>JAHREE010000215.1:41955-137765 GCA_033628505.1 Tringa tobata
ACTTGGGAGAAGAGACTGACCCCCACCTCGCTACACCCTCCTTTCAGGTAGTTGTAGAGAGCAATAAGGTCTCCCCTCAGCCTCCTTTTCTCCAGGCTGAACAACCCCAGTTCCCTCAGCTGCTCCTCACAGGACTTGTGCTCTGGACCCCTCAACAGCTTCGTTGCCCTTCTCTGGACACGCTCCAGCACCTCAATATCCATCTTGTAGTGAGGGGCCCAAAACTGAACACAGTATTTGAGGTGGGGCCTCACCAGTGCCCAGTACAGGGGGACGATCGCTTGCCTACTCCTGCTGGCCACACTATTTCTGACACAAAGACCTTCAAAATACTCAAACACACCCACTTTGCACTTAAATTGAAACATTGGCTCTATGTGAGTGTAGGTCAGGTGAGGAAGACAGGTCATGTTCTTGTACAGTCCGGGCTCCTCCAGCCCGGTTCTTTGCTGCTCCCTGTATAGGTCCCCACTTCTGCTTGCTTTTCTGGTAGTGAAAGACCCTGCAATTTCTGAGGGCTTTCCATGTTACAGAGTTTCTCCATTTGTAAGGTAATGAGAGCGTTTTTTTTTTTGAACTGTAAGGATATTCAAACCTTGCAAAAATAGTCATTAAAACTTACCAATGTCATACTGTGCTTGAACTTCAAGAGAGAATTTTGTTTTTAAATAAATTAATTCTTTTAATTGCATTTCAGATAAATTTCCCTCAAACATAATCAGAGAGCTACTATAGTTATTAACCTAGCTTCCTGTTTCTTCCCTTTCCTCATTCAGCCCTCCCCAGTGAATGCTAGCCAGTAAAGGGACCAGGCAGCTTCTCAATAGATAGAGTCTTTTTGAGCATGGATATCCATGAAAAAAAATCCTGTTTCTTGCTTTCCAGATTAAGCAGTATGAAGCAGTTGGTAAATTCACAGTGATATTTTTGTGGGATATTGTCTTGGAAAGACTGCTTACACCCTGATGAGTTTTATCAGCACAGTTTATATGTTGGACTGCATTTTATTTAAACTACATAACCCAAAGCATTGTCTGAGTGGTAGGTATATATAATTTCCCAACCTTTATTCTTCATGGGTCATTTTGCATGCACTAAATTTAGGTAAACCCAGATATTTGTCACACCCTAAACTCAGATATTAATTGATGGTCTCATTGCCATAGTCCATGGGGGAAAAATGCTGCATTTATCCTGTACCAGTTTTTGACGTCGGGTCTTTTAGTAACAATGAATTATTTCATACCTTCAAGAAATAGTCAGTATTTGAGAACTATAAATGGGAATTCATCTCACCTTACATTAGTCACTTAAAAAACAGTCATCCAAGTCTAAGTTAGTTGTCTGATCTGTTTTAGAATTACTGGGAGAAAAATTAGCAATTCTGGGGGCAATTCTCACCCATCTTAGATGCTTATTTTACCAGGAAATGAATCATCCTGTGCAGGTGCCTACTTTTCTCCATCAACCATAAAGGGAATCAAGGACAACCAGCTCAGATTAGGACATCTAATTCTGAAACGCCTGAAGGGGTGAAACTCCAGCCAAATGCTCTGTCCCTGGTAGGACTTTGGTATGCACTGGGACACGAGCTCTCCTGTCTTCTGTTACCTGGGTTCATCAGAAAGGTGTGAGCTTCACCTCCTCTGCTCCACACCCCCTGTGGGCTGGCTGCTAAAGCAAGCCTGCATTAATGACTGAATCCTAATTCCCTGCTCCTTGATCCCTTCTGCTGGAGCTACTACACAGCAGCTAGTAATAGTTTGGCCCAAGCTCCCTTTGTAGCTCCACAGAGGTATTAAAAGCAAACCCTCTGTATTTCTGTAGTTTTTAAACTGATTGCACAGTTTTAGGTGCTGGGCTAGTAATCCCACTGAAGTGATTGATATTGAAGTCAGTGGAATCAGACCAATCCATGCAAACTCAGGATGTGGAAATATTATCATAACATATTATTAACATACACAAGATGTGTGCTTCTTACATATGACTTCTTTAAAGAGCTTTTAAAAATAGCATGTCACTGAGACACTACTGTTATATGAATTCCATATAAAATGCTATTTTTAAAGCAGAATCCATTTTTGACATCTCTCTGCTAAACAGAATCTATATAGCACTTGAGAAAAAAGACCAAAATCATTAGCATGACACCTAACCTCAATCAGAATTTACTGTGGTAAGGCAAAATTACTGCATGAGTTGATTATTATTTTTTTTTAAATCTCTGTGTGCACCAGGTTAGACTCAATATTCAGAGCAGATCCTTTTAGGCTTAAGTTCTGTACATCTATCTGATTTTGTACAGGAAACTAACAATTAAGTGGAAATGTGACCACTAAATTTGGTACACACTACATTCTCCCAGGAGAAGAGCAGCATAAATGGAATTACTGTAATCAAGTCATTCAGTGCGTAAGTCGTTACCTCCATATTGAGGAAACTTAGGTCTGTAGGCAGCCCATGTTACGTAAACGATAAAATCTGTTTTGACAGTGTAATTAATGTTAGTCTCAAAACAGAAATGCAAATCAAACAAGACAGCAAGGTCAGAAACTGTAAGCCTTTGCCAAAGTTAAAAGAGATGCGGGCAACACAAACCTCATGGATTGCTGATGGACTAGTTACAAAAGGTTCTATTTTAGATCAGTTAATTAGCGAGAAATTATAGCCTAACTAGCATCCTGTAGATGGCAAAGCAAAGTGCTGACAGCTGTTTTGCTCTTCTCAACAGTTCCTATGTGCCTCCAAAATACTGAAGTTGCATTTAAAAAAAACAATCTCAGTTTTTTCAGTTGCAGGAAGGTAATACGTACCTTTAACTATACTCTCTTTCATTTACAGAATGTATGTGCAGCTTTCCAGGAATACAGACTGCATTTGTCACATCATCAAAACAGTAGGAGACAAAAAGAAAAAGAGCTCCAAAAGCTAAGAGTCACTCTTACTGGGCTACTCTTCTCACATTGAAATAAAATAGAAAATGTGAAAGCATTTTTCAGTAGAATCAAACCAATATTGCTGTAATTCTGTACTTGAGAAAAATATAAATCTCTTCTTGAACTCCCACATACCCTTATCACTCAAGTCAAATAATTTCCATCAGCCTCCTAAACCCCCTCACAGACATATTATGTAAGCTTATAATTGATTTTGTTTGTATATATTCTCATTCTTACAGTATCTACATGCAGCTTGGGATTTTCTTTAACTTAAAGTAAGGAGCTAAACTGAATAGGATGAGAAAAGCAATTTGCTCACTTAATCTTAAGGAAGTATTGCATAGTAGAATAATTTTATCAGTGTATTATGATAATGGTCTACATTAAAAAAAATAAGTGATTAAAAATATTTTAATTAAAGATAACTTAATACCTTTAAATCATTGTTTTAATCCACAGAGAGCTCCAAGTCTGGACACAATCTCAGAGTGTACTTTTGAGATCTGTAGCAATACAGGCAACAGTCAAATCAAGAAATTGTTTTACCAAAGATGCAGGTGGAGTCAGTATCACCATCAAAACCAGTGCTCAGGAAGCTACTTTAAGGCTGCCAGCCCCATATGGAGGTGCAGCAAATGATGCTCTGGGTTTTGAGCTCTTAACCCTGTAAGTCAGACCACGGTGCTCTCAGTTGTCCTTGTTTTCAGTGGAACCAAGATTTAATCTTTGGTTTCATCCTATAATGCAATTTGAATAGGCCCAACTTTTATCTCAGACTTATAGAAGTTAGCTAGCTATATTATGCTATCATTGTAGACTATTTTTATAGGCAACAGAGAGAAATAGGGACGTCCAGAGGACAAATTCTTTCATAACAGATACCAATCCTAAAGGAGATAAATCACATTTCATTGACTATAATAGGACATTAACGTGATTGCCTTTGACAGCTATATTTTAGATATATGTATTAGGTGAGATGAATTTTTATGACTGAATTTAATTTTTTTCTTCTGATTGGGGGAAGGAGACAAAGAGTGGAAATATACGCATTTTTCTGGACACAGAACTATCCTAAAAGGTAAAGAAATACATATAAAAACTATGATTCTATGATATGTCCTTGATATTCTGTCCTGAGTCTCAGAAAGGCAAGTGATAGGTTACTCACCTCAAACTCAGTATCTTCTCTAACCCTGTTTGGATGTCCTCTAATTGCCCTTGAGAAGTAGTAATGAGCTACTTGGATTGCTCTGATATTTGTGGTTTCCATTTTAATGGACAATATACTGAGACTAAACCTTGGCCTTACAGTGAGCACAGAGGTTGTTGGTAAGTATCGGGGTGCTATTAGGTGAGTGTAAGACACCTCAGTGTAGCTAGGGGTTTGTTGACTCTCTATTGGTGCACAGTAGCATCACAGAATGGTTAGAGTTGGAAGGGATGTGAAAGATCATCGAGTTCCAAATGCCCTGCCATGGGCAGGGACACCTCCCACTACATGAGGTTGCTCAAAGCCTGGCCTTGAGCACCTCCAGGGATGGAGCATCCACAACTTTTCTGGGCAACCTGTTCCAGTGTCTCACCACCCTCCATGCACTGTATTCAGACTGAGCCAAACTCACCTAAACACAGGTATCTAATACCTTTTTAGAAGTCTAGACCCTCCTGCCTAGCCAACAGCTGCTTGTCCAGGATGATGCAATTCTCCCGTAGGATCCATGTGGAGGTCTCAAATGGTACCAGCCAATTATCTTTGAATTCATCTGAATTTATTGCCATGGAAACTTAGACAACAAATTTGCACAAAAGCATCTATGTTTGGATGACTTGCTCTGGAGGCAAACCTGACACTATTCAACTAACCTGTCTGGCCAAAGGCTAATTCTGTGTGATTATGCTCTAGGACGGACACTAATTTTAGTACCTTCATTATTTCTGATCCTCTGGAAAAAAAAAATCTTTCAAGTACATTTTAAGTTTTAGGTTTACCAATTGCCCTTCTAGGGTAGATTGGAGTCTGAATAAAATTCCTGACACAGAAATGGAGTCTTAAGTACAAGCTTTTCTTGATGAAACTCCACTGCAAGGAAGTGAAAGCAGAGGATGGAAGTTTCTGAGAGGCTGGCAGAGAGATGCACAAGGATCCCAAAGGGTTTTTATATTAACAAGACAGAGAATTTGCTGGAAGTAAAACTAAAGGTAACTATAAAAAGTTTTTTCTCCTATTTCTGTGCCACTCCACTGAAACATAAGACATGGCTTTATTTAATTGGTGAATGAAATGATCTTTAAGGTCCCTTCCAACCTAAACCATTCTATGATTCCACAAACTTGCTTTGTCCCTACCTTCAGACGCCTGTATTTTTGGGAAGGATTTGAGTGCCAGCTGCCCACTAGTATTCTGTTTCCTGGAAAAGGCAACTTTGCAAGTTAGAAATAATGTCCCTCGGGAGAAGTACATTTGTAAATGCCAAATATTAATCAAAATATCCTCACCATGAGGCAGAAATGCAAAAGCACCCGAACTTGCCTCCCTAAATGCCTGACAATACATTTTTGGAAATAAGCTTTACTATCCAAAGTACATTCTAGAAGTAAGACCTGAGCTGTTGTAAAGGAGTTTATTGCTATTTTGAAATGCAGCTCTCTTTCTTAAAACACCTCCCCCCCATCGGCCTTTGCTAGGATCCACAGGAGAGGAATTCCCCCGTGGCTGCACACACATTATTTTGGAATAATTTTTTTATTGTAAAGAAGCTAGAGCAGAACACAGCTCACAACCCTGTTCTGAAAATGTAACAAAGTTAAGTTTGTCAGCAAGCAAACCTGGGTCAACTTCAAGAGACTTATGCTTAGTTACTTAGGCTGAGGCCCTGATGGATGAACTACTATATGTGAGCTAGTAAAAATTAGTGTCAGAATGCAATCAAAATGATGTCTCTATACCCAGCACAGCAAGCATTGCAGTTCCAGGGCACACATCATCCTCATGGCTTCTGACATACATGCCTTCAACAAAAACCATACATGCAGAGATTTTGAGAAGACTCCCTGGTGGTTTTTTTTTTTTTCATTCACTGAGGAACACAGAAGAAGCGCTGACAGGAGAGGGGTCCTGCCTTCTTTTTCACTACAAGTATAAGGAAACATGATGAGCTTCCAGGCTTATCCATCCTGAGAGTCCCCCACGGCTGCACAGACCCACCTGAGGACAAAACCCTCTGCCAAACTCAAGCTAAATAGCTGGGCTGAGATTTACCTCTGCCACTATTAGCTTCCATCATGCCAGGATGGCTTCAAACACCTGAGCAGTGAATTACCTTATTTTTTTTTCTTATCCATTCTTTTTTTTTCTTTTTTTTTCTTTTTTCTTCCTTACAACAATACAGAAAATGAAGCTGAGAAAGCTCTGTGAAAACTGATACCACAGAAGAGCTTTGAGGCCAAATTCTGCCAGGGAAGGGAGCATGGATGTCCTTTTTAATAAAAAAAGAACCAGCTGTCTGGCAAATCTAATAGGTTACGGAGGAATTATGTCAAGCACAGAACAGCAGGAGCAAGGCAGAAACACTCATTACACATTTTTTAAACTAACCATAGATGGAAGGCAGAGACTTCATTTTTTATCTTTGCCTCTGCAGATCGTCTGTACCAAGGAGAATGAGAATTATGAAAAGCTCCTGGCTACTGCTCCAACTGTTTTCATGCCTCATCAGCCTGAAGAGTCCACATGGCCAGGCAGCCCCGATTAGCACAGCTTTACTCTATCTCAGGGAATCCCAGAGTTTCAATGGTCCCTTGGCCATCCTCTGCTGAACTCCTCAAACCAAAGGTCTTGTGTCACCTTCATCCCAGTGACTCCCTTTGCCACTTCCACCATGTAGAGCTGCTATGAAACAGCAGTGTCAGCATAGCAGCAGAACTTCTGTATATTTAAAAGAATTAAAGACTAATTATTCCCCCCAGATACACCCAGAGCAATGAAAATGATGTGTGTGTATCCAAGGGTAGAACTGGGCTCATCATTTGTTAGTATAAGATTTATTCTCACAGTATAGGCACGCAAGTTGGCATAGCATCAAAGTATTAACTCAGGGTCCCCAAGTGCTCCCAACAGTTATATGGTATGTTTCCTGCAGAGAATTAGAGTGCCAGATAATTCCATGGAGCCCCAACAGTAATTAAACAAAGTCAATAGGCAAATTATAATTGAGAAAACGGCCTTCTATATCTTATTTGGACTTAAGGTTGTGTGGATTTAAACATACCTGTTGTGGATGCCACTGCTAGCTATTACTTAGCAATGGATACCACAAAAAACCTCTAAGACTCAGAATTTATTTCTATACAGAGAACAGAAATTGTGTAGATGTTACTTCATGCATATGTTTTCCTTCATTTGGTGGGGTTTTCCTAACATTAGTGCATTGAATTAAGAAGATCCAAGCAGCCACCTGGATGAAGTATCTTATTCTTCAGAAAATAAAAGAAAATCACACATTTGTTGATCATAAAACATTTTTAGGAACTAAGGGTATGTTTTTCCAGTTCTTGTATTTATATACATCTGTAAAATCCTCTGAGACCTCTCTTCTCCAGGCTGAACAGTCTCAACTCTCTTATTCTTTGCTCATAGGGTAGATGCTCAAGACCCTTTGTCTTCTTAGTGACCTTTCGCTGAACTCCACTACCTCCACATGTAGTAGCACCATGACTTAAACTTTTGTCTCCCCTTCATATCCTCATGTCTTTGAAAAAAACAAAAAACCCCCAAAATAATAACTACCATCATTAGTGTTCAGATAGCAACCAGAGAAGCAGTCCTTTTTGTGTCTGCAGGGATAGCTGTGCTATGGAAACAATACAACTTCTCAATGAAATATCATATTCTAATGCCTTTATGTTTGTAGGTACATGAACATCCAATCTATTTCATGGCAATAAGTTTTGTAGCTGAATATCAAACATGTGCTCTAAAAATTCACCCTATGCAGTCCCTCATTTCAAAAATGGAAAGCTGAAAATAGCTTTAAGTCAGGAGAAAGGAAACCTGCAATTCCTCAGGCATTCTGAGTAATCGTATGAGCTGTAATTGAAAACTCCCTCATGCAATGTGACCTTGTTTGAATTAATTGGTTTTGGAATTAGTGCTCAATAGTTCAGTAAACGTGGAATTCTCTGAAGTTTACTCATTGCCAAGCAGAGTCCTACTGGCTGAGAAAAGTGAAATGGACAAAAGACAGTTCCCTAATTCTCATCTTTTTCAGTGGACTCCTCAGTAAGCACAAGTGTAGTAGAGCTACCAAATACAAATTAGATAAAAAGAGGTGCATATACAACTCACCTGACAGGTTTGCATTATGCTATGTTTTCTAGAAAAATGAAGTTAGCATAATGCAGTGTACTGGCCAATTAAGGCTAGTAACTATGTCCCCTGAAATCAGCAGTGCTTCACGCTAAGTTTCTCTCAAGATCAGCTCAAAATCCCTAAAGTGGGAGAAGTCATCTCGGACTGACACTTAACGTAGGACAGAAATCCAGGATGCCTTTATGTCCCGTGACCCAATCCCTATTGTGCTGAATTGTACAGCTAGGTGGATTATTTTTTTTTTTATCATTAATCCATTCATCAAAGAATACAGTTGTAGCCAAAAAACTTGGGTTAGAGGAAAATGTAAAGTAGTTTTAACAAACTGAAGATGATGCTCCCTTTTATTCATCAGCCTAGAAGCCAAAGAACTTAACTGAGGCCACTCAGTCAGTGCTTGCTACTGGGGAAGGATTTTGCCCCACTGACTGGGGTGCTTCAGTTCCTCCTTACAGGATATTTAGTCTTTTCTATTTCAGCTGATTCAATTTTTATATAAAAGCAATATTCACTGAGCAGATATCCCACCTGACGGGCGAGTGTCCTGAGCAGTGCACAAGAGCAACAGTGTCTCTCGGTAAAGATGCTTTTTATACAATGTATAATAATGCCATCAGCAGAGAATGAGTGTGCCCCCACATCTGAACACATAATAACCTGGTGTTCAGGATATCCTGGATGGCCAAAGATGCAAATACCAAATTGCTTTCTGCCTCAGAGGAGAGACTTTAACACGTTGCTCTGCTTCACAACAGACCATCCTAACTGCCACCTCCGGATCATTGCAACTCAGGCTTTCTGCATTCTCAGTAAAGTAAAACAACATCAGCAGGAAAAACTGCGAGGAAACATCCTGAAATAGTCTGTAACACATGAAGTCAGTGATATACAGGACTCCCTCTACATATAGGACACATAACAAAAATAAGTTGACCTTCTCGGGCAAAGGGGAAACAACCA
This sequence comes from Tringa tobata, assembly GCA_033628505.1. Classification (NCBI taxonomy): domain Eukaryota; kingdom Metazoa; phylum Chordata; class Aves; order Charadriiformes; family Scolopacidae; genus Tringa; species Tringa tobata. Next base: position 51,229 of record JAHREE010000215.1, read on the forward strand.
GAGAGTGGTCAAGATCTGCCAGACCTCCTCATTGGTTATATTTTCATAGGACAGCCCAGCGTTGTACCAGGGTATTTGAACTACTTTTCAGTAAGATAACACACAGGTACTGCAGGTGGGACAGCGTGTTACAGGGCACTGCTCCCACCCTATTGCACTCTCTTTCCCAACAAGACTCTACAGCCTGGGCTCACCACGCACTGAGCCGCTGGTGGCACGGCTCCGATACCTCTGGTGGCTTCCATACCTCCCTGCAGCACTCTGCTATCCTACCCAGATGTTACCAGCCTTCCAAGCTGACAGCATAGCCTGTATACAAGCAGATCTCCTTCAACAACAGGAAACCAAGTGGGTACTACCTGGAAAAGTGAGCCAGACTTTACGAACTTTTCCTGAAAAGTGAAATATTGCTTGTAAGAGTAGCAAAGACATTGGGCAGTTGCAGTTGGGATGACTGCTGTGCCTTCCTGCTCAGGAAATTACATGTTGTCTGGGATGCAGGGAGAAGGTGGGAGGCAGCAGCAGCTGGAGCTGTATTTTCTCAGCTGCGCATCTGACAGCTGCGACTGGGTACGGTTCCCAGTCAGAAAGCACAGGCTGCCATTCAGGGCTTTTAGCATGAAGTGTTTTGCACTAGGTTCATTCTCTCTTTACAAAATGAAATGAGAAGGCTAGAAATGCCCAAACCATAATGAAATACGAATCTTAGCAGGGGTCCCAGAGAGTCCAGGTCTAGCTTCCAGTGTGCCAGCAACGCTGGCTGCCTCCTCTGCATTGTCACTTGTCTCCTTCAGTTCCACCTGGGGAACAGGTAGTGCCCTCTGGCTTCTCACACAGTCTCCATCGGAGGTGGAGAAGCCTGGTTCCACAAATAATTAAACTATGTGGGGCCGTGCAAAAGTTACATGTTCATTAGCACCATAGATATTACCAATGAACCATAGGGCTTTCTCTGTAAATTTGTATACTTTTAAGAAGAGCTAGTTCCTGGTAGTTCTTTCAGCACCTATTAGAAAACCCCGTTAACAGAGTCCATTAATGATGTCTACATAATATTCATAATAGTTGCAACCTTCCTACCTTCTGAAAGCTGTTAATGCATCTAGGGGCAATTTAGGAAACTGTGTGCTGTAAATAGGTATTCCATACTTTTGTAATTGAATTCATAGATCAAATATTACATTTTTTATTTTAGATTTACATTTTTAGTTGCATGAATTAATTTTTAGCTAAGCTTGTGTGTTATGATTTAATTGCTTTACAACATCGATAAGAGGCAGCCATGACCTATATCACTAAAATTTCAAGTAATAATTAAATTGCAATGGCTGTTAATTTTCTAAGAAATTGCTTTAGTTTCTTTGCCAAGAAGAATTTGTTACATCAGAAGAAAAAAGGACTTAATGTCATGTAATTTTCCTAAGAATTCAAAAGACTGAATTGGAACTGAGGGCTGATGTAAAACTTCGACCTCTCTGACATTTATTTGAATGAAGCCCGTATAAATGTCAAATATCTGCCAACACCATTTTCACATTTCAGGCAACTGCTTCTTTCACAATTTTCAGAGGGGGCTGGAGAAGATTTTTTTTTTTTTTTTTAATTATAGTAATGATAGGAAATGAAGCATTTCTCTCCAAAGTGACAGGGGCTGAAGAGAGAAATATACAAGTTACCCCTAGGGTTTTAAAAACGGGAACTTATTTGGCTACTGCAATTTTCAATTAATAATGAATCACACAATCCTTACTCTTATTGTATATCAGATAAATATTTCTAAGTCAAATATTTACCTTACATAGAAGTTGAGGACAAACTTGCTCAGTGGTACAGAACCACACTCAGAACCATACACAGACCGCAGGCTTGGAAACAGTTTTGGCTCAGGAAAACATTTCACATCATCTTTTTTCTCCACAATGTCAATATCATCTCACCACAACAAAGCAGGAAGATAACATATTTGGGCAAGAAAATCTATCTGATGAATCATTTCCAAGATGAGGGGGATGCCATGTGCGAAACGAAGGTTAAAGTTTTCAAAACCACAGTATTTAACCAGCAGACTGCTAATCAATGCAAAACGTTTTTCATAAGTATGAAACCGCTGGGATACAAACATATTTACTGCCTAATCTGTTTTTTTTCCCCCCAAACTTATTCAATTATTCAGCTTTGTTGCTCTAGAGAATATAGAATAAATTCCTTTCAGCGAGAATTTTGGGCTTATCTAGCATATAAACTCCAGACAGCTTAGGTTAAACCCAATCAACTTGGTAACCAATGTAATTCTGAAAGTATTCCAATTTAGTACTTGGAGTCAGAGACCAAAATAGATATTTGGTTGTGTTTTTGTCATGGAAGTTTCTTCATAATAATCACACAACACTATATGACAAAGACAAAAATTAGTCTCTGGGGTAGCAATAAAATCTCATTTTATATCATGATAGCATCTCTATTAAAGGACAGAAATATCCCTAGAGATGGCACTGCAAGCCACAACTTCTGGTTTTACAAAAAGTTATATATAGCAATTAAAATACTATGCTTAAGATAAAATAACATTTTATGCTACTTCTGGAATGCAAATTTATGTTATTCAACCTCAGCTGGCTTCCTTTCTAAGCTCCCACTGTACTGTTATACAACAGATGCGTCAACCAAATAATTTAAAAAGTATTTTTGCATGATACATTTTGAGATATATTTTCACGTTTTGTAGATAGGAAGTCTGTACTGCAATTTAATAGTATGTGGCAAGGACAATATCTTAATCAGGAACTGACATTAATATATTTGGAAACATAAAAGTGAATTTGGATCAGTTAACAAAGAATATATATTTGTTATAGATTTCATTTTAATTATTTAACTACCATCTGTGCAATCTTTTCTCTACCAATACTAGACACTAATATTCTAAAATTAATAAAGCTACCATCTTTGCTAAGCAGCTAATAGGAGAAAAGAAACTTGCCAGAAGAATGTTAAAAGATCCTAAAAGTGCATGGTGTAAGAATGAATGCTAGTGGCTATTGATGAGTAATAGCAGATGCATGAAGCTGCCATAATGTTTATGATTCATTGTATTGATATCACTGGTTACACCTTTTCTAAAAGTAACAGTAACTAATTCCCTGCTAAGTTAATTGCCTGTAAGCGTTCATATCGAATACTTAAAATCTTGCTTCTCTTTTTCTTTTGGGACTTTAGGGACCTAGATTAAAACCAGTGCAACTGATATAATTTAGAAGATCAATTACTTGATAGATAAAAATACCCAAATATCTAACAATATCTAAATGATACCATTTGCACTCACTTTTTCATTTTTGCACCTGGACACCTGTATGTACAAGAAATGGAGGTCAAAAGTCCAGGTCCATTACATTATGCTTGCAGGATTCTCCCCAGAAGGAGCTTATTCCTAAGCTGTAGCCACAACAGTACAGTATCACAAAACTAAGAATACTGTTACCAAATATTATTGCTACACAGGGACATTATTTCCAGTGTCAAACATCCTTTTACAAAACAAGATGCCATTTTTTACATGCAGAAAAGTGGAAGGGTCAGTGTAGATTTGCTTACCTGTGGTTGACCTGATAGTTGAGGTGATGTTGGAAGATGCCATCGCAGGTATACATTCATCATCTTGGGAATAGCCTGCCTGAATGGCACGCAAGTAACTGTGGCTTCTTGTTCGGAAACATCCAGGGAGGTCAAGGGCATCCATTGCCTGAGCTTCAACTTCACTAAACACTGATTCACACACCGATTCAAATTGCCCATTAACCTCTGCTTCACTCATCTGAATAAACAACAACAATGCATTTGATTTTTGACTTGCTTTTTTTGTGATCATCACGGCCTCAACATCTCAAATGGACACCTGTACATTGATGAAGAACTGTTTTAGCAAATAGTTAAAATGTAGTAATCCCTTCTGATCACATTCACATTTTTTTTAACTTACATCAGCTGTTTACATGTATATAATAAGTACATCGCACGTGTCATACAATTAATTTTACATTTAATATCTTTGGGCATATTCAGAGGATTGTAAATATGTGTTTTATTGGTAACCAACGAGATCACTCTGCACTGATAGGAATTTGTGTAGGAAATCTGCTATGCTAACATTAAACCCTCAAAAGGTGGGGGTGCATTGCCTGGGTTCCTCTATCAGCAATGTTCCTACTCACGTAGACATTTAGCCTGTGTGGTAGGTTTTTATCTCCCTCTCACCATAAAGGGGCTTAAGGAAGTATCTCATACTTGAAGATGTGTAAGCTTGGATGAGGTGATGATTCTGAAAGGTTTGAGAAATATCACATCTAGAGTTGTGTCCAGTGAAGCATGTGAAAGAATAACCGTCGTCTCAAATAGAGTGAAAAGCGGCCAGATGAGAAAGCAATGCTTGGACCACCGTTAGCTGAGACCAAACTCATTCCCTGGTTAGACATTCAACTACTGTGGAAAAATGAGATGCAGTCACTACTGCTGCCTCTTCTTCAGCAGCATTATTTTAAGCCTGATACTTCTCTCACCAGGTGTGCTGAGGAACCCTACCTGTCAGAGCACCCAAGGTGTGGCCATTTGCATCATCTACCAGGTGGCCCCTTGGGGGATTTCAGCACCACTCTCCAGCTCCCACAAAGGGCATGAGCAGGAACCAGCATCTACCTGCTGACCCTGCCCTGAAGGTTGGGCATAATGCAAAACTGTAGATTTTTCAGTTGCTTTCACGATAAACAGGGTTTGGGCAGGCTGGCCAAGCCTATGGAACCTCTTGGTAGGGAACCATGTATTGCAGTTTTGAAAATGAGTGTCTAAATTCTACCTAGATCATTTTTAACAGGCTCTCTGAAGTCAACCCTAGCTACCTGTAAACGTAACTGAATAATTCAAAATTATATTTATCCAAAATCAGGTAGGAAGTTAACACTGGGCGGACACATGCATGGCATCCAGCTATGTCCTCCTGATAATAATTTGTTTTTAAAAGAGAGTGCTAGAAATCAGATTCAGTATAAATACCGAGTTAAATTCATGGTATTGCTAAACAGCACATCCAGTTGATAGTACTTTTTCTATACTGCTGCTAAGTGCATTTTTCATTATTACTGTTCCTAGTACATTATTCATTATGGAAACAGAGCGAGTGCAAATGTTTCAACTGTTTTAGGATTTTGATTAAGTAAATGGAAATTTCATACGGAACTTCTGATGATAATGAATAACTGATATTTTAATTTCATGTAAGACATTTTGGCTACTAAATCTCCTCTGAAAGGAATTACATTACCCTTCATAAAATTTGCTTCTAATAAAGTTAAGTAGACTAATGCAATCTCAAAAAGATTAAAAAAAAAACAACAACCTTATGCTGAAATATTTTGCATATATCATTGATCAGGAAATTTATGGTAATGAAGTCCATAAACACTTTAAATCCTAACCACTTCTTTCAAACGAACGTCATTGACAATAGAAAAATAAAGGTTTTAAAACTTAAATTGAAAATATAAACCATGGAACCCAGCATCGTTCTTGACTTTACCCTTGGTCAAGAGTGAAAAATGAAGGATCTCACAAAAAAAAAAGGCAATAAAAATACCACAAATCATACAAACTGCTATTATGTAGATGGGCCAAGAAGATGATGGTGTCATGGAAAAAGAATGAGGAGTGGCAAAGGTTCAGAACTTGTTATTTTAATACATTTACTCTGTATATTATATATTAAAAGCATTTATTACTGGTCTGGAAAGAGCTGGACTGTGAGGTAGGAGGTATGTGGTTGACACAAAATTACATAGGTTAGTGAAGACTGAAAAAGAAATTAAGGAACTATATCCAGCAGGTTTAGTTAATCTGGCCAATTGAGCCATCTACTTGCAAATGAAATCTATTGTGGACATTTTTCCAGGCAATATACATTGGAATGAAGAATTTTAATGTTGCTGAAACCAATCAGTCATTATGGACAGTTCAGTGAACATCTCCATGCACCTGGTCAAAGAGGTAGATGTTGGAATAGGTCTATGGTATAGCATTGTGAGGTGACAGCAAATGCAACTTGCTTTCAATGCAGGATTTAATTCTTGTGAAACTCTCTCAAAACCAGAGTGTAATAAAAATAGAAAATAATCAAACTAGGGTAATGCCAAACCAAGACATGAGAATGGAGACAGGTTTCACAAGGGAGCTATGACTGACTGTTTCTAATTCTGATGTGTGCTGTGCAAGATTGTATTTATCCCACAAAAATTAAGGAATTTGACTGAAAGGCATTAGTCAAGCGACTAGTCCCTCCCAACTTTCTACACTCAGTGGAGACTGACAAGCATTTCCAGAGGGCTCTCAGCCCACTTGGGATGTGCATTGTCCTGGAAGAAACTCTTTCACTCCATTAACCACAGAGGAAGCTTTAGTTGTTGCCTCAGTTAAAAGCCTCAAGTTAGATGAGTTGAATCCAGGCCTGAATAGCCATGGAATAAAAATTGAATGTCAGTGAATATAAAATCGCTTTTCAAAGATTTTTTTAGCATAACCATTGCATATAATTAGCTACTATACCCTTAGGTGCCTCACTCAATGGTCAAGGAAAAATAAAGTAACACATGTCCGAGAAAAGGGCAGAGCCCACCTGTCATGAAGCAACACAGTGAAGAAATGTCAGGACTAATGAACTTTAGAAACATTGGAAATTTTATGTCAAGTCCTCTGATAAACAGAACATGCACATACTTCATAAGGCTGCTTGCACTTCAGGCCTGATTCAGATCTCACTTCAACGTGAATTATTACTAACTGACGAACATAAAACCAGCAGGGTGGAAAAATGTCTCTTTTCAGAAGTCCCATACATAGAATAATTGATGGGACTTATTCTTTCACCCAAGAAAAGTGAGGGATTTTGTTTAGAGATTAATCACTGCTGCTTTGCAGCATAATTATTTCAATCTATATCGTAATCTGGCAACCCACATTTACTGAAATCAGAGTAGATATTTTCAGAGGATGTGTATTGTAGGAGTGTGCCCTCTATGCTCAATCTGAATCTTCTTAACATTTAAATATTTAATATAGACTGAAAATGAAAATACCAGTATTTACATTTTTAATGAAAAATAAATGGAAAATATTATGTGTGATAGTGTCCCCTAGCTTCTACCATTCAGCATTTTTCTTGAAATTTTGAACAAGGGTTACATTTCTTAGAACTGAATTACTTTGACAATTCACATCCTCAGTTTGACATTAATTAAAAAAATCCCAAAAAACTAAACCCATCCACTAGTAACAACTCTGGCATCTGTGATTAACCTATAAGAGAAGTTATAACAAGAATTTCCCACCTGACTAACACAGCTGGCCTGACTGAGCGTGCTCACTGCTCTCATATAGCTCTGATTCCTTGAGCGAAACTTTGGGGAATTGTAGTTGGCAGAGGGATCCAGGTTGTGACCCCCAGGCACGTCACTTGCAGTTTGAAGGTAGCTCTGACTACAAAGGAAAGAGGAAGAAAAAAGGAAAGGGTGTAAAACTACAGATGGAATCAATTAGGACACTAAAGACAGCAATTTGTATGAGACTCACAAATCCATTCCCCAGGGTCCAAATCTCCCTCTCTATAAAGCATCATAGATCTGTTGTAGTCAAACGCCTTAGCACACGCAGAGAATCTGTCTGCAGTTCTGCTACACAGATGACATAAAATTTGAAGTCTTTGCTGTATTTAAACATCATCAATTCTCCTGGCTATTAATGCTGAATTTTACTAAAAGAATGTCTAGGTCAACAGGAACAAGAACCAGAGCTAAAGCACAAACCAAAGTAACTAAAAATCTTTCTTCATAGATAAAATCTGCTACTTGTCATCTGGTTTTCATCAGGGTGTTAGTCATCGAGACCTTTTATCTTCAAAGGATTGATATATTTTTACAAAAGATCAAAATATCCCATGTTCAGTTAAAAAAGTAGAGTAGTACTCAAAATGACTGCATGAAGCTCTAGAAATGCTTTGCCTGCAACACATCTCCCAGTTTGGAGGACTGGGACCTTAGCACCACGCTAAGCTTTCACTATGAGGGTACGTTAGTCTTCATGTTTTATGTTAAATATATTGACTATCTATCATTCCAGGAAAATAAATAAGACTAAGAAAAGAACAGTACTTTACTTTGAATACAAAATTTTAAAAAAACCAAAGTGGCAAACAAGGTTTACCAGAGTTCTCAGAACCTCTGAAAATCAGATTTTAGAAGTCATGTGACACATCCCTAGACATCAGTGCATAAATTAATTAATGTTTCGAAAATATTGGGGTTTGTGTGGTAAATAGGCAGGCTTTATATTTATTCCTTAAAGGTAGCTTTAACAAAAACACAATTTCTGGGAACAAGAGATTTGTGCAGTTGAACACCTTTCAATATTGGCAATACAGCTTTTCCAAGCTGAGCTGTCAGAGTTCTCAGTCCAGCAGTGGCTGTGACACATGCCCAGGCCTGGGAAGGGGGAAGCTGCCTCTCTGGAAGGACCAGACCACTCGTGAAGGAGAAAGCCAAAGGTTCCATGCCTGGTGCAAAATGAGGCACAAACGAGGGCCTTGTTTCTTAGACCATATTTATCAAACACGGAGCGTGACCATAGGCTGGTGCTTGAGGAAGGACTCAGCCTTCCTCTCTAAGTGGACACAACTGAGTTTGGGCTGGATGCAATCCCTGACGAGCTCTTGGGAAGGAATTTCAGACCTTTTTTCATGGCTCTGCCTAGAGCAGCAAATGGTCTTGAGCTCCATCTCACTGTGTGGCCATGTCCATATCCCATCCCATCCTTTGATGTTGGACATGTGATGACCCATGGTCACTTCTCATCACCAGCTGCAAGAGCAGATGGGATTTTATAGACCCTCCTGACCTTTTACTTGGGAGATCTGTTCTCAAGCACTTCCATGTGTTCTCCCTGACATGGCCATCTCAGGGTCAACACAAACACAGCTTTGCTTCCTCAGTGCATCTGCCAATGGCTGGGCTACCTGCTACTCTAAGACAAGCTGCCTCCTTCTTCTTCGTCAGTAAAAAAGGACAATTTTTGTTTTCATCTTGGCGCAAGGCAAGCATTCTTCTGAATTCTTAAGAAATTTCCCAGGAGAAAAAACATTTTTTTCTTCCTGTCTTTATTCAGTGCCTTCTATGAGATACCTCTGAACCTCACAGCAGAGGTAAACTATGTAGAAACTATGCTATAACTGCTAAAACCAAAATGAAAATGTATGAGATTGATGCAGGCATGTGATCAGAGGTTAATTAAGTCATTACAGTCAAAGTGATTTGCAGATTATGATATCTGCCTGATAGTGGGTCTAATTTGGTTTTAGACGATGAAAACAACTGTAGCAGCATTTCTTTGTTCCCACAGGTATGAAGACAAATATAATAGATTAGGCAAAGTGGTGTAGAGCCTCCCTATCTCTATTTAGTTACTGGATGTAACTAAACCTCCGTTCTCTACAGGCAGCAGGCTGATGACTGTCACCTGCTTTGTGTCATTCTGATTCTTTGCACATGCTTCACCAAATCTGTCTGGTATTGCTAATTTTCAAAACAGTCAGATGAGTTCCCTCTAGACCTTCTGCTTGTCATCAGCTGGCAAAGTATGGTATTCTGAGTTGAGACACAGTTTGCAAAATAGATGTTTGAGGTTTCTTCATTAACACACAGGCCACATTAAGAAAAAATAGAAGCAACAGAATTAAACTATAAATTATTAATTATTTTACTAACAACTTAAAAATTAATTACTTTAAACTGGCTCCTAATAACTGTCTCCTTTGCTAAGTAATGCTCAACAGCCCAGTGTTTCATCATGCACATATTGGTTCCTTGTGACGTATTGCTATCATTAAATGCAACCAACAATTTCTACAGCAATAATTTATTAGGGAAAGAAGGCCAGTATTCCATGGTACTGGTAAGGAGTTGAAGTCTGATGGATGAATTTGGACATTACCTGATAGTTAAATAATTTTTCATTTATCAGAGAAGAGGAATTGATTCATAGGACTGTAGCAAAATAAAAGGAATGTTACATATATTAGGCTGTAAAAGCAATTTCACATCCATTTGATTAATACTTTGAATTTTTTCTGATAAAAAGAAATTATTAGTTTCCATGTCGAAGATATAGGCTCAAAGTCATCTTCTAGGATAAACATGTCAATGCATGGTAAAAATGATGACCTTGCTATAAACATGATCCAGACCAAAACACCATTGATCCAAAGTTCCATGGGGACGTTGCTCTCAAATGTCATTATCTATTGCTCAAGGAATTTTCATGTTTGTCAACAATGCTACAAAACACACACCAAAAGTGACATTGGTAAATGCTGGTGTTTTAGGGACATCCACTCCATCTATAAGCATAGGAACAAAATTCTTGACTTTCATTTCCAAAACACCACAGCTCTATCACTTTGATAAAAGAAAGTAATTTTCTTTTATGGTCTGTACTAGATGATCTTATTTCTCAGCTGATTACTGAAGAAGGGCAAGACGAGCATGAGCACATGAGATGGTTTGACAGTTCATTTGCAGGACCACAAAACAAAACAAATACTCACATTAACATCAAGGAGGTGAGTCTAAAGTTCGGTACTATGGAAAAGGAGAAACAGAATGAGACTAATAGGAAGAACTAAATTGGTATGTCAATTCTCTTTCCACTGCTTTTCCAAAAAGGCAAGATCTTAGGAATTGATTCCCCTTTAAAAACCTTTTTGCCCTCAAGGGTTGCTTTCTCTTTTCGATTGGCTTCAGAGGAAGTCCAGGGGAGCTAAGAAGAGGTCTTAAATTTAATGAGAAGTATCTTAGCTGCAAGCAAGGCTCAAAGCCTAGAGAAAATTTTGGGAATAAGGCAGTCCCATGTAATGACCTGGCAGCTCTTGAGAAAGTCTACTCTAAAAGCAAAGCTTTAGGACTCCCACTGAAGACAGCTAAATTCGTAACGGTACTTTCAGTGCTCAGCAAATTCAGTGTATTCAGGGAGGAAATAATACTGTTCTATAACCACATAGTGAGCTATAGCACGGCATACTTATCTGGGACAGTATATCTGATAGCATATCTGGGATAGCATGTCACCCTGATGTTGGGTAAATGGGAAAGAGGTTAGGCTGCATAGTCCAACAGGAAAATTAGATAGACAATAAGGGAAGAGGCAACAGTCCAAAAACCAGTTCCCGCTTTGCGGTTTCTAAGAGTCTTGCATCACAGCTTCCCTTTTCTTGCATTCCTCTAGTCTGCAAAAACTCATGCCTCTGTATCCAGATCTCATATTCCCTGCTGCTCCTATCTGAAAGCTGCCCCCTCCTCCAGCCTCAGAACTTATATTTACCAAAACTCCAAAGTACAGCTGTCCTTCATTCTTGGCCAACCCAGAACCTAATCCTTACTGTTCCCTAGTACCCTCTTAATTCCCAGCTCACAGTTGTCCTGCTCAAGATCTTCCAAAACACCATCACAGAAGACATCATTGGGCAACTTATCCTATTTCTGCCCTCTGCAGATTTCAAAAGTACCCTCAACACCCCTGTCAGCAGAGTCCAGCTCACCCCTGCTACAGCCATCTAATCCTACTCCCTCACCGGGGACACTGGCTTTCACAAAAGCACTCTCTTCTCCTTCTTGTACAAACTAACAGTTCTTGCCTGCACCTTACCAACAATAAAATTTAATAACAGAATGGGGGAAAACAATTGCTGGAAAATACCTGTTACTTAAGCCATAGAAGCGGAAAGATGTGCTTTAAAAAAACAAACAAACAAAAAAAAACCACAAAAGACCCAACCAGCCAACCAACCAAAACAAAAAGGGAATATTTTTTCCACTCTGACTCCAGGAAACAAATGTCCTGCTGTGTTTTGCCATGTCTTGTAGCCATCCTTAACAGGACTCAGTACAGTAAAAATGTAGGAAGAAGTTTAAGTTTACTTATGTTGTAATCAAAAAGCATTAGATAATATTTGTCAAGATATTTCAGGAGATGGAAAAGCACATCAACATCTCATCTTTTCCCCACTTACACCATTGTAACAGAAGACTTGTAAAACTAGACAGCTATTTAGAACATGTTTTAATGAAAGGAATAATCATGTAAGCTATTCCAATAGCTGCAACCAAGCATTAACTAAAGATAAGGGAAGGACTCTTCCTTCCTCATCTTTAGCCATCTATTATTTAGCCATCTATTTCCTTCTCTATTAACTGTGTATTTTCAAAAGGAGTAAGATGCTTACTTTAGTTTATAGGCAGCAAATATCTAACTTTGGGTTGTTTTTTTTTTTCCCGCATTCCATTGTTTCATATAACTTTTGGCAAGTTTATAAGACCACAGATAGTGCCTGAAGCAGCCCAAAGAATTCAGTGCATAGTGCAGGGGGATTTGTGGCATTCCTGTTGTGGTCTGTACCACAGCACCCTGCACCACTCACTTGAAGTCTATCACTCTGTGCAGCACTCAGCCCATGCTTTGTTGTCACTGAGTTCAGGTGCTGATGAACACCCAGGACGTGTTTCCTGAAGCCTCTTGTCCTTGCTGTATGACGAGTATTACTGTTAGCTAGAATTACAACACACAGTACTGTACCAGGGCTTATGCAACCATTACAGAAGACAAATCTTTTTGTCATTTGGTGAAAAGATAGCTATGATATTAAACCAACACGATTTCACTTTTAGGACACCTTTAGATATAAGATTTAGAGGCTGAGTTGGTTTTACAGCTTATAGTAAGCTAAGCCATGATAAAAACAAAATAAAGAAACTCCCTAATTTCTCCCTGCAAATTCAGATTCCTGAGCAGCAGTACTTGATAATAACAATAATGGTGGTAGGAATGTGGGGTGTATGTCTGCTGAGAAAGGGATTTCTGTCGCACTTTTATTTTCTCTTTCTGCCTGTATTTTATTTTCTAATAAGTGATTGATATCATGTACTTTGTCATATAACTAATACCCTTGCTTAGAAAATATGAACATGATGCCAACAATGCAGCAAATGTCATACACTTGCCAAGGTCATCCATTGATCTACTCAGATTTGAAATAGTGATCGCTCCCCAGAGTACCTGTTCTCTGTCAAATGTTTAGCCACCAGTGCACCCTGGGTCAAGAAGGTACCAAAAGTGAATTAAAATCTCCCTAGACCTCTAAAAGTTGCAGGAAGAAAGTCACCTTCTGACTCTGAATGAGTCTATCAGGTTTATTAAGGGAGCAGAGATAAAGGAAGTCCATTTTCCATCAAATTAATTTTTGGAATTGTAATATTCTAAAACCGTACATTTTATTTTCATGATCATGCCTGCATTTGTCCAAAAATCTGAGAATGAATGGGAACATTAAAGAAAGTACAATCACTTCTGTTTAAATCAGTATATGCAATTCAGAAGTATCATTCCGGGACAAAAAGATAAAAATTGTAAAAGAATTCATCTTGGGCACCTAAAAGGGAAGTGCATTAGGATTAGCAAGGTAGCATAAGTTATCAAACCCTATTTTATTGAGAGATTTGCATTTCAATGGATATTCATTTCTCTATCTGGATCTATCTTAACCATGTCTTTGTAGGTACATGAAATAACTCATCGACCAGAATCTAATGATTAAGCCTCGCTAGCAGCGCCATTGTACAGCAGCTGCAAGTCATACTGTGTCTCTGCGGATCCCTGCTGAAGTCAATAGAGCTCTGCAAAGGGGCACAGATGTGCCTGCGTGCAGCCCATTGGAGAACTCAGAGTACAGACATTAAGTCTGATTCTCCCTTCAGAACAGCACAGTTAGTTTGGTTCTTTTGAAAACAGAAAGTACACATAAATCTGGTGAATTTATCTGTAGTGAAGAATTTCTTTTCCAATCTTTGCTAGACTGAGCTTCTCTTTGAAGAGTGTTAGACGTGAGAATTTGGGCCAAATTAAATTTTTAAGGTGCCTATATTTTTCATCATTGATCCATAACCTTTTTTTAAAAAGGTGCCTGAAAGATATTGAACATTTGATTTATTACAGGAATATGTTAGGAAAGAGGTGGAGACTGCCGTTTCCATCCTTATGAAATGCCTACTAGTCACCGGTAGGTGAGAAAATCTCTCTTCAGGAATTATTTAGGGATTTTGTGCACATGAACCAGGAGAGAATGAGGGGAAATCACCTGGAATAGTTTAACAGTCTGGTGGTTTGATCACTCCTTGCAAAGATGCAGAGGATGTAGGCTCAATCAAGCCTGTACTCCCAATCACAGAAAATGTGCATGTAATACAAAAAGTCTGATGTGGGAAATCTAAACTCAGACCTACTGTTTGTAAGAGGTGACAGATGTGCATATGTAGCTAATCCTAAAAGTCTTGTTCCAATATCCTATTTTGAGCTTGCCCTGGAAACTAGGCAGCAAACTGGTCAGCAACAACAAAACTCAGACAGATGTTATGGCAAAAACTTGGAGGCATTTAAAGCATCATGTAGCAGTTCATTAAATGGATGTGAGGATCTAAGCAGACCTCAAATATTGCATGTTCCTACATCCCTTTATGGAATTGAAATATTCATCATTTTCTTCAGTAAGCTATCTTACTTTTTTTTTGCTTTTACTTGCTTTTGGTACATATACATGTACAAATGCAAACCAAACAAACAATCACAATTAGGCAAAGCAATGTAGACTACAGACCGTCAGGACTCAGTAAAGCATGAGCAGGAGCTTAATTTAAACATACATGTAAGTCCATTAAAGTCAAGAGGTCTTAAGCAAAAAAGTTAACTTCTCATACTGAAGTTGAAGACATTAATGAGGCTATGTAATTTCTGGAGAAAAAATAGGGTTGAACTGGCAGAAGTGAAAGTTTATACTTTATTTCTGCTTTTTAACAAAAGCACCTTAATTTTCAAATCCTTGCCTAAAGAAGCGTTTCTACACACATACTTTATAGCCTCATCTAGTTTTTATTAAAAACTAAACAAATGAGAAAAGCAGCTCTTGATCCTCTTCAAATAAAACATAAAACTAACATATTTGTTGAAAGTAGAATGAATAAGCACCAGAAACATATCTTCTCTTGAATCTCAGTATTTGTGCTTGTGAGACTGGCCTGAATCTTACTGCATTTTCACCACAATCCATCACATAATTGCATCTTTCTGACAAAAGCCTGTTTCATTCCTGAGAAGACCCTGCACTCTGTTCAGAGCCTAAGGATCCCCCTTCCATCCCTAATCCAGGGTGATACATTTCAGCCCTACAATATTGAGCTGGTTTTTGCTACAATGAGGCAGGACATCGGGGCTTAAATACTCCTTGGGTTTCACACTATGCTACTTCCAAGAGAGCAAGGTGCCTAACAGTGCTGAAGAGCATTTCCTACTATTCTGCAAAGGAAGAAAGGATGGGGACCATCTTCTCACCCTGTAAAAGACACTTCCTAGGTAGCCAGATGACATCAGCATTCCCTCTTAACCCTGTGGACTAATCTAACCCAGATCTTATTGACTGCAGCAGAGAACACTATCACTGTGCCAGTGGCCCACTGATTGCATTATTAGTTGATAAGGCTTTGTAATTAGCCCTCAAACTCTCCTTGGTAAATCTCCAATTTCACCCCTCAGAGACTCTGAGTAGACACTACTACACTATAGGGCCTCAGAAAGCTACTAATGAAGTGTGTAATGAGGCTTTTTAGAGTCAGAAGATTGAGGAAAAAAAGCAAAGATAAATAAAAAGCATACAAAAGATGAGCGTTACTTTTCTAGTGATTTTTCCCATCTCTTCTACTGAAAATATTTCTCGGGAATGGCTTCAAAACCATACCTAATTCAAAATGCGGAAGAAGAGTTAATGGTAAATTGAAGTTTACCCTTAAAAATTAAAAAAGGCTTGCATCACTGGCACGCAGCAATGGATAGCATTGAAATATAACATTCATTTCTTTAGCAAGGAAGCTCTGCTTAAAATCCCAGTCTGTGAGGTTTTTGCAGTACACGTGCTCCTCCACGCGTGGACGCCTACCTACAGCCTGCAATATCAAGACTTCTCTCTGTTCACCTACCAAGTGGTATTTCCCTAGGAGAAACACCCACAATTTTGTCCATCACTAAACGATATGGCGTTGGCACCGTCACGAGTAAAGATGGATGAAAAGACAGAGGTTTGGTGTGATGCAGCACCTCCAAACTTCTCATTTAGGTTTCTCTCTCTCATGCTGTAAGTGTGCTGTGGTAAGCACAAACAGTAGTAATATTTTTTTAATGGAGAATTCCCACAAGTCTTAGAGGAGCCTGTGCTATTCCATGATTTCTCTGAGCCAAGGGCTCTGGCAGCTAAGTGCTGTCAGATCTTGTTTAACCCTCTTGCTGTGTGCTTTGGCAACGTTTTTCTTGCTCTAGAAGAGTCTGGAGAACAGAACATGTGGACATGCCTCGAGTCATAGCCCAGATATTCTTTAAGTCAGCATAAGTTAGTATGGCCACAGAGAGATGCAATCTCCTGCTCTGAAAAGGGAAAGGGCAGGCAAAGGTTATTTTTAACTCCGATCACTGCTTTCATCTGGTTTACTATACCAGGTCCCAAAAAACACTTGCCTTGTGAGCATTTCAGACCATACTTAGATATATTAGCTTAAACTACCGACAAAAGTTGTGTGTTGAGATACCAGACTGTGAAGTAGGGTGGCTGAAGCATAAACATGCATTGTGCTCTTCAAGTGTGCTGTGGGCACACATAACATCCAACGCAACCGTGTTAAACATCTGAAGGGGACACAGCTGCTTCCTCTGGGGACCCTGACTCAGAGTCTGACACACTCACTTCCATAAAGGGGCCAAAACCTAGCCAAAGTTTAGATGAGGAATGTAGCCAGACAAATCAAAGCACCACTGGTACTACACTGTGGCAGTCCACCAAATAATTTGTGCTATGATGTATTTCCTTCCTCATTGAAACCTTCATTTTTGTACTACCTGTCTGCCCACACGCCCTTCTGCCTGCTCACCCATCAGCTTAAGGAACCTGGGCTACCAGCTGCCACTAGAGGGTCACAAAACAACAGTACACGTTGCTGCCACTGATTGTGTTTTATTGTAGCTTAACCTATTCCATCCTCGTGTTCGCAGCATCGAGTTTCCCATGAGTCACTTCAGAGCATAATGGAAAACTTCAGCACAGCACGACTACTATTCATTTGCATGAGTGATACCAGTATGATCTTCAAATAGAGCGTGTTAACTTTGGGCTAAATGCTATTGTTATGCCTTTTGACTAAATGGTTAGACAGTTTTCAGAGTCTTTTGCAACACTTCAAAAAAGAGATACCGAAAATGGAACTCGCTATTTCTACAGTGCTATCCTCTTCATTTACATAATCGGTATATTAAGTACTCTTTTCCCAAAAATGAGAAGCATCAAATAACCAGAACATTATCTTCAGTTATAGAATTGTTTTTCCATCACATACATAATCCGAAATTCTTGTTTTCTTTTCATCTTTCCTTTCCAGTTCTCAGTGTCTCTGATGCTTCCAACTCTCAGCTTCACTCATTTTTGTCACAAATACAGAGAAATGACATTTACTAGGTTGGAAGGATACCCTTACAAATCATGTGGGTCAGTCTTTCTTCCAGGACTGCACAAAACTTTTTTAGGACAAACATTCCCTTTGTTTCAGCTACTTGTCCCATAAACTCTTCAGGCACTTTGACCTTTACTGTAATGAAAATACCTCGCAACACACTACCTACCCTCTACAAGCTACCTTCTGCCAACTACATTCCAACAGTTTAAGTCCATCCCCAGTGGCATCACAGCATGGCAGAAAACAACAGACTTAACTGAAAGGGCTTGCATTTCACCTCCAGAAGACCAGTATTTGTTCATAGGATACCAAAACTGACATCCAAAAGATTTTCTATGTCTAAGCATAATGCAAGATAAAAAAATAATAACAAAGTTTAATACTTTTTTTTTTTCCTCCTGGGACTGCTGGGAGTCAAAATAATTTCCACAATAAATGGGATTGCTGGCACTGTTCCAAGAAAGAAAATAGTTGGAAAGAAAGCAGATTCAAGTATGTGTCCTGTCTCCACCACAGCAAGCCTTATTGCATTATATTTCACTCAAATGCAATTTAATAATAATAATAAATTACACTGGCCTTCGACTTAATGTTATAGGACTAAGTAGTGCAACATACAATTTAGTTCTTTGAAACAGCATTCACAAAGAAAGAATTGGAATCCATTTATCTCCAGTGACTCATCTAGATATTTAGGTGCATTTAATTTTTTGAAAAATCCAGCAAAATTTCAGTCACTTCAGCTATAGCTATGTTCAGAAATAAGCTAGATCCATTACCTGACCCTTCGGCCAACTGACCTCTAGGGTTAATCTTTCTCATCCTATAGAGAGGGTGGCTGCATCCAACAGGGTTAGTCCCTGAAACATACCTAGAAGAACTATCTAGGTGGCCTGGGCTGGGAGCAGGCTGGGGATCATGCTGGCTGTGCTACCAGTTTGACTCACCAGAGCTGGTGACCAAATGGCAGTGGTTGGGCATATGCCCTGCTTCTGCCATCTCCCTAAAACAGCAGTGGTCAGACCCTGCACTTCTTTTTTATTCCCACCTGGAGTAAAATATACTCCTTCCCAAGAGTAACTTAAAAGAAATTATTTCAGAATTTTAATGCTTCTGTTAAAACAGTTACATTTACCTATTTGTCTGTTGCTAAATAAAATTATTTATTCAGATACAAATATGCATTTTTATTGTCTATGAATTTTTAATGTGCAATTTGCTGAATCTTTGAGCAACAAAACCCAACAAAATAGGGGCTTACTTTTGCCAAAGTAGAAACAGAATTTAAATGGGAAAAAAAATCCTTGTAAATATGCTTGATACAACTCAGAGGAGAAATATGCACATATGTCAAAGGTTTGTTGAAGGTTAAGTGAAGTATTTTCTAATTTTCATTTAATCTTACTCAGGATAGCGAAAGATGCTCATTCTTATGAAATCCATCTACATACATTTTGCAGCCAGTGCATGTTTTTATACTGCCAAACCTATCAATATTCAGGATTTATTACAGGTTTGCTGCTGCTCTGTCAGCCCCCAGTTCTGAGCTATCCTGTCCACCCAAGCAGAGGACTAAGAGAGCATAAGCCCCATTTTATTTCTGTGCATTAGCTCCCTCCAGCCTGGTAAACAAGCTAAAAAGCCAGCTAATGCAGCTGACATCTTGAATTATGTGATTTCTCATAACACATGCCAGAAATGCTATTCAGCCTTGATATACATGCAGGAATGCTGTTCAAAACCTTGGCTTCTGGCTCAGCAGCGTGATCCGCAGTGCAAAGGGTACTCAGCATGGAACAGGGATTTCTGAGGAGGGGGAAGGAAGGCTCCATAACCATCATCTCTTGCTACGTCCTCCACAGAAATCCACCAGACAGAAAAGGTAACAACATTAACAGGGAGACAGAGACGTACTGGGAGGAGATGGCTTGTGGTGAAAAGCCAGGTTTAGGATCAGCTCTTTGTATTCCTGTGAGACAAGAAATTTTCTGTCTGCTTAAGGGCTGCTGAAATTTGCAGATTTTTGCAAGACAGACATACAACAACCACAGTAGTTCTCACATTTCTGCCTGAAGTTTACTGAAAAAAATGTTAGGCTGGGAGATTCAAGGCACTGCCCCTCAGTTTAAGGGGAAAAAACAAGGATTTAAAAGATACCTGCCAGCAGCAGCCTCACTGCTCAATTATTCCATGTGCAGCTCTTGCAATAAATTCTCAACAGAGCTCCTAATAAAATTTTGCAGTATTACGAGGAGCTTCCTCCTTTTCCGACTGCAGTTAGTGATAGCTATGCCATTAAATCCTTTGGGACCATGAACAGGCACAGCTGTCAGCCCCAGTGTACTTCATCAGCATCACACCCGTGTGTTAATCAATTCTGGTTTGAGTGGTGCAGTTGCAGTACACGGAAAACTGACAGAAGACACACCATTTGGTATTGACCCGCTAGTAACCACCTGCCTTCAGGATTTAACAGATCAGGAAGACTTTTTTTCTTGAAACGTGTTCTTTCTTTGAATACGTATGCCCAGATGCTGTCTGGATCTGTTCACAGGCTGTGGGGGTCTAGGGCTGGCACTGAGACTTGCCACTCACTGGAAAATTCATGCTGTTATCTACATTCACTTGGGGAAGGCCCAACCATAGCCAAACCCAAAGGACAGAATACAGTATGTTTTGTTTGGTCTAACTATTTGGAAAGCTAGAACCGTCTCTGAGAAAATATTTTAGTTTACGGTGCTGGTATGGGTATGACATATCCTCCAAAGCAGGATGGCTGCATCCAAACTGCCTTCTGGAAATAATCTCTGGTCTACACCAATGCCCAGAACATGACCAGGACAGTGCTAATGGACCCAGACAAGTCGCCAAGGTCCACTCCAAAACCTCGGTGTATGTGGCCAGGTTTCTGTGTTCTGGAAATGTTTAATTTACCAGCAGGAAGACAGCCGGTCAATGTGTGGAAGTTGGAGAAAGTCGATTATCTCCTCTTTCCCCATTGCCTTCAGAAGGGTCACTCTTAACGAGCCACAGAGGTTTGATCACTCTCCCTTAGGAAGTCTTATTCCACAAGGATAACTGCCCTTTTGCAAGGCCCACAGCTTTAAGATCCATTTGCAAGAAAATCCAGGACTGAAGAATTCACGATATATGTCTCTACCACAGCTGAGAAATTACAGGCTCCTCATCCTGAAAGACCTCTACTCCCACTGACACACACTAACAAGCTGAAAATTAACCACCTTTTTTGTTTCCTAACAACTTCCTCAAGTTCAGACAAAACCAGTCAATGTAGCCAACATCTGTCAAAATAAGAATTCAGCCCAGATACAATGACTGAGGGTATCAAAAATTAAAATGTTGCTGCCAACCACTGTCATTAAGAACTCATCCTTTCATCTTTGGAAATCAGCCAGGTACAGCCTGCCAGCAATACTTATGTCATAGGCCATGTTTTCATCATTGGAACTAATATTGTAGGAAATCCTTCAGACTCAAGTTCAAAATTTAGTTCAGTTGCCCAAATATAGGTCTCTGGCACCCTTTGAGATTCCATAAAGTACCTTGCCTGGATTTTTAGTTGCCAATCGAGAGCAGAGACCTGTCAGATTTGTTTCATGATACCCCAGAAATCTTACAGCAGCTCATGATATAGACACATTCTGAATGGAGCGTACAGAGATATGTGAGCAAGCCATACCAAACAATATAGCTGTAAACTGTTCTCTTCAGGAATAGTGAAAGTTGGTGGTTTTCTTCCAGATTACAAGCTAAACAATTCAATTGAATTAAGCCAAAAAGGATTTTTGCCTAAGGTTTTTTTTGTTTGTTTTATGGAAAGGTGAGTCACTACGGTATACTATACATGCTACTACCGACAGAACAATAAACAACCTTTGATCAAAGGTTTCACCCTTAGTTTCTTCATTTTGTGTATTTCTCCCAGGCAAAAAGATCAGTTTTTTAAGCTGTGAGAAACACCCAGTCACATTAATAGAAGCTGCAGATTTGCAATCAGGCTACCAATTTGAAACTGTCTTCAGAAGTATACTTACAGTTTAGTTACAAAATGATACGTTGAATGGATAAAAAGGAGAGAAAAATAAAGATCTATTGGAAAACATATATGACTACATACTTTCCTATAGTTTTAAAATTTGCTTTAGTTATTTAATAGGCCATATTATATGTAGTATGAATGAAAAAAACCCATTCAAACAAAACCCTCCACAATGTGTTTAAATGAGTATCATATAGTATAGCTGATACATAAAGCATTGTATCAATAAAGAGGTGTAAGATGTGAAATATATTATACAATTATATATTTGTTATTATGCCTAGTATAAAAAAGAGTGCATTTTCTATTTCAGAGAAAGCTATGATATAAAAAATAATTATAATATAAAACAATTCTTCTAGAGAAGAAATATTCAAAATTTTAAACTTTTGATAAAAATACAGATATATTTCCTTTAGTAAACATAAACTCTTTCTGAAGTAGCAGATTTGTTACGTGGATGGAAGAAGATGCCAGTTTTTCATCCAGCAACCACAAGAAACTGCAGCTAATTTAAAACGAAGACACAGAAGTTAGCTTTATAACCACAGTATCATATTTTCTCAGGGACACTGACCACCACCAGTAAGACACAAAGAAAAATTACTCACATCATGGCAACTTTCAGAGAGGTGTATGGCATGGTACAGTGAAACTTACTTTTGATGATCTCCCAGTGGTCTTTGTCCAATGGATTTTAATAACGACTCTGGTCGAACCGTTAATTTTGGTGATGTCTTGGGGCTAGTATCAGAGTCACCACTTTCTTCATCTCCCATTGCCTTAATGTAGCTCCCACTTCTCATTCTTCTGCAGGGGATCTCCTCGTCTTTCCCACCAGCTGGGTATCCTCCCCATTCATCCTGAGGTACCTAATGGAGACCACAAAACACACATGTGAAATGTGAATCATTCTTTCACATATTTAAATACCTACTTCTGTTTTTCATTTTACAAAGACAAGTCATGAATTTTTTATTCTTCAGAAACAGATAATTTACAAAGAAAGTCCTAAGGTCCCCAAACGATTTAATTCCAACTTCAGTATTGGAAATTTTCAGTTTATAAATGTTGGAGCCTAAGGAACAATCAAGTCATGGCTTGTGAGCCGAGCTGCAATATCTATATGCAGATATGTTCTTAATTGCAAGAAGTAGTTTAGCTTAACCTCTTCACAGCCTGCACACAGATTTTCAGCTGAGAAACAGTAAGTTGATCAGGTGTCTCAAACCTAAAACTAATTGAAAGGTAAGCAGAGTCTTTTACCAACTCTCCTTACATGGGGCTTTGGCTGCTTCTCAGGAAGATGAATGAAGTATTTAAGTTGAACCAAGCTGTGATTTTGGCATAAATGTTAGGATTCTGATTTAAGGCAAACTTCTGTGGAAAAAAAAAAATGCAAATGTGGCAATTTGTCTTTTTTTCTTATTTAGAAACTGCAAAATAGTTCATCTAGGTTGTAACATATCAGGAACATAGCCAGTTAATTATTAAGACATTTAGTTGATGCTGCTTCCATGCAGCTGAGGTGGTTTTTCAAATAGTTAAGACTGGTAGTCAGATAACCCATCGCTACTGGATGGGTACCTCTCTGCACTACAAACTGGCAGAGAATTGAGCAGTAGATTTTCCAATCCCAAGTGAAATCAGCCTTGTTTTAAGACTTATGGATAAACTCAGCCAGCCTGTCTCTGCCAGTTTTGCCGATTCTTTGCTTTTTGTTTAATCTTCCACAATGCTGAGTCCTCTGGTCTTAATCCAGAAACACACTTAAGCATTTACTTAACTTAAAGGATATAAGCAGTTCTCTGAAATCCATTATAATGACTCATGGTTAAAAAGAAGGATGTGACAGACTACATCAGTGGACCAGAGCTGATGCACTTGGCAGCACCAAATCCTTTATAAACATAATGACTTCAAATATATTAAACAGTACAATGGCATTATTTACCAATATGCTATAAATCTGAACTTCCAGTTAAACATACATCAAGGAGTTTCTGCAAAGCAGGATGTCTAATAAAGACTTTCAAATCAAGCAGATTTGAGACCTTCTACAGGGAGAGTTCACTGTGGAGCTGGAGCAAAGGCTTCCCTTGGTTTCAGCAGTCTTGGAGATGGGATTTAAGTAACTATCAAGCTCTGCGTGTCATCTTTACGTCCCTTTCAAGATACACATATTAGCCACACACCAGGTGGTGCTTTGAGTACCGGAAAGGGATTAAGGGACAAATGAAGTTTTAAAAGGGGGTGAACAAGTCAAGATAGAGATCTTAAATTAAACAAACAATCTCAGGAGAGAGAAAAGAGAGATTGAAGATGAAGTCAGATCAGGAGAGATGAAACAGATCGCACGGATCAGAAAAATGTTAGAGACAAATACCAGAGTAAAAAAAAATTATGAGTCACATTCTTATACAAAGTAATAGGACAGAGCATGAATCTAAATGAAATATGGGTTAGATCATTCAAAGAAATAAACTTTTCATATTATTCAGCTTTGGGTGGTGAATGGAAATGGAGCATGAAAAATATTTCCAAACCTGAAGCCTGGAAATGTGATACGTCTTCCTCATTTCTTTTCTAAGACCTAGTATGTATGAGATTAAAGTTGGAGGAAGTTTTTTTGAGATTTTTGAGATTCTAGGATACCTAAAAGGTATTTACATATACTCATAGTTGTAATAGCCAGACTGCTAAAATAAACAAAATAAATATACTTTCTTAAGCTTTTTTTTTTTTAATCCCCAGCTGGCAACACCATTAATTGTAAAAATTTAAATTAGAGAGCTATATTAAGAAAAATTAATTGATATCATACAGACATACTCTCATTTTTAAATCTTCTTTATTACTTGTATGTCAGCATAGCTAAAAACAAAATCCAAATGCTGAAAAAACATTTATTGACATCTACATAGGCACTGTGAGCTACACTGTAATTTTCTGTACTAAAGCTGAACTATTAAGTTCAGTTTTAATATTTTTTCAAGAAACTCATAACTTTTTCACAAAATAATTATTTTGGCTTGAAATGTCTTTCCTACATTTTAGCTTGAAGATAATTAAATAGAAAGTTTAAAAAGACATCAATCAATAACCTTTTTCTTACCCAAATGCAAAAAACGATTAGTTTCTCAACTTCCTTTTGTCTGAAATTCCATATTCAAATAAGTAGATAAGGACTGGATTTAAATGAGTAAATACAGGCTTATTTGTTGATTGAAGTTGAAATCTTATTTTAATAGATAGGAATGACTGATTTTTTACATTAAAGTATCTAAAAAATTAAGTTTCTTCGTTGTGATAAGGACCTTCATGAAGACAAATCTTACAGTTACATCTCCTACTATTTTTATTGATTACATTTCTTTTGCTTTCTGAATTCCTAAGTTAAAGGAATTCACATAAAAGCTAAAAACTGAAGAAGCCCTCTTCCATTTGTGCTTGTGGCGTATTCATGGTACACACAAACACACCAAGAATTCCTATCTAATCAGAGTAACTTGTTGACTATCACAGAAGTAGTATGATTGCAAAAAAACATTACTCACAATTAAAATATGTGTATATTTTTACCCTTGAGCCATTCAAAGGAGCAGAATACAATGAATACAAGGAAAGTGCTTCTGGAGCCTGGCAAACAAGTTTGACAATGTGTTCTCTCCGAAGGTCTCATTCAGAACCTAGGAAAACAGCTGGAGTCCTGTTGCTGTCTTCTAAAGCCAACAAAAGGGCCCTTGACATTGTTTTTCCTCGTGAACTGAGATCAGACGCAAAATTTGAGTCCCAGTTTTGCCTGGGTTCATCATTTACTTCAGCTGATATGTTTCCAAGTATTTAACCTCTTTCCAAATCCAGGCTCAGACCCCAACATAGCTTCAAAGAAAAGCAGAAGTATTACACTAATGCAGGAAAGATTTTTATTTTAAAATATTAACAAAAATGTTTAAGAGCATATGTACGGGTCATTAGATATGTATTTTCCAAAACATGAAAAGGGCTGTGCAGCTAGCAGAAATGCTCTCTTACAATAGTTACCAGCCCCTGAAATTCCCATCTGCAGGGCTTGCAGCTGCTAATTGGGAATAATTACCCTAATTATCTACTTGCATATAGTGAGGAGTGCTGATATTTATAATGTCTAAAAAGGTCTTCCTCCTGTTCTAGATATTAACATGAATCCTTGTATATGCAGCTTCTATCCACAGAGGAGTTAGACTGCGTATTACCATATGAATTTCCTTTTGTAAGAGCAACAAGCTGACAAAGTCTGGATCTTTTTGTATAATTTTCTCACCAGCTGCTGATTTGGTTTTAACTATTACAGAAGATGATGAGACTCTTTCATAAATTTCATGCACTAATGCTGCAAGGAGCACAATCAGGTTCAGGTAATTTGGGATCTTTTAATTGTTCTGCTGCTGATTCAGAGTGATATCTTACCTTAGTCACCTAGGGCCAATTTTATTTAAGCGCCTGGTACCTAGAACTTCCTACGTTTTATGGAGCTGATCCTGAGAATGAACTTCAGAACCTTAGGTAAGACCCCATAAAAAGTACTTTGGAAAGTTAGCTCCTTCATAAGAGTATCCAAAAGGAACCAAAAGGTCACTTTAATTAGCAACCAAAACGCAAAGCATGAAGAAAAATCTCAAACACTGCTTCTTTCTGGAGTTTATTGTATCTCATTGGCAGCAGGAAGGCCTTTCTGCCATTTCCCTTTCACAGCCTAAAGCCATCTTCTGAAGAACATACTCAACTGATTTTTTTGAAGAACTGAGCAGCCTTATTCTTTCCTTCCACGACAAAATGGCTGTGCAAGTGGGAGACATTACTGCTCGCCTTCTAATCAATAGCTGGAGTGCATGGGAAGGAGAAGACTTAGGGCTGATAACATGGCCAGCAGGTTGAGGGGATGACTCTACCCATCTACTCTGCTTTCATGAGACCCCACCTGGACTACTATGTCCAGCATTGGACTCCTCAGCACAGGAAGGACATGGAGACATTGGAATGGGTCCAGCAGAGGGCCACAAAAATGATCAGAGGGCTGGAGCACATCTCCTATGAAGACAGGCTGAGAAAGCTGGGATTGTTCATTCTGGAGAAGAGATTATAGCAGCCTTCTAGTACCTGAAGGGGGCCTACAGGAGAGATGGAGAGGGACTCTTTATCAGGGAGTGCAACAATAGGACAAGGGAAAATGTTTTTAAACCGAGAGAAGATTTAGATTAGATATCAGGAAGAATTTCTTTACTCTGAGGGTGGTGAGACACTGGAACAGGTTGCCCAGAGAAGTTGTAGATGCCCCATCCTTGGAGGTGTTCAAGACCAGGCTGGATGGGGCTTTGAGCAACCTAGTGTAGTGGGAGATGCCCCTGCCCATGGCAGGGAGGGTGGAACTTGATGATCTTTACAGAATCTTCATGGTTGGAAAGGACCTCTGAGATCACCAAGTCCAACCATACATACACAAAAGACCCCCACAATCTTGGCCACTAGGCCATGCCCTGAGAGCCATGTCTACACATTCCTTAAATACTTCCAGGGATGGCGACTCCACCACCTCCCTGGGCAGGCCGTTCCAGTGCCTGACCACTCTCTCAGTAAAGTAATTCCTCCTGATATCTAATCTAAACCTCCCCTGCCACAACTTCAGACCATTTCCTCTGGTCCTGCCATTATTCCCTTGGGAGAAGAGGCCAGCACCCACCTCTCTACAACCTCCTTTCAGGCAGTTGTAGAGGGCAATGAGGTCTCCCCTTAGCCTCCTCTTCTCCAAACTAAACATGCCCAGATCAATTTCCCTGCTGACAGTGCACACAGGCACCATCTTTGCTGTCCTCCTGCAAGAAGCAACAGGCTCAGACATTCCGTGCAGCCCCGTGGCAGGTCAGTTTGGGTCACTTCATTCCCTTCAACTGTGGCTACAGACCAAGTGGAGACCATCTCTGGAAGTCTTCTTTCCAGTCAGCCCAGCCCGCCCCCCCATCCCTCCCCTCACACTCACCCGTCACACACCTCTCTCCGCCATGGCTCCACACCAACTGAAGGGCTGCTCTCACCGCCTTTAAATCCCCGCGCGGNGCGCACACAGGCGCTATCTTTGCTGTCCTCCTGCAAGAAGCAACAGGCTCAGACATTCCATGCAGCCCCTCACCTGGCCGGCTACATGTTTCTGTGGCAGGTCAGTTTGGGTCGCTTCATTCCCTTTGACTGTGGCTACGGACTAGAGTGGAGACCATCTCTGGAAGTCTTCTTTCCAGCCAGCCCAGCCCGCCCCCCCATCCCTCCCCTCACACTCACCCGTCACACACCTCCCTCTGCCATGGCTCCACACCAACTGAAGGGCTGCTCTCACCGCCTTTAAACCCCCGCGCGGCTCCTGGCCACGCCCCCTCCGTGCCTGATTGGCTGCCACGGACTTCCTGGTTGCCGCTGTGGCTGTGGCTGTGGCTGTGGGGGGGCAGTCCCTGAGCTCTGGTCAGCGCCATCCAGGCCTCGCCTGGGGCTGGGCTCAGGCCTGGACGGCTTGAAGGTCCCTTCCCACCCAAACCGTTCTATGCTTCTGTGCATTCTATGCATTCTGTGCTACGGCTGCAGCTGTACCGATTTCATGGTCCCCAAGATGTTTAAGACAGGGAACTACTGGAGAGAGTCCAACGTAGGGCAATTAAGATGATTAAGGGATTGGAGCACCTCCCTTATGAGGAAGGGCTCAAAGAGCTGGGGCTCTTTAGCCTGGAGAAGAGAAGGCTGAGGGAAGACCTCGTTAATGTTTACAAGTATCTAAAGGGTGGGTTGAAGGATGATGGAGCTGGACTCTTTTCAGTGGTTCCCAGTGACAGGATGAGGAGCAATGGGCACAAGCTGGAACATGGGAAGTTCCACTCAAATACAAGGAAGAACTTCTTTCTGGTGAGGGTGACGGAGCCCTGGAACAGGCTGCTCAGGGAGGGTGTGGAGTCCCCTTCTCTGGAGATCTTCAAGACCCACCTGGATGCCATCCTGAGTGATGTGCTCTGGGCAACCCTGCTTTGGCACAGGAGTTGGACTAGATGATCTCTAGAGGTCCCTTCCAAATCTGACAATTCCATGTTTCCATGATAAATAAACTGTCATGCTCTCCTCTTATTGTAACTCATGGCCTTTCATGAAGCACCCACAGATTGCCTGGCGGGGGGGATGATTAGAGGAAAAGTCCTTCGTGTACCAGAAAGTGCACGTTGCAGCCTCATGATCCAGGCCCTTGCCTGGAATGAGGGAGCTTAGTTATAGTCCCTGGGGGCCAAACGCTCACACCAATTTTATATGAAAGGGTGTTTGGATAAAACTTACTGAGCACCCTCACAAAGAAAGAAGTACCATTGCTCCAAACTGCCTCACAGCTGGTTACTCGGAATGCAGTTTGGGGAACCAAGAAGACAGGGGTTTAACTTCGTACAGGCTAAGGAAGAAACTGAACTTGCATCTTCACAGTGGGTATTCTAGAAACTTTGTTAGTATGAAAACAAATGTCCTTGTTTTAGAAGAAAAGTCACTATCCTTGTTAGAAGTCTTTCCCATTGTGCGACTTGATCGTGCTCAGTTTAGATCTGTCAGAAGAAAAAGACCCCTGACTGGACTTTGGCAGTAAGTCTGTCCTCTGATTCTCAGATTGCATGGATTCTGTGTTTAAACAACAGCATGTGGTCAGGGAAAACAGGAGTGAATTCACCAAACCTCCAGAACAAACTAGGAATCATGGAATTGCTGAGGTCAGAAGGGACTTGAGGTCTCTAGTCCAGCCTCCTCAAACCATGGTCAGGTACAGCAGGTTGCCCAGGACTGGGCCCAGCTGGGTTTTGAACGTTTCCAAAGATGGAGACTTCACAACCTCTCTAGGCAACCCGTTCCAATGTCCCATCACACTCAGAGGAAAAAGGTTTTCCTTATATCTAATCAGAGATAGGTAGTTTAGGCTCCCATTCAGGAACTAGAGCTAGCAGTATGAATAGCCAACCTTGTATTTAAGAACTACTGATGTGAAAACTAGAAGAACCAATGAAATATTCATTACTCTAGACTTTTACTGCTGTTAATTCAAGGTTTTTTTTTTTTATTTCAGTTTAGGATTTGGTTAAAGAAGTCAAGCTGGCAACAGCTGCTGGCATTTCAAACCAGATCTGCTCCTGTTGTTCCACCCAATTCTATGGCATTTGCTCCCAGCTCCCAGAATTTTAAAGGTATTCCACCACTAAACTGCTGATCTGCTTAAAATCTGGCATATCACTTTACTATCTAAAATGAAACATTTCTAAATATATAGCTTCTACTGAGGGAGCTGACTATCACTTCTTCATATTTCTAATTCTCAAAGGTTAAAATGAGGATTACCTACCTCATAGGACTCCTGTGAAATTTAATTAGCATGCAGATGTAAAACGCACTGAAATAGTCATTATGACCTAAATCTTATTTTAGTAATATAAATTTCACATTTTACTAGACGCAGAAGCTGTCTGTGCATGAAATTAGACTATAGATGATATGAAAAAGGGTAAGATATGAAACACACATAGTAGATATGTAATTTTTGTAATTTTATGCTCTCTTAGCCTGGTCAAGAAGATGACACACACACACACACACACACACCCAAAAAAAAAGGACCCAATCTGAAATATAGGTAAGAGATTTTCTCTTAAATCACGCCTTCTTCAAGGACCCTCAGAAAAACAGCC
Organism: Tringa tobata; assembly: GCA_033628505.1. NCBI lineage: Eukaryota > Metazoa > Chordata > Aves > Charadriiformes > Scolopacidae > Tringa > Tringa tobata. Next base: position 81,645 of record JAHREE010000215.1, read on the forward strand.
TTTGTGCACAGCTGCAAGTAGATGAATTGTCACCTACTGGTGACAACTCAATCAAAAAAAGACAGAAATGCTCTTTAGCATGTAGAAAGTTTCCTTGATAATATAATGGGAGGTGGGAGCTGGACCTCCTGTGTTTCCAAAAATTTAGCTTAAGAAGGAACACTAACCAATTACTAGAATTTTCTTCTGAATTCAGTGACACTAATGACATTCCCCTATTTACTGGTTGTGGACTTCAGACCCTATTGGTGTAGCTTTTTGCAGGAGGGAAGAGGGCAGTATCTGAAAATAAAATTTTGTTTCGTCAGTAGCTAACCTTGTGTCTACACCTCAACACCATTGTCAGTGCATATTTTTAACTATTTTTTTCTGTGGGTTTTTTTAATGTGCTGATTCATCGTTCAAAGAACATGAATTATACAATGAAGCCATTCAAAAATCACTACAAAATATGCCAGGGACTCGTCCTCCCCAGTAACAATGCCAATCCTTGCAATTAGCTTTAATTTTCACATGACACCTCCTACTCCCTGAACTCCTTGAGAGCTCAGAAGCACAGACAGTTCTTGTGGGATTTCCTGGAAGTCCACTGATGCTGTCCATCAAGTTTCCTGGTTTGAGCTCAAGGCAGGAGCTAATCTGAGAAAGGAAGAGGCATCTTTGTCTTGCTGCCATTCTCTCTAGGCTTTGCTAGGAACAGCTATAGTATCACAGGAAGAGGAAGAAAAACATAGAGATCCCAAACTATATATGCTTTATGCTGGGTTGAAAACAACATGAATTCAGGGATTTGGGAATGGACTAGAAAGCCATGCAGGTCATAGAACACAAACATAATATTCCAGCTGGGAGCTGTTTGAATACACAAACCAGTATCAGAATTATCTACCTCCTGATTTTATTTTTTCATATGTATTTTTTTCCAAGCAAAGCTGCACTCACTTACTGCTGGATGGAAAGAAGACTTCTGTCTTTCAATCTACATAATACTTCATAACTCTTATCTCAGCAGTGATGAAATAAAAAAAAAAAAAAAAAAAAGAACCAGCACTATGTTTCCTAACTGGTTCTCCAGCAACAAAGTGAACTGTAAAATGGGATGGTTAAATACTGTAAATAGTGTTGCGAGGACTCTGTGGCTTAGTTTGTACTGTTTGGATGAAAGTGGGCCAAATGCCCACCTCATGACCAGCTGTGCTCATACTGCTGGCAAAGACCCCTGCAGCTCGGCCACCTGCAAATCCTCTGCTACGTTGGTGGGTCCCTGTGGGAGCCTCTGGGCTCTGTGCCGCTTTCAGATGGTGGAGCAAGGTGCAGTCAGGTGGGAGTGGTGGGCTTGTCCACGCTACAAGTGATTTTTCCTTGATAATCCTGGAGCTCACTGAGATCTTGTGCCAGAACTTTGATGTGAGATGAGCTTGGACTGAAGGGAGGGCTTGGCCTGTACTTAAATGAGAACCTAGATATATATAGGCTTTCAATCCAAGACACAAAAACTGTGGGGATTCAGCCAAGAAACCTGAGTTTCAGTTGGCTGCGTATTTCCTTTGGTAAGTGACTCAGGATGCTGTTTTGTGGTCATCAAGTTATACTACCATCAACTCAGATGGGGCAAGTTTTCCTTCAGCAATATTCAGCTTTTCAAGAAATGCTAGTAACTGTAAAGGGACTTAGAGTGCTGCCTAGAAAATTACCCTAAAAACAATAACAACTATAAGTAACGGTAGGTTTTCAGCTGAACTGGTGAGTTGCTCCAAGTCGCTGTGCTACTGCACACTCACCAGTGCTAGTGAGAAAGAAGGATGAAAAGGGTATGGTGATCTCCCCCGGGCCGTACGTACGTTAGTAAATGAAGACCAACTGTCTGGCCTGGAGGTCAGCTGGCCTGCAGCTCTCCACACCCATGCTATTGAGCAATTTTTGACCCCAGATCTGGTAGGATGACTACCAGGAACTGTCCCTGGCCTCTGCGAAGCCCTGAACTGTACCCAGGAACTGTTTAGGGCAATACTGGCTGGCTTGGATGGAAACAATGCCCAAGACAGGCTGAGCCATATCACAATACAGAAGATCAGGATGCAGTGCCAAGGAACCTTTCCTGACACTCTGCAGTTTGACAGTGTAGATGGAGCATAAGGTAGCGATTATTTTAATAATGGAGGTCCACAGAAGCGTCAAAGACCAAAACTTGGAACTTTTCAAGCTTGTCACAAAATGCAGCATTTCTGCCAATTAATTTGCTATTGTCATGCACCCAGAGTTTGTTTTTTTATCTCTTTGCCTTCTTGGGCCAGCTCATAGTTGCATTTTCCTGTACATCTTTCTTTATAAGTAGAAATAATTTAATTACAATGCAAATGCTGCTAAAGCCAAGCATTAAAAGGCTAAAGAGCTCAACTGGATTGCAGCTCGTCACTCACCACAGGTGAAGGGGAGCGAGGAATATCCCTGCCAGCTGGGCTGCCTGATGGACAGGGCAGTAGACAAGGCCCAGGGGACCACAATATCAGCAACTGAAGACAACTACAAGTTTTCCTGGCAGATATTGTTGGGAGAGGTAGACTGAATTGCCTGAACCACATTTGCAGGGCGGATGGAGCCCATCTATCTGCACAGAACTGTGAAGAAAAACAGCCTGGTTTTGTGACTGATGAAGTTGTGGGAGACAAGACTCCCTGAGTGTGAGGCATGTGCTCCTGCTCACCGGGGTCACCTCCATCCCCGTGGCCTCGCTGCATCACGTCCAGTGCTCCCACAGGCAGCTGGGGCCCCGTGTGGCACAGCGCAGGCGTTGCTGTGCCTCACTATTCTCTCCTTTTCTAGCTGCTTTTGGAAATGGGAAAATAAAGTATCAGTCCCTTCAGCCCAGACTCTCATCATCGCATGGCCTGTCAGCCAAAATCACCTGTAGGTCCCTCTGGAAATGTCTTTGCCTTTACCACTGCAGACACTAAGGGAAATGGAGAGTTGTCACCTTATCATTACTTATGTGAGTGGGGCAAGACCTCACAGTCCATTCCTGGTCACAGAAGTATAGAGTAAGAGACAAAAATGCCCGTAAAGGAAGAAAAGTAGAGGTGCTCCCAACATACATACAATGCACAGCACCTCCAGAACCACAGAGGCTGCAGATGTAGAAAGGACTCCAACGCTGCAGAGCTGTTATAGGGCTAGAGAGGGAAGAAGAACCTAAAAGGCAGCATACCCAGCACTGACCCATAAGAAGGCCTGTAGTAAACAGTGTCTTATTTAATCTAAGCAGGAAATTAGATAACTTTTTTTTTCTATTTGTTACAGGGCTACTACTGAATAAAACAGTGCATGTCTTTAAAACAGAAAAAAATTTAAAGGCTCTATAAAATAGATATATTTGCTGCTCATCCATTTTTCTCATTTCAAATAATGATTGACAGTTTTGAACAGCTAACTCCAGATGAGTCCAATGCTTTAGCTTACAGAGTGAAATGAGTTGTTTTTTCCTGCCTAGCTACTAGGTAATGCTTAACTATCTGTACACTTTTGAAAAGATCAGTCCCCCTACAAGAAGTAGCAAGGACCTTACCCATATAGACATTGAGCCTTTTAAAGACATGTGCAACTTCGCTTTAAAAAAACAAGCTCTAAGCACAGCACTGAAGGATGGCCAAAACCAATTGAAAAAAAAATAATCCAAGCAGCATTTATGAATGCTTCACCATTTTTTGCAGTCACTTCCTTGCAGGAAAAATGGTATAGACTGCCCAGGAGAGGAGCTGGGTCTGCCCTCGGCAGCAGGGGAGGGTGTGTGGTCATTGCAGCCCTGGGTGTGTGTTCCTGGCAGTCTCGTTTGACAGATGCAACTGGCCCGAGTGTATAAAATAATAATCTACTCGTGGCTGAAAACTTCTTCAGACTCAGCGACACCTTTGGGTAACTACTGCAAAGGTCAGCCTTCAGATTTGGTGAGGTGAATGTTGAAAAACAATTTGGCAACATACTATAACTAATGTTAGAAAGGAGGACAGTTCCCCCTGATTAAAGGGCAGTGGGATCGTGGCCTCCCTTTTCTACTCCTCGCTTTTGACATTTCTGCCGTAATAGGGACTTGTTTTGGCAGCTTTAAGAAAATACTAACTCTGAAATCTTTCTACTCTTATTCGGAAAAAAAGCTTCAGCAAGTCATTTCAGCCAATACGAGAGTCCATGGAAGCAGTGTGCTGCTGTATCACTGATTAACATAGTAATTCAAGAAACCAGTAATCTGAGACAACAGTTTGGTCAGAGCTTTACATTATCATTGATTGAATGTATTAATTTTCTGTTTGTTTGCGTTTTTTTTTCCCCTTGGAAAGGATATTTAAGAAGTATTCTTTTTGTGATGCACAAAACCATCAACATTCTGTAAATACATGGAAGTGTCAGCTTTATTAAATCCTTTTTATTTAGTGTTCCTAAAATCATAAGTGCAATACTTCAGAGAGATGATGGGTAGAGAGAACACTGTAAGGAACAAGTACAAGTGGTTGCACTTACTGCTCTGTAAAGCACTACACCCTCACTGACCTGGGGAATAACTCCACAGAGTGGCCCCAGATGCTGCACCAGATGTTGCAGGCTGAGATTAATGCTGAGAATGGACTGTGGGGCATTAACTGTCCCATCATTTCCCTTATTGTCTGGGCAATACAGGTCTCCCTTGCACATCTCCACTCCTGACTGGGAGGGCACAGGGCTAGCTGAGACATCCTTGTGGGACTGTAATGGGCTGGAGAAATCCAAATGGTTTTGACCATGGACACAGCGCGTGTCCATGCTGACACCCTACTGGCTACACTAGCTTTTCCTGCTGTGGAAACAACCCAGTTAATTCCGGAGTGGTGACTGGTCATAAATCATTGTGAAGGCAGCGTGGGTGACAGCGGTTTGGATGCTAGTATCAAAACTCTGCTAGCTGTGGCCAACTCCACAGTATGCATCAGCTGGTAGAGTATTGGACGTAGTTTCTTCAGTTCATACACAGGTTTATGGCAAGCAAATGGATACAATCTAGTTTAACAAAGATGGAGCCCTGAGAAAGGTGCACTGAGTTCAAATCCATCCATCCTTGCAAACCAGAGGGAGAGTGCTGAGCAGCAGCATGCCTCTCGAGGGCAACGGCCTCGTTTGTGGGAATCTGTCCTGTCCCCACAAGAGTTCCTGGAAAAATGTAACTCAGGGCCTAATGCCTATTTATCCATCGCCTTGTCCTCACAGCTCTTCTGCATGTAGGCATAACTTAAACCAGCAAAGAGCCTTGTTGAAACTGATTATTTTTTTTTTCTTTTCTTTTTTAAGACACCAACTCTTGTGCTTTTCTTTCCTTCTGCAGAGAACACAGCTGACATTATTACCCCCGTGCTTAGCAATGCCAGTGCTGTAACGGATGACGCTAGCACTTAAATGCACTAGGAAGACAGGAGTGGGCTGAAGCCATTTTTAGAACAACATGCTATTTTCTCTTCCAGTGCTGACTCATTCACTGTACCTTGTGGTGTGTTTACCTTGATTGCTTGCTGCTTTGCAGGCTGTTGAATGGCTGAGGGAGGAATATTAATCAGTGACAGGTAGCACTGTGCTCCAGAACTTCAGTGACGGTGAGTGCTATGCTCTTGCCTGGCTTTTGGCTTTATTGTAGCAATTACTTCTCTTTAACTAGCATTCACAGGTATTTCAGTGCTGGAAATTGTAAGCAACACTTTTATATTCATCATTTTAGCACAGCTATCTAGTTCTTATTCATTTTTTCTGTTGAAAACCTTTGCTCCTCACTAGTACTCATATCAGAGTAAAAATCAATCAAAGTCATTGCACTGAATATGTGTTGAGTCTAATTAGCCAAAACAGCTGATGAAGACAGAAGAGATCTCAAAACTCATTTATCTTTTTCTTAACTTATTTTATATTAATATTAAAATGACACGGAGAGCAGTAGCAGCCGCAATAGCTAAATCTATAAAAAAGTGTGCTTTACTGCATGTATCATCTGCTTGGGCTTTTCTGCCTGCAGAGTCAGATGACAGAAGTGTTTTGTGCTCAGAAACGCATCTGTAGCTTCATTTGTCTACAGACAGAAACCAGAAATTAAAGGCCCATACGTAAAACCTGTTGCTAGTCATTCACAAGAACCTGATAGATGCTTTTAGTGTACACTTATAGATGGTGCTCTCTGCTCCCGTGGTGCCAGCTGACCATCTGGTTCACATTATACCTGAGCTGATTGAACAACGAGGTGGAGCCCAAAGGGGCTTCCAACTCCTCCCCTCTCCCTTCTCTCTGTGTGTTCCCACCACCTCCCCTGTAGCAGGAGTGAGCTAAATCCGATCTGAGGTTTAGATGAGAAAAATAATCACTGTTTTATACAACTATATTTCTACTATTTAGTTCTCTGAAACTGTCCACTTTAAGGCTAGATGGGCACCCATGCTGGAACAAGGCATGTTGACTGCATCGCCTCTAACTTACAGCAGCACCATCCTGTGCAAGGACATCCCCCAGCTGCAAGGACTGTCTGTGGAGGAGCAGGGAACATGAAACCCCGAGAGGAGTCAGAGTCTAAGCTTGGAGATTTACCAGGTTAACAAAGTAGCTGCTTTCAACCCTAGGACGTGATTTAAGCACATAACGTGCAGGTGCCTTCAAAACCTCTTTTCTCATTTCCTGTTTTCAGGCATCTGTAAATTTGGTAGAAGCTTACTTCTTAGAAATAAATTTCTATTGTTCGCTCTCCAGAGTTCCAGTTTTAAGGAAAAAGCAGCTGAGTAATTGCTGTGGAAGACAAAATGGGAGCCCAGAAACACAACACAGAAAACATGGTCTCAAGCACAGCCCTAAGACTGAGCCATGGTCTTCCAGTTTGGGACTGTATAGCAAAACTCTTCAGTGGAAAACAGAAGTAGCAAGATTTTATACAAATGTCAAAAGCAAAAAATAACAAGGATAGAAAAGTGAGTTGGGTACAGTGAATCCTCATATAACTAGGTAGCACAGTAAAAGCCATATATATATATATCTGTATAAAATTTATAATATTAAAATATAAACCTAAAAAATTATTTTTTAGTATTCTAGAGAATGTTTATGTATTCATATATAAGACTGCTGGAGGACTATAATTTCAAAGCTTTGCTTTAAAAAGCATTTTAAAATATATAACTTTCATCACTCAGGAGAAATGCCTTTTAATCTTATGTATTGTAATGCTATAAGCACAGAGATCCTGTGAAGGGCCTGGGTTTTTCTGCTAATCTATTCACTTGTGCACCACTAGGAAATCTGCTGCTGCATAATCAGCTTCATAATTCCTTGGATTCTCATTTCCACACATTCTGGAGCAAGGCTGTAAACTCTTCTGGCTACAGATCCTGACATGTTTCTCTACCTTTCTCAGTTTCTGAAACCTAATGATTATCTTTATCCAATAATTATCTAGTGATGCTTCTTACATTGCGGTAAGAAAAGTTAAATATCCTTCCTCAGTTTTGCAGATAGAGTAAGTGAAGTGTGCAGTGATTAACAAATTACATTTCCTGGGTCAGAGAGAAAGTTCATGGCAGAGCTAATAATGGGACATAGATCTCTGCTCTTAACGATTACAGTGTGACAGCAGAGTGTCCCTCAAAGCAGAAGTTTCAAAACTAAGCATTTAGTTATGACATTGACAGAATGGGGTCCCTTCAGTTTGTTTGCTGACCTTGGGCTAGTGAATAAGCCAGCCACTCAACCTGAAGGATATCTATGCCCTGAACAGCATATTCAGATTCTACAGAACATATATTTTATTTTAACATTTTGTAATGAGAATATTCCTGTTGTAGAGTTCCTGGTATTATTGCTTTGGATACAACTGTAGATTCCTTATGGTAGTAACTGACACTCAAGTCTTAGCAAATTTCCATTATTATAGGGTCTCTGTGATCATCCTGTGAATGGATGATCACATGGATGATTAAATGGATGATCACTACTATCCTGCTTTTAAAGGGGCTTAAAAACAGAGATCACAGAGAAAGTACCCGGTGCAGCAAAAATTCAAATTCACATCTCTTTAAGCTGGATGAACCTACCTGTGGCTGAACCTTCCTAACAACTGGATGAAAATTCCTTACTAGAGTCTTCCCAAATTCACAAAAAGCATAAAACAATAACTGCAAAGAATGTCCTTTCCTGCTCCCTAGGCTTTACGCTGGGCTTGATCTAAAGCTTAGCGATAACCAAGTTAGTTTGTGAAATCAGTGTTTCACACTCACTTGAGGATGCTATTGTAAGTCAGGAGTAAGGAGAAGGCCTATGAGAAGTAAAAACTGGTGGCTTCTGCAAAGAAAAATGAGAGGTAAAGACTGGGGGAGAAGAAACAATGAAATATGGTGAGAAGGGAAGCACAGAACCCGGCAGAGATGTAGAGGAACCAGAGCTGTCTGTGAAGCAGTAGGAGTGTGTCACGGGAGGAAAAAAGCCAGCCATACCTAAATTTCTCTGTCACATCGGAGCTGCACATGTGGTTCTATAACACTAACACAAATGGAAGTCTCTGCACAGGACGTGCTTCCAGTTCTGGCTCGTTGAGTTAGATTAAAAACTTCTAGGGAAGTGCAGACTGTTTTACATACATAAGAACTGTACTTGGATATGATGAAATATCACAGCTGTCAGTCTAAATTGGAATCAATTTGCATGGTAATGCTACGAGGGTTGCAATTTCGTTATTTTCCTTTCTCTGCAATAAGGAACTTTCCCCGTTTCACTAGGGAAGATTGATCCTGGATGTCTGTGTCTGCATTTGAAAAAGTCTGGCTTTTCAAGTGTGTCATTATTATTGGTTCCCTATTGCTCAGAGGGGAGAGAGCTCTGCACAGAAGTACAACGGTTCCTGGTCTGTGTTTGTTGGCTTCTGCAGAGTCCACAGGAACTGAAAATCTCCAAATAGATACACCTGGAGTGGAGATTTGCCCATGTGAATGTGAGAATCAGTTAAGTTCTGGAGAAAGAGAAGTTCCGTAACAAGAAATAAAAGAGAAGGATACTCAGAACAATGTGGGCTTTGCAGGCTGTACTTGGTGAAAATACCTAAGGAAATATTTGCATACTCCATTATTATTTTTTCCAGTGGCAAAGTTCTTTTCCCAGCCACTCCCTCCTTTCTGTTCTTCTCCCACTGCTGTTCTCTGTACACCCTGATGTGCTAATGACACTTGTCATGGGCCTGTGTTGGACCAAGGCCATGCAAAGGATGTAAATGTCTAAAAAAAATATATCTATTGGAAGCTAATTTTTAAACCTGTATCACTTTAACATCCAGATCATTGTGCAGCATCGTAAATGGCCACACCAGCATGACTTTGGGGTGGCAAATGGTAGCAAGCAGCAGTATAAAAGTTTAAATGTAGGAGAAAGTGGGAACTTCTTGGTTGCTGCTAAAGAAAACAAGCATGCAGAACTCCACCACAAAGAGCCTGAGCACCAAGCCTGAAACAGTTCTCTCCCTGAGGTACCCGTGTAACTTTGAACAAAGATAGCCAATAGTATGGTCTCGAGAGGTTCAGTTCATTACAATTTTGGGTGATCCAGTCGCAAAAAGGAAGTTTGTGAGTAATCATCACAAAGCCATTGAGTACACCAGTAAATCTATTCTACTGTTACTTAAAACAACCTGGAGAAAAAGAATAAAATAACACAAAAATAGAAATTCACACAGCCTGTTTTTAAAATTACTCCTTTACAGATGTATTCGACACACTTTTTCTAGCCCCTAAACTGCTGGCAGAATAGCCCCTTTTTTAGTCTGATGTATGGATTTTATCGAGACGTTCAGTGTGAACTCCAAAGATGAAAACACATCAATTGACCTTAAACTAATTTATATCACACCAGTTTTATTTAGTTTTTAATCTATGCCCTATAAACCAAGTCAAAAGCTAGAGTTTTCTCACTTTAATGGAATAACTGCATTAAGTGAGCTGTGCAGATATTCTTTAAGAGAGATACACACGTTACTCTTGCATTTTTTATGATGACTTAATGGCATAAACTGTGACGTTTTTTCCATTAGAAATGTTAAGAAAATCTTTCTCTTACCTGAAGGTAATGGCACGGCCTCAAGGAAGGTTTGATTTCCTGATGAACCAGAGGCTTATCTAAGTTCAACGATGATTTGCGATAAGCTTCTTTAGCCTGACTTACTGTAAGCGTGGACCAAGAACTCCTTTTCATATATTTACCATCAGGGGTCATTGCTAGCCCTTCACACGCCGAACACTTCACGTCATTGTTACTTTTGGAAGTCTTCAATGAGAGATCCCCAAAATGTCCCTGGAGTGCCTCAGGGTAGCAATGGGATATATGGTCTGCATGGTGCCTATTTACCACACTAGGGGTTCGGTAAGTGCTATCACTGTCCAAATTATCATCAGAGCTCCACCAGCTGCTCATTCCAGATTTATGCTTGGTTTCTGGTTTTCGCTCCTTACTTTTACTCCTTTTGCTATGCTTGGAATGGTGCCCGTGATGATGGTCGTCCCCTCGACTGTCTCCCTTTGTTCCATTAACGTTGCCCTTGGATGATCCTTCCAGAGAATGAGATTTAGTAAAAAGTTTCTGGACTGAATGAACGAGGTGGCGTATTCTTCCTGGGCTCTCACTGCGTTGTTCCGCAGCCGTTGAGGTCCTCTGGTACTGTAAAGTGTGAAACCCATCCCGGTGAAGAGGAAGTTGTTTCTCAAATTGGTCCAAAAGGTTTGCAGGAATACGGTTAATCTTAGGGTTACCGTGAGACATGGCGCAGTCGTCTCTTGAGTCGTAATGTGAGCTGTAGTGCATTCTGGGGAAAGTGCTACTGGACATGTGATCGCCCATTACCATGGGCATCATCATGCATTCAGAATGGATGGAGCTGCGTGGCGAGCAACGATGGTGGTCCATCGGGCAACTCTCCGTGGGGCTGAGAAGATACGGTTGCCTTGGCTCCTGCCCATGGTGGATATGGTCGTGGGTGTGTTCACAATCTTCAGGGGATGCTAAGCCACAAGTATGAGCTGAACATAACTGTGGTTGGTTGCGACTACCAGATAATCCTTTCATATTCCTCGGAGCAGGAGAGTATCTTTCTTCATTGAAGTGCGGAGAAGGCGACCATGAGTACTGCTGGTCTGTCAGGAGAACACAGAAAACCTATGTTATGTGTCTGATTGAAAGAATAACTTGCAAGTTAATACTTGCAAGTATATTGCAAAACTAAACATTTTTTCTCTATGGGCTTGATGGAAAGTCTCACCACCCGTGGAATTTCATTCACGATTTTAAAACTGGTTAAAATTGCTCACTGTGAGAAATTTATGGGGTAAATGCAGCCTCCTTCATGTTTGCAAAATTCTCTTCTAGCAGTTCTAAATTTTATGAAGCTATTCATTATGTAAATTTACTCAAATAGATTGAATGGATACATCTGAGTATTCAGTTTATTATTTGATATTTGGAATTCACATGGTCAAGCTTTGTGACTAGTCATTTAAGTTACATGGATCTAGTTTCTATTTCTGTGGTTTCTCAGTTAGATATCTTAACCTAAATGTACCCTTTCTCCATGGAGTCATTTATATATCACAAACTGAACTTCACTTTCTTAAATAAATCCCAGCTTCAGGATCCCAAGTTCATGGTTCATAAACATAAATAATAAAAAGCAAAGAGAAAAAGAATATGAACGTGCAGAATGAAGCTTAATTTTTCTATCAATAAACAGTCTATGAATAAGCATTTCATACAATTGGAACATCTGTTATCCTTAGACCAGAGACATTATCTCTATTCCCATATACGTACAGTCTTTTCTGTTAGGAAGTTTTTTCCCCTTTTATGTCCAAATTACAAAATACTTACTTACTGACTCTGTTATTCCTGATAAAACAAATATCTTTAGGTTCAAGCTACAGGTTTTTATATACTCAATTATTTATTCCTATGGATCATGTGCTCCAAGTTGTGGTTATTAAACAAGCATGATTACTAAATAAGAGTAACTTGCAAGTAAAGATTTTGATACTCCAGCCTTTGATTTTTTTTCTCTCATGCAATTTCTTGCAGCTGTCAAATGCTACAAACAGAAAATTAAAAAAAAAAAAACAAAACAGAAATGCTTCGATTTGATTTTTGCATTCACTTTGCTGCTTCTATTTCAGCTTATTTAAGCAACATTTCAAAAGCAGACAAAGATAAAGGGTGCGAGACAATCCTTCAGAGGAGCAGACAGATGCGTAAGTGTTTATCCAACCCACTTAGCACAGTCTTTCTGTAAATTTGCTCTAAAGAGTCTAAATAATCTTGCACAGGTGCCCGATCCAGGGAAGTTGAAGGCCTTAACCCGAATGGAAGCCAGAGAATACGTACTCATTATACACCACAGCATGACCGAACACTGGAGGCCATCCTCTGGAGAGAACGTAACAGCCAACTTTGAGGGGTTTCTAAACATATGTCAAAACTCTCCTAAATCATATTCCCACTGCTGCTGAAAACACAGTGCCTGCATATGGTCATGAAAGAAATCAATACCCATATCGCTTTAATTGTATTCAATTAACAAGTGTTATGTTATGATACCTTCAGAATGCAACTTGTTGCAAGTCTGTAGCATCAGCAATCTCATAACATAAATGCTCTACGTTTCCTATAGTGGAAGATACTTAGATAATTTTATTAGATGCTAATTTCAGCAGAGCTCCACATAATGTTTTAAAATGAACATAGCATTAAACTAACAAACAATCAAGTATTCTTCATCCTAGGTGCAACCCTACCACACTAAAGTCAAAGATGGATTTAAGGGTCCAAATTTCACATCCAGACTTTATCAGTGTATAATAGATGCATGTGTGCATATATCCTTTTCTGCTTCTATTTTGTTTTTATATTAGTTTCTTTTACTTAATTCTTGGCTATTTTCAGTTTTAAATAAAAACTTATTACTGTTCATTACTCAGTCTGTTGTACTATTTAGGTTATAATACCCTGCATAATTGTAGTTACAAAAAGGAAATATAACTGTTTCTCTGAAATAACATAATTTTGATTATCCAATTAAAAGTAGAGCTATATATAGACAAGGCAATAAATTATAAGAGTGCGCTGGGATTCAGCCACATAAGTAGCATTGTAATTAATGGTAGTTAACCCAGTACCTTACCAAACATTATCAGGGGAATAATAATAGTCCATGTGTCGAGCTTAGACTGTGCTTCCCATAAAGGGTTCCCAAAGCACCTGATAGAGATTACTGCATTAGTTCCTACAATCCCATGAGATGTGGAAGGCACTGTTCTCCTTTTACAGAAAAAGAAAGTGGAATACAGGCAACATTTTCCAAAGTGCTTGTGGATTTGCTGATTTCTGTTTTCCCAGTGGCACGATCCACAGAGAGGTGGAAGGAGGCTCTTCTGTCAAACTGACAGCACCATGAGAGTCAACCCCCAGCTTTTTCGTTGCAACCTTGCACATCTATGAATGAAGGCTACTCTTGCACTACGTCACTGAGTTGCCAGTGCATTTCAAAAAACAAACAAACAAAAACCAAACAAACAAGAAACCCAAATAAATGGAAGGGCATGGCAGAGATCCAGAAGGAAAGAGCGAGCTAGCCAGGAATAAGAAACTCATTTAAACAAGTTCCCTAGCTCAGAACTGCTAATCCCTGGTGATTTCTTTAGGCCTCATGCAGCATCAAACATAGCCTAGGAGACTTCAAACATTTTTATCCTGTTACATCCCTAGGAATATGAGACGGTATGATTTGATTGCACGGCAATGGATAATCTAACAACAGCTTTTCCATCCCTCATGACTCCCCGTGATTCTAGCTCACTGCAACTGTAGAAAAATACAATTTTCTGTATGTTGCTTTCACAGCCTTACAGCACTTTTTGTGCCTCACGGAATTTCTGAATTTTTTGTTTGAAACACAGTAGTTGCAAACTGCTATAGGCATTTAATAAGCATAATCAAAATAATTAAAAACTGAATTAAGAAGGGGGCATTTTCCAAAAGTAATTTTCATCTCTTAAATCTGGCATAGAGAGTAACAGATACTAGATAAAGTGCCAACTTACTTACATGTGCATTATCTAAACTTATCACTCCAATTAGTTTGGACTCTGCTCGGGACATCAAGCCCGTTCTGTGTCCTACGCACAATTACTTCCTACAAACCCTCTGAAAATCTTCAAAATCTTGCATTATAATATAGAAATGTATCAAGTCATCTGTCCTTTGTACTATTCAGTCAACTTTGTTCAGGAGGACTGTTTCAGGGCTTGAAGAAACAGTCGAGCTATGGCTGACTGAATTACTGTATGATACCAGACCAGTGTAATTGACCGTGTGCTAGCTCTTAGCCTGCCAGAAACTCAAAGAAAAATGTGCTAGCTTAAAATTCAATTAAGTTAACATGCTTTTCTAGCATTTGCAAGGGGCTAAAAGTGTGTCTATGGTCAATGTCCACAGCTCAGCTGATTCATAAAAATTTGTAAAGGTACAGTATGAATGTTTTTTTCTCAATCTTTTAAAAGGAAGTTTAAGATTTTGGTGTAACAAAATAATGCCAGATTTATCCAATAACGACAGATTGGACTGGAATTTTAGTCTATGTCTTGAAGATAACAACATCTAAAATAAAATATTTTTTTCCCTGTGTCTTAAGGTAATCACTCGAAAAATATAAAGTAATTGAGGATACTAATGTCTTGTCCCTTAAAGAAAGTGCCACCCTCAGAAGCAAAGAACTGAAGGGAGACAGAACAGCAAATAAACATAACCCAAAGCAGATAGACAAATAGGAACAGAGAAAAAATATGTGAGCACAGGAATGGCTTTTTTTTTAGGTTTCATCAGAGCAAAATGGAATCTTTCCATTGACTTAAGCAGCTAGTCAGATAATACATAAAAATTGTGGGGGTGATTTACACCAAGACATAGGCTGTTATGTCAGAGAGAATCCAGTAATTCCAAAATCTACTGTACAGATATAAGTCAACCTTTAACCTTGACAAATGGAAGGCTTTCTGCATCCCTCCTGCCTATTTCAGCTCTTTCCCTGTTATGCCATAACCTTTCCTGCTTTTTTCAACTGTTTTTTTTTTTCTTTTTTTTTTCTGGATTTTCTGATGTGAAATGAGTTGCTCTCTTACTCCAAGCAGATAGTAGTTTTCCTGTCTTCAGGGACAGGTCACAATTTTTAGAGCATTCAAACTTCTTCCTTGTGCCAGTCAGTATCAAGGGAGGAAAGAGAGGTTCAAGGACCAAGAGTATTGTTTGAAATAATTAATTAGAATTAATATTAATGTTCTAGGGAAAATGCACTAAAAACCTCTAAGCAATGAAAAATAAGGGCTGTGCATCTCTAGAGTTCTTGGAACACTGTTGCTTGCTAAAAAGAATCAATGTAAAAACACTGGGAACCTCTTTGACATTCAAAAATAGTGCAGATCTCCACAAATCTTTTTGTTCAAAGCTTTTTGTGTGTTGAGTATTGAATGCAAGCTTTTGGAGCATAATAATAATTCCTGGAACTACTAAATGGCGCCTCAGTTTTGCATTTATTTATTTCTTTATTGCAAAGTACTTCTTTTTTCTATTGAGAAATTAATTTACCTTGCCGTAACCTTCTAAGCCCCTTGGTAAAGTGCTTACCCATCTGAAACATGTGTGCTGTTTTCATTGGAGAAGAAATGGCCCTTTTGTATAGTGTAACCAGTGAAATTCGTTGCTGAAAAGAGATACCTCGTCTGGCTTTCAGAAGGAGGTGGTAGAGAAAAGCAGATTGCTGCATTGTGCTGTTGCACTCAGCTCAATTAGTCCAGCAATGTACTATGAAAAAAATATACTCACAGCCTAACCTTTAACTAATACAAATATTAAGTAGTGTAAAAACAAGCATATTAATCAAATAACTACATATGAAATATCAAAATGCATAAATAAAATGTTTTAGCTTGAGATTTGTCTGCTCAAGGACTGCAGTAAGTACCATTAGATGAGCACTGTTTCCTCATTAACGTGTTACAGAATTTTTCTCTGTTTTATCCTACCATTCAAAATTAATATTTCCAGGGACTGAGAAGAGGGAATAACCTGCCAAGTACAAGGAAGAAGTTCTGGAAATGTCTTAAGCTGCTATTCTGATCTCATGAGATTTATGTAGCAGAACACGTTGGATAAAATTTACATGAAACTGCAAAGCTTGGGTGACTACCTGACTTTAACCTCCAGCTTCAGAAGATGACTTGTATTTTCCATTACACTGAGTTGCGTTTGCACTGCATGCGGTGCATTCACCTATCTGTGAATTCCTGTCTGACATCTCAGGCTGCTTACTTGAAATATTTAACTGTGAGGGGTAGCAGCCCCTCAAAAATAAGTAATATCAGCTCCCTCAGGTCTATCACAACAAGGTACTTCATGCATTCAGTCTCCCTGCACAGCCAAAGGAGAGAAGCAGACAGTTCTGAGGACCTCACACCAAACACACAAATGCCCAAAGGCTGTCAAAGTAACACCAGCCATTGGCTGCATGTGGATTCCTGTCTTCTTCTGACACTTAGGCCTGAAAATGAAATACTTCTCTATTCAGGACCCTGGGTGGTCCTTGTGGTAGGCACACAGGGCTGCGTTAGTGCCAGCAGACTGCACAGAGCTAGAGGATGTCATCAGTCCCTACAGCTAAACTGTGGCCGTCAGAGCTCCATACGATGTCAATAGGACTCTTCCAACCAATATATAGATATGATTTCAAGAGTAACACGGGTCAAAGATTGTTACAAATATGCCGTCCGGATGTGATTTTATTTTGGAGTATGAGAAACCGGCATGATTCACCTCACCTTGAAGTACATATCTAAAAACTGTCAGATGAATATCACCCTTCGTGTACATATTTATCTCTGCTGACTACAGTGAAAGCCGTAGATGACAAATTCCAATGCAAAAAACTACATCATAAATATATAAATTTGGGTGATCTGAGGCAAATCTGAGGCATTTAGAAATGCTAAAACATGGAAAATGATTTGACAGCCCGAGCTAATTCAGTGGAACCACATGACGAATAATGACCAAGGGTAAGATGTTTTTTATAACTCCTGTGTTAGATAAAAATGGACATGCAAATTCTATTCCTAAAACAGCATCAGTGACCAGAACATAACAATTTGGAGTGAAGTCAGAAAACCCAAAGGGAGAAGTAAGGAGCACTTGGAGTGCTGCCATTTATTCAGTACAGTCACGGTTTCGAGCAGTGACGCAGATGTCTGCAGGTGGAACGAATATTTGATGGCACCCAGTCAGACCATTCAGCACAAGCATTCTCTGACTTCAGCTCCATCCATCTTTCAAACAGAGATTAGGAGATTGGCAATCCAGCATCCCAAGGGATTCATTTCTGAGATAAATAAGCATGACCAGAGAAAAGGGTATATAGCAAAAAGAGTGCAGAATAACTGTCAATAAATGCAAATGGGACCTTTGAGGAGGTGGAGGCACTGAATTTCAGAGAACACATAGTACAATACACAGGGAGGAAGGAAAGCCCAGAGAACTGTCATCACTGGGGAAAGGTGTGACCAGGGATCTGTTAAAGCAGGGTTACACCACCAGCTGCCTGGCACGGAGAACAGGGGGTGCCACATGTGAAAAAGGAGAAATATAGAAACAGTATCTGAGGAATGATGACATCCCATACCTTATGGGTGGAAGAATGGGCACTTGGACAGTACTGGGGGGGGACAAGAGGCACAATATTGTGCCCATGCCATGACAAAGGACAGGACAGATATCTATGAGCCAATTTCTACTGGCTTGAACTGTATGATGTCCCAATATTGATTGGTATGTAGCACAAAGAACTTCACAGTCCTCTTTAAGTTTGAAGTCCATTGCCACTATTCACGTTTTCAGCAGTGCTATGACAGAGGTAAGTCCACAAAATGATTTATGGCTAACATTTTTTCACAGAATCTGTATGATCAGTGAAGCTTTTGAAAAAAATATAAAGTATCAGCATTAGATTGACCCAAACTAACTTGCATGTAAGCTTTCTTCTGGAGAAATCCAGCTGTATGGAGTCAACCAGGGCTTCATTATGTGAATATCATTGAACAATTAGTAATAAGAAAATTGGTTCCAAATAAATAATGCTTCCAAATACCGACCAGAAAAGCTAGCCCAACACCATTAAACTTCTTTTGTTCCTTACTGTGCCTTGCTTTATGGACTTCTTTTGCTAAAGGAGAATATTTTGCTGGTTGCAGTTACTAGTCAAATACCAGTTTCCTTTGGTGTCCTTAGAACTGCAACCATTTTCTCAGCAATTAAGGAAAGCCAAAGTAATTGGATAGTACAACTGTGTATATACAGGAATTTACACACAACTCCAGAAGTAAAAGGGAAGTCCCTGTCACATTGATGGCAATGACAAATCTCCCACTAACCTCACTGGGGTCAGGGTTAGTTATAAACATTGACTGAGAAAAGTTCCTGGTCAGTTTACCTATGAATCCTGGTGTCACTTGAGGAGGGTCACCTCTAATCAGGGCTGTATTTTACTGAAAGCACAGTTCATGCTGGCCTGGAATAAATGTGTTAGAAACCTGGACGGATCCCCAGTCAGGAAGAGGGTGGCATGGAAGGGTGACACCGGTGCTGCTGAAATACTGCCACTGGTAGCACAGGGGCCAAGATTTAATCCCCAGGATCAAAACCACTCGGGCCAACTATTCAGCTGAATGGAACTACCACTTCTCCAAGGCTTCTTTTCTAGTAAGAAATACTTATCGTTGACTCTTAAATGAAAATCAAGCAAAAGAATAATGCTGATATTTATAAACTTCTTCCTTGAATGATTTTTTGTTTGTCTGTTTAGCTTAGTTTCTGAATTCTTCTGTTTTTTTCCTTTATTTATGATGATATATCATGGGGGAAGTTTGCCATCCTCTGAAATACTGAGGGGACACATGAGGAAACTAATGTTTCTATATCCAAGCAAAAATATTTATCATACATTCCTTCTAAATTGCCTTTTTATTATTTCTTTAAAACATGGATATATTTTAAAGATTTTGCTTATTTTATAGAGTGCTCTTCTGGGAAAGAAATATTCTAAGCATTAATTCTCAAAAGCATTGATTATTGCCGCAGAACATATGACATTAATTTAAAATACCTTTCTATTTCAAAATCCCTTTTACTTTTTTTTTTTAACATTCGATACAGCTCAAAAATTGCCAGAACTGAAGAAAATTTTTGATTTTCTGTTTGCTTCAGCATCAGTTCTTTGCAGCCTTTTAATTCAGCAAAAAATTTCAGTTTCAGCCTTGGTCTGACCCAAAACAATTATTTCTTTTTGGAGTTCATCATTATCTACTCAGCTGTACACCCTTGGCACTGCCTCTTGCTGCTTTGTCATTGTATTGTGAACTTTTCTACTCAGCTGAACCCACTGAGATGGAGGAGGTCTCATCCTGATTTTCCTATGGGGTGCAGGAAGAAAACAGCGCTTGGTGACAAGTTGCCTTTTAAACCTGTTGCCATAGTAACAGGCAGAAACCTCTTTCCATAACCTTCAGACTGGGAATTTTTCAAATCAGGGTGCCGTCTCTTTTCTGCCTGGCTGAACTCTGTTTTGGGTCTGTGAGAAACATTGCAAATACTAATTGCCTTTTCCTGCAACCATTAGTGCCCAGCTTTTCCGAGCGGCAGTGAAGGGTCAAACTGTGAACCATGTTCCTGGGATGAGGTCGTGGTGTAAGTACCCACACCCTTGGCAAGTTTGGGACAGGGCATCTTAACATGCTGCTGTCTGGTTATTTATCAAGAGAAATTACTTTGTAAAAAGGAGGTTGTGGAGTCCCCTTCTTTGGAGATTTTCAAGACCCGCCTGGATGCAGTCCTGAGTAACATGCTCTAGCTCTGGGCAAGCCTGCTTTGGCAGGGACTTGATGATCTCTGTGGTCCCTTCCAACTCTAAAAATTCAGGGAAGTTGGACTTGATGATCTCTATGGTCCCTTCCAACTCTAAAAATTCAGTGAAATTCAGTGAAAAAGAGAGAAAAAACAAAAGGAACTGCACAAGAAAGGTGACAGCTGAACTCACCAGTGAAAGCCGGGACTGTATTAGCAATATTTGCTGGTGTTTATCCTCCTGCACTAGTTACACTAGTGCAAATCCCCGTAGGAGGTCAGACTGAATTAGTGACCTATGTGGCCAGCACTGTGGGAGACAGCCACGCTCAGGTACCTCCATGCTGGCAGTACCCCCATCGCCCTGGTTGTGCCAACACAAACTGTCCCTCCCTCGACAGAGCCCTGGCAGCCTATAATGAACGCGGAGGTAGAGCATGGTAACCTTCTTCAGGAGAAAAGGAGAGCACACCGTTTAAGCTGCCCATCGTAGGAATACTTTTAAAAGGCTGCACATTTTATCCTTTTGAAAGGAGACAATACAGCAAAGGCACTCAGGGAAGAAGGCAGGCATGGTGAAGCAGCCCCACGAGTCAGTCTCTCATCTCCATTGCAGCCCTTGCACGCTCTGTGGGAAAGGAGATGTTTTGGATCGAGTACGCACCCAGGTGTTACGGAGGTCAGCGAGGCATGAGGGAGAGAAAAACGTCCCTCCTTTCCTAACATCCCATGTCCCAAGTCTGAAACCTAAGCTCTTCCACCTTCTCCACACTTCTTCTCTCTCTCTCTTTTCCCTGGAAAGGTCGTTCATTCGTTCCAGTGCAGACACTGGAATTAGTAGTCCAGAGGTGGTCTAACAATGGGATGAAGTTTCCCAGTTTGGAAAAAAACATATTTCCTCTGCAACTGAATTTAGGAGCCCTCTCAGCTGGACAGCCCTGTCAGAGTGCACAAACCATTTAGAACAAAAATATGTGCTGCTTGGCAAAGTAACAAACGCCTAACCCCCTTTGTATTCTGTAGTAGAAATGGATGAATAATTCATAACAAATAGCCTATTTGATTAATCCTACATCCTTACAAATATCTTCTCCTGTTTGCGAATTGACCTTGGGCCTAATGGGATTTTTGCCGAGTTATCTGACATTATGAGGTGCTTAATTTTTAGAAATAGCTTCTGGCCTGCAGATTGTTAGTAAGCAATTGTTGCCAACAGCCTATAAATAAAACACAGGATAGTTAGCATGTTTTTATATGATGCTTAGGTCGTATGATATGATTTTGTTCTATGAGTGAAAGTAATTCACAGACTAATCTACCAAGCATAACTAAAAGGAATTTAAAGCTCAAAATGTATTTTCTGAAAAACATTCCCCATTATTTCATTAACATTTTCTGTGGTCTCGATGCTCACATCATTAAACTTCTACACTACAGTTTCTGGGTATAGGAAAAGGAAGGATTTCAAGTGGAATTAATTAGAGGTATTATGGAATAAATTTTTTAAAAGGCTTTTTTTTTTGTTAAATATCTGTTCAGCTAGTCATAATATAAGCAAATAAGAGGGTGACACAAAGACATGTTGGGGCATCTCATATTTAAAACCTCTTGTAAGTTTAAAGGAATTTTATATTTCCATACCAAACCACCTGTCTACATATTTTTATGACATGGAAGATAGTCCTGTGGTTAGAGGATTAACTTGGAAAACCTACAGTCAAGATTTCTTCTCCAGACTTTCTCTCCAACCATCATTTTTTTGCATGGTCCAGGATAAGACCATGGGAAGTAATGACAGTGGCCACCGAGAGGCTTGACCTTGCCTCACCGAGTTAAAGCTAACCCTTGAAGATATCTCTTGCAGATTCCCTGCCTCAGTTCCCCACAGCACGAGAATAAAATTAACTTGTGTATCTCTGAGGGCTAGTGTCAGAAAACAGGGGAACATTCAGTCGCTGGGAAAACGCCCATCTAAGAATTTAAAATGAGTTATTTGTTACTCTGCCTGCTAATTACAGGGATAAGCGTCACGGTAGCAGTTTATTCCGTGTGGCCAAGCCCTGTGTCTGACTGAAGTCGCACCAGCTCCAGAGTCTGTGGCTACTTGACCATCCCTGGATGCTCTGGGGAAGGTGGACCGAGACAGGGGTCTGGCAAGAGGAGAGCCAGGTGCCCACTGTCAGCCCCTTGCCTGGCCTCGGGAGAATTTCCTGCCGTGCCTGTTATATGAAGCTAAAACCCCTGAGAAGTGCAAAGTGTTCAGGCACTGCACTGAGGAAGGCTGGAAAATTAGGCAGAAAGACAGACAGACCAGAAAGTCAGGCCTTTACTTTTTTTCTTTCAAGAATGGCTATATCCTTTCTTCCTTTCAACACATAAGGTCATAAAGGCCTGATCATGCAATCAACAGTGATTGAATAACCATGAGTTACTGTCTGACACTTGAACCGCACCAATTAATCAAAAGCACGACTGCATCAACTATGAAATAAAAATACGTTTTCGTAACCTGCCCTTAAACTCCCTTACAGTTTACTTTGCAACTGGGGCAGGTTAAGACCATTATCAGTAACTGCAACCTGCTTTATAGGTTTTAACCTTTTTCTTAACATCATCTCAATATCCTTTCCTGAAGAGAAAGCACTAATTTACCGCAACAAAAATCCTTTAGTGCCAGTTATCTTTCTTTGCTTAACATTAGAAGCTGCTAAGTGTTAAACTTGTGTAAAATAAATGTTTTCCTTACCTATAAAAAGGAGTTAAAAACTTTTTCAGTAATCTCTTTTTTCCCTCTTCAATCTGTGCATGTGTTACCTATTGAAATCCACATCTAAAGAAAAGTTCATCCCATCTTCCCTGTTCACCTTTCTTTTACTATTTGATTGCCATTTAACCATGGCATGTTTTCTGTATGTCTCCTGTTAAGATTACACTGTTTGCTTTTGACAACTAGAGCAAATTTTTGCTTTACCTTATGCATGCCTAAAGACTGTGAGAAGTTTTCACTTTGCATAGGAAAGAGCAGTTTCATAAAATGTTTATTTTTCTAATAAATTACATTTTTCAGATTTTGTAACCACAGGCTGTAAGAAAGCTTAGAATTGGAAGGACTCCAGTTTCTATGGGACAGAGTGAGCTGCTTGAGATCAGGCATGTCAGGTCTCTTGCTCCTACTGCCATGCCCTGCTACTTTTATCAGGTTGCCAATTTGAGATATTCTCAGTGAAAAGAACAGGAATTTTCGGTGTGAGTGGGAACCTTGTAACCATGGCATTACTTTGCACCCTGAACTCTGTTAACAATTAAATGGTAACGGAAAAGCTATGAAATATTGTTCCTGAGAACAGACTATGAATGCTTGGGTAAGCTTTTTTTGAAAGAATCCATTGCATTTCTGCCTGTTTTAACTAATGAGGTCTTTTACAGAATCAATAATGTAAAAGAGTTGAGATCAGTCCCATCCCTTGATACCTTTTCCCAATTAAGGCAGAGGATCATTGTATTAACAATATTATTTAGTGACTATTCAGCATGTTCACTCTGGTGAGATACTGTGCAAACATTAATTAATCCCCACCAAACCCCTGAAACTTCACCAGGAAATATTAAACACTTTTTACAAATAAGGGGCTGGAGCCAGAGATTTTCCAGTACCAGAGAGATCGTAACCTGAAGCTCCTTGGGACAGTGAGCAGGTCTGAGAGTCTAGAATAATGAATGGCCCTGCAGTTAGAGCTACCTTAAAGAATACCATTTCTACTCTGCCTTGACTTGGGGCAATTATTTCACTTCTCAAGGAAAGTCCTGTTTGTGCTTTTTTCAGGAATAAATGTCTCTAGCATTCCTTCAGACTGAGGCTGTTCATACAAAATAATTACATAGTCATTAGGGGGTATATATACATATATATATAGAGAGAGACAGAGAGCGAGCAAGCCCATTTCCACAGCCCAGTGATTAGAGTATCCACCCTGATTCAGATTTCTTTTCGATGAATATTTAAATTTATCCATGTGCAACAGCAACAAAAAGTTGAAACTGATATAGATCTAATAGTTTGCAGCTTTTTCACTAATGCTATGTTCAGTTCATGGATTTGAACTCAAATCTTCAAGTAATGGAATACACCACCAGGGGACAGACAGACAGGTATGCGCCAGCTGTCTGTACAGGTGTTAATCACAAGCACAGCTGTAACTACAGAACTATTCTACACTTAACTTCACTGACTATCCCAAAACTTTTATAAAAGTCTTCCCAATTTCCACCTTCCATAGTATGCTCCTTCTTGTTTTACAGTGATTCTCTCTGAAGGAGAATGGGACATCATATGTTTTCACATTACAGATGGTATTCAGCCCACCTATTTTGGCCATCTACAGTTTGGCAGTTAAGATAAGAGGACAGGCTTTCCTTCTGAAAACATTAAAGCCAACCACCTCCCTCCATTCATTACTTAGCGATCTTTGGTACTTACTTTCAGAGTCAGAGGACGCCAACAGTGGCCCAAAATTTAGGAGCAAGGACAGATCTTTCCTTGCTTTTAGCATATATATATTTTTTTTTTCAGTCCTCTGGCCATAAATAGGTGAAGTTTTTGAAAGCAGCTTAGTCTTTTTGAAGTCTGGTTGTGATTTTATTCTTATTTTTCACTTTCCTGTTCCTCATTTCTGTTGACTAATCCCCCATCTTCTTCCTAATCAGGGTGCTGGACTACTGATCAGTTTAGCACATATCTTTGTGTTAATCTTTGATTACCTTTTTCATATGAGGGTCCTTAGTCCTGTAGACACCTGACATTTAATACTAGTGACTTAGACATCATTTACTTAGGCTTCAGAAATTCTGCAGTTATTTCTCAACCAAATGGGAAGAAGAACAATTTTGACATACTTGTGGGGCATGATTCATCTCACCCTAAGTTAAGCTTCTAAAGTAGGCCAAATCTGCTACGTCCTAGAAAAGTCTATCACTCTTCATTGACTCTAAAGGAAGTCCAGATATCTACAGTTTAGACATCCACATCTGAATTACTTTCCAACTGTCAGACGAGATTAATTCTACCTTGGGGCACCTGAACTTCTACCTTTGTGCTGTGAAATGGGGCAGCAAGGGGAAAAAAACCCAAATGCCCAAGAAGGCTGAGAGAGGTGCCCACTCCATGACTCCTCCATAGGATTCACTCGAGAGATTCCTAGGGACCCTCCTGTTTAACCATGTCTTCCCTCTTACACTATTTTGATTAAGGCAGAAACTGCCTGAAAGTTCTTCAGTCTCTTCCTTAACACATCCTTCTCTCTGATCTTTGGAACTTACCCCGTAGCTTTTTTCCATTTGTTTTTTAGTATTAAGTGGACAAACAAGTCCAATGCAGATATTTTTACACTGAACATTTATGGAACTCCCTGACTTGAGTGTAGATGAGTGCCAACACTCTTTAGAAAGTCCTGTTCTGAGAGATTATTTAAATATAATGTCACGCCCTGCCTGAATTTCTGCCCCTTGTTCAAACTGTTTGCCTTTTTCCCTTAATACAGCAACTATGATTTATCTTCCTATAAATGTGCAACAATAAGGTCAGGATGAGAGCTTATAATATTCTTGCCAAATACAAACATATTCTAATAACACAAAATAAACTGTTGCAATGTATTAATATGAACATATGCATAAAAGGAGAAAAATTACTGTCACACTAACTTCTGATATGTAAGTATGCTCACTTTGAATAAAGGGAGCTTTAAGTAGCAAACACACAGAAACCACTTTCCATATTTCTCTTCCAAAAATAGCCACATGAAGTAATTGCATACAAATCAAAATTTTGATGGATTTCACATAAAACAGTGACAATCTGAATATGAAATTCCGGGAACAGAAACTCAATTTTGCAGTCTAAAAGGTATAAATCTGTCTACAGTGAAGCCAGTGGGACGTTTTACTGCTGGCTTTGTGAGACAGAGGTATCCAGATTTCACTCATGGGCTCTATAAGTTTCTGGTTTCTTCTTGTTTCTGTTATTTTATTTTTTTTTTAATTTAAAAGGTAACATTGAAAACTCTTTCCGCAATTATTATGTTTTCTAAGGGGTAAGCCAAAAAGAAAAAGGCAAAAGAAGGAAAGTTGATAATTTCCTTGAACACCTTCTTTTGAATTCTTGGTTGCCTGGATGTTACCCAAATCCGATGTTTTCTCTGCTTTCAATTCTCTAACCTTAAATAGAAGGTGAGAAATTCCCAGAAGGGCTGGGCTGAGCGGTTTTTGGCCACTCTCCCGAGCACCGCCTGGTGCCATGCCTGGTGTGGGCTTTGTGGCTGCAGAAGGGCTGTCCCCCAGAGCAGCCTCCTCGCCCCCAGGGCTGCCCCCAGGCTCTGGATGAAGAAGAAGTAGGAGTTATCTACGAGATGGTATCTGTACCTAGCTCCTCCTCTGGCGTCCCTGGAAAACTGAAGCCCGACTTGAGCAGATCGCCACCCTCTTCTTCTGAAAAGACAGAAACAAAGTAGCTATTTAATAACTCTGATATTTTTGTATATCCAGACACAAACTCCCCACTAATTTTAAAATCCACTTAGTGATACCGATTACCATTCAGGATCTCATACTGTGAAGCTGTTGAGGTGCTATTATCTGCAGTATCTATTCATCTTTGCCAGTTGTTCTAGTGTTCTTCTATCTTTTTTTTTAATTTTGCCAGATATTTTCACACCAGTAGTATTATAATATTCATAAATGCCTTCTTTTAAAACGTCTTTTACATTGTTCTTTTCAGCTTTGCTTAGTCACATTGAATTCGACTGCCTTTTAGCCTTAATGTATTTATTCCAGGAAGAACCATTATTGTTAGTCCTCCAGGTGTACCGTCAGCACTTCCCACCTCTGGTGATAAAAATGCCACTCCTCATTCTCAGGCCATTTTCTCTACCTTTTATTCACAGCCATTTCAGTTCTGCAGTCCTGAACTCAGATAATGCTGCGACGCTGACTTTCCCCTATCAATAACTCTCACTTTTGTGCCAGAGACAACATTGGCTCGAGAATACCTAGATTAGGATAAAAAATATCAAAGTAGCACGTTTCCTGTAAGCACGCAGTACTATCTTTTTAATTTATTTTTTTTTTTATATTTTTGCTTGATTATCCATATTTGCTGGTGTCTCAGCTGAGTGGAAGTTGAGTATATACATTGTCCCGCTGTGCTTTTTCTTACCATCTGTGGTACAAGCACAGACACCTCAACAGAACAGCCAAAGAAGAGAGTGCTCCACGGCCTCTCCATGTACGTTCAACCAGCAATTCTTCAGAGAAAAACACAAGCAGGTACTGCAGACTGTCTTTCTGTAGTGCACGGCCGAGGACTGATGACTTCTAAATAACTCACATCAGTTAAAGTTCCTCATATCCTCAGGCAGGCATCCCATAAGTTTGAATCATTCCAGACTTTTCTTAAGAGTACCTCAATCCCTGTGTTGGACAAGCTGGTTTTTGTGGTTTTCTTGCAGCAGACACACTGTTTTGCCTGTTTCAATCCTCTGTTTAACAAACTCATGCATTTTGTATATTTCTTGGTTGCACTTTTTAGTTGTACTATGATTTTTTCCCAATTATCTCACAGCAAACAATGGGTGCTCTCAAAAAATTGTTCCTGGTTTTGACAATTTGCGAGGTTAAAAATACAGAATTGGTAACAGTGAGCAGTATAGCACAGATATTGAATAGGAAACAAGTCCTGAGGATGTTACGAATGTTGGGTAAGCTGAGCTGTCAAATAAACATCTTGTTTATAAACTCAAATTGTTAAATAAACTCACTTTGCCTACTAGAGATCTCGTTAAGTGACGGATAAAAAGTCATACACAATTTAAAAAATGACTGGCATATGAATTTAAATTAAATTTCATTTGGAGAGGTAATGGACAACTCTAATTAAATAAAAGCACAAATTAGGCAGTTTCCATGGAGACTTTGCTCACATGATCTGCCTATATTGTATAACTCATATGCCTGTCCTCTAATTTGGCTGCACAGGAGTAACAAATCAAATGAAACTTATAACAAAAATATTCTGAAGGATCCTTTACATTCATGTAAGTAACCAGGAGATCTTACTGTTAACTTCATAATAAAGAAGCCTTACATTGAAAAAGTAGCTAGTATTTTTGAAAAAGAAGCTATTAATTTATTCCAAAGTTATATCATGTACTTATATATTCATAAACACTTACAGAATAATCCAAAGAAAATAAAATGCATAACATTATATCTCCCTTGCAAGAAGTCAGCATTATTCTCACAAACTCTACCCAAAACTAGACTAAAATTTTAGGAGTAGGTTAAACTTGACTAAACATTTATGGATTTGGTGTGTTTGAGAAAAAAAGAATTTATTTTTTTTTCAAAATGAAAGGGAAAGGTCATGCAACGGGATCAAGAAATCAGATTCTGACTTTGTTGTAAGAATTCCTATGTAAATTTCAACAATTCAGTAAATCTCTTTCTGCTTCAATTATCCAGTAGAATTAGGATTGAAATTAATTTCTGTCCTGTAGCTATCCTATATGAATACATTTGTTAGTGTTAGTGAGTCTGTTGTGTAGAAGAGCCCATAGAGAGAACAAAAAAGTTATAATTTCCATCCTGCAAAAGAACTGTATTCTGTTTTGAATAGGATCACTTGCAAATCTTTCAAAGGAACTTAGAATTCCTTTGTGACTCCCTTAGGTTTATGAATCTGCACGAGGGATATGAGTAGCTTTTAATGATTAGTTTACTTCCTAAGCATGAGGACTTCTTATTTCTTTGTATTTTATAACTATACCTATTCACATCACTGATGCATTTTTTAGAATGTCTTTTGAAACGGCTACTGTCAGTTCCTTCAGCCCTAGAAGAGATTTAATTTTTGTATTCTGCACTTATGAAGTATAAATTAATCTAAAGTCTCAGTGGCTCTTGGACTATTACAAAGACAACCTTTGTGTGAGGTTCAACTGTACTTCAAAGTCATATTATTCCTTCAACAACAGACCGTACATGGTCTTTGTTTACTCAGTTTACATTTTTCCTAGAAATTACCATTTTTATTATTGACCATAGAAATGAAAAGCATATCCTTCACTGATGAGCACAGCAGCAACCTTCATATCTCATGGTAATGAAGTCAGGCAGATTATCACAGACTTCTTGCTCATGCTGAAAGTCAAGTGTCATAAAATGTGTGCATTCATTTTATATCATTCACCTCCTCTGTCTCATGGTCCATAGTATTTCAGGTTACCCTTGGCTCGAGGTAGGCCTACTGGTAGAACGTTCTACACCAGCAGACAGAGAGGAAAATAGTAGTCTTAGCATGGAATATTTCGACGGGCAAACAAAGATGAGATTATGATAATGGGATGATCTACAATTTAAGGTTTTAAACAATGAATGGAACACACAGTCCACAGACAAGGGACACAATTACTGGTCAAAATCCCATTTCAGTACACAAACTACTGCATCACAGACTGGTCCCCAAGAGAAAGCAAAAACCTGCCTCTGAAACTGAAACTAAAATATAGTGGGAGAAGTCTTCGCTCTCAACAGGGCTCAAAATAGTGACAAAAATGATAGGCTTTAAAAGTGGAGAGATGTCTGCTTCTGTGAAAGCTGAATGTACAGTAAAATGATGCTGTGATCTGCATAAATAGGAGAGCACAAACTGTCATTTACATCTAGTATCTCCTTTTCTTTTTTAAAAAATGTGATGAATCTTGTCATGTATTCCAGTGCAACGCTGCACAGACAACACTCAAGGCTGCGATAGGAACCTTTCACAGCTGAAGTTCTCCAGACTTAAGCTTGGAAACATGAGGAGACATTGCTGAGCTGGAACCAGCTTGACAGATCCAGATGGCTCTTTCTACCCTGAGGCTACTACACGGATGGTGGGATATGCCATGGGCCAGTGCCTGAGGTCAAGTTGGCATGGCAAATCTTTTGTCCTCTGAACAGGCTGGATGCCTGCCAGGAGTGCACCCTGCCTTGTGCTGTTCCTTACCCTGCTAAGGAGACATTTCCTAGGGAAGCGCTGGTTGACATGGGACATGCATGCACTGATGAATTACAAGTACAGAGGGAGCCTTAGCTGCTTCTTTCCACTTTTCTGTGCCTAAAGAATGGGTTCCAGTAACCCAAAATAAAACTGCTGAAGGCCACAGAATTACATCTGTGTAAAACAGATGCAGCTAATCTCTTGGGGGTCAAGGTTTCATCACGCCTGAGCTGCAGTTGGTACCGGATTGTGGGTCAGTAGGACATAGGATTACTTTGTGTTTGGGGTCAGGGAAGTAAAGATTCTGTAGGAGCTGATGGACACATGCTGTCTTCTGTCCTGTTCCCTACTGCCTGCCTGTGGTCCAAATGACCATTTTGATTGTCACTGCACTGAAACCATCTGATATCACCGCTTTTCCTCAGTTTCATAATCACTTTAGCCATCCTTCAAATATTATCACCTCAGTTTTATCCTCTCCATCTCCTCTCTGACCCTGACCTATCAGTTTAGATTCTTCTTCTTCACCTCTTCACCTGTTAAGTCTCGCACCAAGATATGCCTCTATGTTGGCCCTCATCTTTTATGCATTCATTTTGCCTTTAATAGCCAGGATGCTGTTTCCATTTCCTAATCGTACTTCTTCCACAATCTATCTATCCACAAAATAGGCCTTCAGTAGACTTGTTGCTCACATGCTTTAAAAGGCTCACATCAGAAAGACTAATAATCAATTAACTACCTTCTCCATCACAATACGAGAGTAAGACTCAACTATAACTGATATTGAACTCAGTTTACTGGATTTTAATTTATTTATTATCGGCTTGCTCTGGACCTCCCACTGATTTTTTTCTGTGTGTGCTTTACTTTCAGCCTGTAAGCTCCCTATGATAGCTGTTGTTCTTTTAGTTCTGTCTTGTATAGCACCTGGCATATTAACTCTGACAACAGATGAAAGAAAACACAGGCCCTAAAATGTCTGGATTAAACAGCAGGTGCAACTCCATTTGATCACATAATTACAGAGCACAAAATGTGTCCTGAGTATGAATATAGGACTCTCACCATATCACTCCATGATCTGAGAACACCAAATTGCCTCTTCCAGACTAGAGATGCTTAGAGATCTAGAAGAGATACCTCCTGTACCTCAAAGTCCACTAGCATGCTACCCGATTAAAGCATTTCTTGCAGGTGGCCTTTGACCCTAGCCACAGATATCCACAGTCTCCTACAGGGTAAGTGTCACTGAGAACTGTCATTAGGACCTAAAGGAAATGACCAACTGCATGCACGCCTGGGTGGTGGTATGGTCCCCCTGACCTCTCCTGGGAGACAGCTTAGTTTGGACTTTCTCAAGTAGCCAAAATCACTTGTGGCAAACCTAATCCTTTTCTCATCCAAGAGGTTACATCCAATCCATATTACAACATCCATACAGTAAATTAGAAATGGTGAAGGCCCATTCTCTGGCCGTGAGGCCAACTGGCATGGTCTAGTCATATCTTCAAGAACAGGCTGGCTCCATCTAAACTGTTATTGGAAATGATTCCTTACCTGTGCTAACTCCCCAAGCCTGGGAATTATTTGGGACAGGGAACATCAGTTGGCCAAGCTTAAAACTTAGACATAACCTCTCTAATAATCAAATTCCTGTTTGTTTGGCCTTTGTCCTGGCACCATTTAATTTACTACTGCAGACATAGCCCAGGTGGCAGTATTGTCAAATACAATATCCTTGTGCACTGTTTTGATAGCATGCTGGTAAGCAACAAATACACAGAAGTGCAGCAGGGCTGGGAAAATTATGATTGCAGTAAAAACTAAAGATGGTAGTAGGAGATTTAAGGTTGCTGAGGCTTCCTCTGCAAGAAGCCTGTGTGAAAATTATTAACGGTAAGAGGAAGTCATTGTTTAATTGTTACTTTTGGTTTTCTCATCACCCCCTCTCTTTTTTTGTTCTTATTTTTCCTCACACACACACACAAAAGTGTTTCTGATGGATCTGACAAACATCTGTTCACCCCAGTATGCTGGCTCCAGCAGTAGCCCAAAGTGGATGCTTCTGGAAACAGGGCAAGTATGTAGGTTGCCTAGAATACCTTTCCAGCTTCCCGCAATCAGCACTTAAGGGACTTCCTGAGATGGAAGTTTAATCTAGACCATCGTTGTGTCCTCTAAGGATTCATCTAATCTTCTCTGAGCCCATTTATACTGATAGCCTCTACCGCATCCTGTGCCAATGCACCTCACAATTTAATTATTCTGTATTTGAAAAAGAATTTCCTTTTGTTTGTTTATCAGGATGCCTGTTAATTTAATTAGGTGCCCCTACTTCTTTGGTTGTGAAAGATAATGGATCATCGATCCCTATTCGCTATGTCTATATCATTTATAGTTTGTAGACATCTACCATATCCCTGCCTCAGTCCTTTCTTTTCCGAAACGAAGAATTAATCTGTTTAGTGTTTTGTCATGGGAAAGCCATTCTAAACCTTTCATCATCCTTCTCTTCTCTGTATAGTTTTGTTACTCTGCTATGCCGTTTTCAGGCACAGCGGCCAGAAATTCAAACGGCTTTACAGTATGGGTTTTTCCAGTGGCATGATGTGGTTCTCTGTTTTTGGTCTGTTTTGTTTGGTTTGTTTTAATAATATTTTCATCTGCCCGTTTCATAAGTCAGAGAATTCATTATTCATATTAAGTTGTGCCCAAGAGAGACAATTTGTTTGGCTTTCCAAACACAAACACATTTCTCTTGTATATTACTCTAATAAATATTGAAGAATCACAGCATTTTACTTAGCTCAGGTTACTGCCAAGACTGCTGAAACCAAACGATCACCCTCCACACCCCCTGAAGAGCGGGACTGAGGAATTCCTGGTCTCTTGCTTTCATCCAGCCTTTCCACTTTTACAGACCGTAGTTCTAGATAGCAGGACTGTGAAACGGCTNTGGTTTTCTCATCACCCCCTCTCTTTTTTTGTTCTTATTTTTCCTCACACACACACACAAAAGTGTTTCTGATGGATCTGACAAACATCTGTTCACCCCAGTATGCTGGCTCCAGCAGTAGCCCAAAGTGGATGCTTCTGGAAACAGGGCAAGTATGTAGGTTGCCTAGAATACCTTTCCAGCTTCCCGCAATCAGCACTTAAGGGACTTCCTGAGATGGAAGTTTAATCTAGACCATCGTTGTGTCCTCTAAGGATTCATCTAATCTTCTCTGAGCCCATTTATACTGATAGCCTCTACCGCATCCTGTGCCAATGCACCTCACAATTTAATTATTCTGTATTTGAAAAAGAATTTCCTTTTGTTTGTTTATCAGGATGCCTGTTAATTTAATTAGGTGCCCCTACTTCTTTGGTTGTGAAAGATAATGGATCATCGATCCCTATTTGCTATGTCTATATCATTTATAGTTTGTAGACATCTACCATATCCCTGCCTCAGTCCTTTCTTTTCTGAAACGAAGAATTAATCTGTTTAGCGTTTTATCATGGGAAAGCCATTCTAAACCTTTCATCATCCTTCTCTTCTCTGTATAGTTTTGTTACTCTGCTATGCCGTTTTCAGGCACAGCGGCCAGAAATTCAAACGGCTTTACAGTATGGGTTTTTCCAGTGGCATGATGTGGTTCTCTGTTTTTGGTTTGTTTTGTTTGTTTTGTTTTAATAATATTTTCATCTGCCCGTTTCATAAGTCAGAGATTTCATTATTCATATTAAGTTGTGCCCAAGAGAGACAATTTGTTTGGCTTTCCAAACACAAACACATTTCTCTTGTATATTACTCTAATAAATATTGAAGAATCACAGCATTTTACTTAGCTCAGGTTACTGCCAAGACTGCTGAAACCAAACGATCACCCTCCACACCCCCTGAAGAGCGGGACTGAGGAATTCCTGGTCTCTTGCTTTCATCCAGCCTTTCCACTTTTACAGACCGTAGTTCTAGATAGCAGGACTGTGAAACGGCTTGAGCTACCAGAGAGGGTAGCCAGGCACACAGCCGATTAAATTAAGGAGAGGAAGCTGGCTGCGTCCCTCAGGTCCTATCTTGGAAAAAGCGTTAAATGAAGTATATTGCAGGGGATCACAGAACCTGTCAGGGGTCATCTTGATCTTGGCAGCACTGACTCCCGCCCCCCAGCTTTTGGCAGCTGAAAATCATCTGCAAAACACGGGTTGCCTTAGCAATATTGTGGTGATCACCCTGAAAGGCTTTGGTTCTCCACAGCAGCCTTTGCTGGACCAGCCAGGGTCATTTTGCTCCTTGGAAGCCTTTCTGAGCTGCCTTATCCCTTTTACCCCAGAGATCTGCAAGTTCCTCTTCCCTGCCCCTCTTCAAGTAATAAATTGAAAAAGACACTGGATAACACTGTGGAATGTGAAAGCATTTCGACTTTTCAGTCATTCTAGAAATTAAATGACTAATTTAGTTAAATAACTCTATCTCTCCTTATCAAAATTAACAAATGACTGCAAGCAAAAAGAGAGAGCAAGTGATAACACATTGTTTTCAGACACAGCTCCATGTGATCGTGTGCTTCAAACAGCCTAGGAATTTCCTAAAAGCCTTTTCTTCCTCAATTTTTCACAGCTGGATGACTGTGTCAAGCTCCCGAATGAACCTTTTACCTCTCATTGCTTTCCAGGATCTGTGAGAGGAATCCCAAATGCTCTATTTTAAAAAGTGTGAATATTAAAGGATATATTAGCTAATTATTGTGAATAATTAATTCTGTAAGTCCGAGACTTATGGATATCCCAGCAAAACCTTTAGCTCTTCCCTCCTATAGCTCTTCAGAGTCCATCCTTTTTCCTCCCCCCAGGTAAAAAGCCTGCCTTTTGTGTGCATTCGTCTTCCACCTGCCGTGGCAGCTCTTGGAAGGACTTACAGCTGCCTCCACAGTGGACACCTGAGGAGGTCCAAGAAATCTATCTTGGTCCTTGGCAGAGAGTAAATAAAAAATGCAGGTCGGGAGCGCAGTTAGAAGGATTTTGCAAAGCTGCAAAGGCTTCATTGTGGTGTCAGAGAAGTCAAACGCTTACAGAGTCTGTTAAAATACCTGAAGAAATTATATGAAAACATACTTAAAAGAGACCAAAGCGAGGAAGAATGCCAGGACAAAGTGTAGGAAAAAGGTCCGTTGTGATAGAGGAGCACACAAATCAGGGAGCTTACCTTATACCTCTCCTAGAAATACACAAAAAATTTCCCTGTATTTCCCTGGTTTGTGAAGAGAAAACACGGGATCTTTGTCTTACTGGAAGGGTGTAGATATTTAATGAGCTTCCTTCTAGCTTTTGCATATGCATGGAAAATGGAACAGACATTTAGAAAAAATAAACTGTAGATGCAATTAGTCTTTTCAATATATTTCAAATGCACTTTGAGAAAAAGCATTTCTTTACAACTGTCCTTAAAAATTACTGAGATCTCTAATGTTAAACTATGTTTGGCAGAACACAGGTTTTGTAACCTTTCCATTTTTAGGTGAAAACTAGATATGCTCACACTATATTTACTTTGCTGTTTGGTAAAAACAACAACCAGATCTACAACAATTATTACTAGCGTTTCTGTTTTTACAGCTTTGTTTTACTATAGGGGCATCTTTGTTTTACTGCCTGAGTACTGTCCCCACCTTTCAAATGTCCAATAAATAAAACCTTCTAACATTAGAGAAAAACTGCATTTGTTTCACTGAGCTGGGATATATGATGAGTCATAGTGGTCACCGGTTTACTACGGTAGGAGACCGTAGCAAGAAAAATGTCACAGACAACACCAAGTAGGACAAGAGTGTTGATCTGCTTGAGGGTAGGATGGCTCTACAGAGGGATCTGGACAGGCTGGATCGATGGGCCAAGGCCAATGGTATGAATTTCAACAAGACCACATGCTGGGTCCTGCACTTGGGTCCCAACAACCCTATGTAGTGTTACAGGCTTGGGGCAGAGTGGCTGGAGCTGCCTGGTGGAAAAGAGCCTGGGGGTGTTGGTTGACAGCTGGCTGAAAACGAGCCAACATTCTGCGCAGGTGGTGAAGAGGACCAAAAGCTTTGTGGCTTGTATCAGAAATAGTGTGGCCAGCAGCAGTAGGCAAGTGATCATCCCCCTGTACTCGGCACTCGTGAGGCCCCACCTCAAATATGGTGTTCAGTTTTGGGCCCCTCACTACAAGATGGACATTGAGATGCTGGAGCGTGTCCAGAGAAGGGCAATGAAGCTGGTGAGGGGTCTGGAGAACAAGTCTTGAGGAGCAGCTGAGGGAACTGGAATTGTTCAGCCTGGAGAAAGGAGGCTGAGGGGAGACCTTATTGCTCTCCACAACTCCCTGAAAGGAGGGTGTAGCGAGGTGGGGGTTGGTATCTCCTAAGTTAGAGGCGATAGGAGAAGAGGAACAGCCTCAAGTTGCACCAGGGGATGTTTAGACTGGATATCAGGAAAAATTTTTACACTGAAAGGGTTATTAAGCATTGGAAGAGGCTGCCCAGGGAAGTGGTTGAGTCACCATCCCTGGAGGTATTTAAAAGATGATGCATAGATGAGGGACATGGTTTAGTGGTGAACTTAGCAGTGTTAGGTTTATGGTTCAATTTGATGATCTTCAAGGTCTTTTCCAACCTAAATGATTCTATGACTCTATGAAAAGCCTTTGACTTCACTGGGATGTGAGGGCAAAGTCAGCAGTTCCACTGCAAACTGAAATTAGCTATTAGTAACTGGAGCCGTGAAAACCCTCAGTAAAGCATTCTGACATTGGATGATGAAGGTCTGTATCACCAGAGACAGGATGTGTACAGGTTTTTCTGCATGTGAAAAGCTGAAAGGAGAGCAGAGGGAGGGCTCAAATATACTCATTCCTCCACAAGCCAATTTTGGTGAGGATTCCTGTGAACATGTAAATGCTGGGATGGCATGACTGATAGACGATTATTTTTTTATTTATTTAATGAATTGCCTTTAGGCAATTTAAGCAGATACAGAATGCCAGAGTAACAGAATGTAACTTTTAAATGAGCCTTTTTCCCTCTCAAAAATAGCAATAATTGCAACAAGGTTTCTTCCTAGAAAGAATCAGGGCTGTGGAGCAGCTGTTGCAGGCAAAGACTGATGGGTCAGGATTCCTCATGTCTTTGTCCTATGTTTTCACCATCCTGTGGATACTACCGAAGTTACACTCAGCAGGTCAGATCCACCTCTCAGACTTAAGGTATTTTCCAGTGATTGGTCATTAGTCCCCCCCTTTTCTCCTCCCCTGCCCCGCTCCCTGCAAAGCACTTGCAACCAAAGTCTTGCTCTCTTATCTGCTTCCTTTAATCTTTCTCATGCTTTAACCAGTTCTTCTCCCGTATCCTCCCTTTTTTTCCATCTTCTCCAGAGCTCTGATTTCTTTTTTTTCCTTCTTTTTTCTTTTAACCCTCCCCCACCAGTCTTTCTTTTCTTCCTTCCCTTCTCCCAGCCTCAGCCATAACACCGCTGAGGTGCGAGTGATGCATCACAGGTTAAAGCTCACCTGAAGGTTTTGTGCATGCACATGTACTCCAGCCTATTTGCTCTACTGAGTTATTTATACCAGAAGGTCTGTAATTAATTAGAAACAGCAAAGAAACCACTTTCCCTTCCCATAGCAATTTTCAACTAGAAATTAAAAAAATCCCAACTTAGAATTAACTTCAAATTAATAAAATTGTTGACTGAGATTCTAAAATGAAAGAAACTTCTAGATTTGGAAGATAATTCCATACAGTTTTGACTTTTTTCACAAGTTGAAAGAGATCTGAAGCAATACATGTCGAAGCTGGTAAAACGACTTCCAAAAATGTCAAAAAGGTGTTCTTCAGCAACTGAAAATCTCTTTTTTGCCCCCGCATTTTTACTTAGAGAAGGCATTTGTTTGGAACTGACCCATAAACAGTTTCAGCTTCCGGAAGGTTGTGCTTTACAAAGAAAAGGCTTCTGTCAGCTACCTCACCACGGAGAGCTTTCTCACTAATGCATTTGTTTAGCACTTTGCACAGTGGGTGCAACCCTCCTCGGGTCCTCTCCGGTTGCTCTAGAAACCGTGTAATATATAGCACATACGTCTCTGACTGCTCAGGATACACAGCCACAGCCACATGTTGCATTTTAAAAGCAATTACACGGGGGCTGAGGTGGACCTTCCTGTTTGTTGGTTGTGACATTGGACTACAACCTGCGCAGCTGCTGGGTTATTTGGACTTTCCCCACGACACAAAGAGAGACGAAGGTGAGGGAGAATCAATTCTGCGTGTGGCCAGTGAAATTGGAAAGCAAAATGATAAGCTGTGCACTGCAGGGTGGGCAGAATCAATATTTAAGATGATGCAAAAATGCGTGCAGGTGCTTGGCCGGTTCCTAATCCTAAAATTTGCTGGACTGATCTCACCGGAAGAGATGAATTTTTCATTTAATTTCCCAAGCATTAGCTTTTCTCTGAAGTTCCTTGCAGCCTGGGCACCCTTGCTTTCGACTGCTAAGGGAGAGGAGTGGGCAGCTCTGGAGTGATCACTGTCCAGCCCAGCTCTCCAGGGACTAAAGGGCTGGCTGCCTGGGCTCTTCAGCTCTGTTCTTCAGTTGAGGGATTTAAGCAAAATGACATTAAGCCAGATTGCCACGATTAGTTAAAAAAGAGCTGAGAAACCGAACGCAAATATTTGTTCTCTCAGCAAAGATGCTATTTGTTCAGTTCACCTCACTATCTGCTTTTCTGTTTGTAGCTGCTACGCTGGGAGGGGGATGACCTACATTTCTTCCACATTTAGGTGTTGCTAATCCTACTTGAGCTACACAAGTAAAATAGTTTCCAGACCTTGTTCACTAGAAGAATTTCTCGTTGAGGTCCGTACGTGGGCAAATACCCATGCAGAGCCAAGGTCAATGACATTATGCATGTGGGCTCTTTCTACTCCTGTATCTGCAGTACCCTAAAGGGACTTTGGACAGATGTCAGCCTGGCCTTTTCCTGCCCTGGCAACCTTGCATGTTCTTTGCAGGAACTCACACAGCTGACAAATTCAACAAAAAACCTGTTTAATAATAACGGCTTAGATACCTGATCAAATTTTGATGGTTTAATGTGATTAAAGGTATCAGCTCTGCTGGTGTAACTATCCATCTGCCTCTAAGCTAAGTCAAATTAGTTAAGCCATAGCCTGCAGGGAAAAGTACCTGGAATCAGCTCGTATTAGCTAACAGTATAAGGGGATAAACAAGTTCAGTTACCAAGGCTCAGCAGACACATGGTCACTTGCTAAGCTACAGCAACCCAATGGTGTGGCAGGGCCCCCACTTAGATCTGGCAATCACGGACACAAAATGTACAGGGACCGAACACATCATTGAATTCACAGTTACATTTTGGGCAGTACCATTGCCTTGAATACAGTATCTTTCGATTGCAATCTGTTCTTTGTACAATCTCACTTTAATAACTGTTTAGGGCATCCATAAACATTTGCTGTTTGCTGGGATATTACATATAGTCACATGGTATTTCAGCCACGGCTGCATTTAAAGGATTCCTTTTCAGGGGAAGGAGGAGAAAGGCTCGTATAAGAGTCTTCATGCTCACATTGCAAACAGAAAACAAATTATTACTGTTGGGTCCATTTTGCTTCTCCATATCTTTGTTTATTCAAAGCCATAAATAGGGCCACCGGAAAGGTCAGGGAGCTGCAAATGGAATACTGAGATTTTCATTTCTGATGCACTGCTCAAATCAAGCCCAGGCTGGTAGTGACAAACTCATCCGCAAAAAATGAATTAGTGAATTCTGACAATTCCCACAGGAGAGGTGTCCATCACTACGAAACTTTCACCTCTCTTTTGTTCTGTTAGAATCAAAGGGCAAGGGGAATAAAATAACCTGTCAGCTTCTGGGTTTCTCACCCCATCAGAGTCAAGGCACATCAGCAGGACAGAACTGGGAATCTTGTCTCCATATACCCATTATTCACCCTTGCAATTGGATATGGATCCTAGGCTGTCATTCTGATATCTCTTAAGGACATTTGTGAGGGTTTCAGAATGCAAAGCTGGTTTTGTTCTATAGAAATGCATGAGTAAGGCCTCCACATTTTTAGCAATTTGGTCTCCCAGTAATGGGATTTAAAATGAGTTTAAATCAGTACTTAATTTCTGCTCTTCCAGGACAATGGCAGTGATTAGTAGTAATGTTTGACTTCCAGTTCCACTTTTTTCATGCAGCTGTAATGCCGTCTGCATTTGACTGCTGCTTTAATGATTACTAATGACTTTATTTTGAAAGTAATATAACTTTTTGTATTCATTCTCCGGACTCTCAGCAAAAAGCTAATTTGAGTTCAATTATGCAGTCAGTTCATACAAGGCCTTCAGTTGGTTAAACTTTGTTTTGAGTCAGACCAAAGGAAAATGGCACAGGCACTGAAACCACACCATGTATTTACACATGGCAGGAAGAAGATGACTGTGTGAAAGTGGCAGCTAAAAGTAAACACAGAACAAAGCCATCACCCTGATAAGCATCTAGTACTGAAAGCATTTAATGGGTTAAAGTTGACTGCTGCACCCACAGTTCTTCTGTGTGGAATCATCTCCCACGGGACAGCCGTGTGGGTGATCACCTGTGGAGCACCGATGGCGATGCTCTGGGCTGGACACACAACTGCAGTTTCTCATTCAAAACACAGCTTCTGAGCACGCGTTACTGTACGCATCCTGACTTCTTGGATTCCCCGAGGAATTTTTACTCCTTGATGGATAAATAAAGCTGGGGGTTTTGTTGTTGGGATGTTGTTTTTTTTTTTCATTTTTTCCTCCCTAATCTCAGAAAATATCAATTCATTGATACCTCAGGTTTTTTTTGAAGGAATGTATCAATTCTGATGAAGGCTTCCTCTTCCAGACAAAGAGAGAAGGAAATCCACCTTAGAAGAACGTGCTAATTTTGAAATTGATTCAGCCTAAGAGAAGCAGCTGTCAGCTGGTACTTTATCTGGGTCAGGTTTGGGGTTAGAAAGCAAGTCCCTCGCACTCTGATCAAGCACTTAAAGTATCTGGCTCTGGCCTTGATCTTTTCAAGTCTCTTCCATTGGAACTATTTAAATTAATACATTAATTTAAATGAGTAAATATTTGTTAAGGCAGAGGGAGGCTGACTCAGCATGCGAAAAGTCAAGTAATGTCAAGAAAAGTATAAAAAGCAGAAGAATGTGTTTGGGTTTCTCATATTGCCACCAGTGGCCATACCCTTCTTCAGCTTTTCAATTAAAAAAAAAGAAAAAAAAATAGATGAAAATTTTCAGTTTCTGCTGGGTCTGGCTGGGATGGAGCTAACTTTCTTCAGACCAATGCATATGGTGCTGAGCTTTGCATTTGTGTGGATGACACACCAGTGTGGTAGCTGCTTGTGCAGTCTCCAGGATTTCTCTTCCTCCCCCCGACCCCTTATAGAAAGGGACGCATCTGGGACAGCTGACCCAAACTCACCACAGGGATGTTCCATACTGGGTGGTGTCCCTGCTCAGCAGTAAAAGCTCAGGGAAAGATGGAGGAAGGAGGGATGTTTGTGGTTATGGTACTTGTCTTCTCAAGTGCACTTTATGAGTGCCAAGTCCCTGCTTTCCAGGGATTGTCTGCACACCTGCCTGCTGATGGGAAGTAGTGAATGAATTCCCCTTTTGCCTTTGGTTGTACGTGCAGCTCTTGCTTTCTCTATTAAACTGCCATTATCTTGTTTCAGGAGTCTTCTCACTTTCCTTCCATCCCATGGGAGAGGGGAGTGAGCAAGCAGCTGTGTGTGTGTGTTTGGCTGCTGGCTGGGGTCAATCCACCACACAGTTTTGTTGCAGTTCTGAAAATCCACAATCTTGAAAATCCCTGTGACAGTGAAAAACTGTTTTCTGTTCAGTCCAGTACAAAGCAAACCGTTCAGTCCTCCAGATAAGATCAGTACCTGTTTGCATATCCTCCATACATATTTTGCATTTGTGCATCCATTTGTGCACCACCCACATGCACAAATATGAGGTTATTATTTTACAACTCATTCCAGAAAATGTGGGGAGAAGGGGTCTTTAGTCCAAGGACTTTTATTTGAAGTTTTAATGTTCGTGGATAAAAGGGGAATTACCAGTGCCCAAAACTTGCCACCTTTTAAAGAAATGAAACCAAACCTATGGAATGCTTTCAGAGAAAGACACTAAATGTTATGCTCAAATTGCCTTTTCCTCCCCACTCACCCCCCAAGTTTATCGTACAGGTAGTGAATGCAGGGCCTCCTATGCCATTAAACTCATTTCTGTAGTTTTCCACCTCCCCCATGCTGATAAACTGCTTAAGTCCATCTTCAAGCCCTCTCTTCTTACACACACACACACACACACACTTGCCCAATATCATATGCCTTTCTATTAAGAATGATTACAGCATGTGTAACTTTAATCTGGTTAGAAATCAACAGTTGCTAAGCAATAGCAACTCAGGCTTTAGCCACCCAGAATATACACAGGGCCCTGGCAAAACCTTTGTGGAAGCCTAAACAGCAGCAGCTTTGTTGCTATCAGTGCTGGAGCAAAGCACATCAACTCATCTGCAGAACCAGTAACGGAAATCACACTTCAATGCAGTATAAATATATCTATGGATAATATTGTCCAGGACGCTGTGTGGACCTTGCTTTGTCACTCACTAAATTGTGCTACTGGTGTTCTGGACACAGGGAACCAGCCCCTGGCAGTCCAAAAGTCTCTAAAACACGCCTAGCTGTTTTCTTTTGTTAGGTTTCTCACTTGGCAACACCTATCTTCTTCTCAAAACTCCAATTAAAAGTTATAAATAATGAGCAAAACTCCATTAAACAGAACTAACACGATATCCATAAATTGCTGCTCAGTTTGCGTGCTGTAGGCATTTCTCCTGTTATTTGCTTATTTTGGGATTATGGATTATAAATAGCAGCCTTCTAAATTTACAGTATCTCTATATGTGTGCATTGATCAGCTCATGGTTTCCTGATGCTACAGTGCTGGACCTAATATTTAAGTAATGAAACAACTAATTAATACTAGACTTATTCTACTAGTAACTCTAGTAGTATGACAGTATTAGTGTCTCTAATATTTTGTACAAGAATTATTAGTATTCAAAAGAGTTGATGGAGCAAGTGCACCATCTGGGATAGCAAGGCCCTCCAATGAGAGTTAGGACAGCCTGATGTAGCCTGGAAAAGCTACAGCCATAGAATTTTTCATCCTGGTCTATTTTAATGAAAAATAATAATTTCAAGGATGAGCAACAGCATTAGAAAAGTTAATGAAAACAACAAAGAAACAAACATTTGGGTGACATAAGTAGGAAGATACAGATATCTCTTGCATAGTTAATTACTTCATTCATGTAATTAGCAAGTAAATATTGGAAACAAACTCACTAACCTACTATTAATCATAAATAAGTGGACAGGTAAATGGAGTGGCAATGTAGGGCTGCACTGTCAGTATGTATTGAATCCAATAGCCAACATTAATTGGCATACATATTGATTTCCATTTACAGGAATGAGACTTCCCCTGGAGATGCATCTAAGACTAAACAGAACATGTGAAAGTATGAATAAAATTAATTTCAATGTTTCAGTCAGT
This sequence comes from Tringa tobata, assembly GCA_033628505.1. NCBI lineage: Eukaryota > Metazoa > Chordata > Aves > Charadriiformes > Scolopacidae > Tringa > Tringa tobata. The sequence goes on from JAHREE010000215.1 coordinate 125,292, forward strand.
AGTTTATGAAAATTGGTGTAGATTTATTATTTTGCTGTTTATATTATATAGTGTGTTATAAACTCTGGGACTCTTTCACAAAAAGCCACTGATGCTTCCCTTGGTTGTTTCTACCCATCCTGCCTTTCTCCTACCCATTTGATTATAATTAGGAGGAGTATGATGCACCTATAGAAAGGAAAACATCTAGCTGAAAAATAAAACTTCCTTACATCACGATTGGTAAGATTATCAGACATAAATTTTACAGGTATAGTGGTAGAAACCTACTGCCTGCTTGCCAAGGGCCAACTGGAAAACTCTCTAGCCAGCATACTAAGCAGGAGCATCACATTTATAACAGACTACTAGAACCTTTCCTGTCTGAAATGTTTAAGATACCCCACAGCAGGGGTATATAAGTGACACTGTTACAGCCTCCCTGATCCTAAGAGCCTTTCCCACAATGACCAAAACTTTTTCTTAGCCTTCCCATAACCAGCCAAGAATATATTTCTCCTATTGTTGATAAGTCACATTAAGCAATTATATATTTTGCTCAATCTTCTCCATTTTCCATGGCCATGAAGTAAAAAAAATAGGGGGTAAACTCTCAGAAGATATTTAGAAGGATCTTTCATAATCTTAATTACATATCCAGTCTACTTTCAGTGCTGGGATTTCATTGCATCTACCACTTCAGTGACTTCCTTCTTATATTTTTTTTTTTGTTTAAACATGTATATATGTATATATATTTTTTTATATCAGGCTGAGAGAACTCGGTTTGTTCAGCCTGGAGAAAAGGAGGCCTTATCACCATGTTCTGGAATTTACTACAGGGTGGCTTCAAAGAAGATGGAGGTTCCTTTTTACAAGGAGTCACACGGAAAAGACGAGGGGTAATGGGTCCAAGTTGCTCCTGAGGAAATTCTGATAGGACACAAGAGGAAAATTTTTCACAATGAGAACAATCAACCATTGGAATAATCCCCCAGGGATGTGGCGGGTTCCTGAACATTGGACACTTTTAAGGTTCAGCTGGGCAGGGTGCCGGGCCATCCTGTCTAGACCGTGCTTTTGCCTAGAAAGGTTGGACCAGATGATCCTTGAGGTCCCTTCCAAACTGGTATTCTATGGTTCTATGATTTTTCTTATGGCTCCAGATTCTCCTTGGTGGTTCCTTTATGAAGTTAACTTTCTTTTCAATACGTGCCCACAACTCCCCTCTACATGAAATAATAGGCCTATAATAGCCTTGTATATCCCTAGGTTGCCTTTTCTCAGTATTTCAAAGCTACCAATTATATACTGAGAAAAGCAACAGGCATTTTTACTTTGTACTTGTGCTGTGCCTTAATTAATTTCCTCATTAAACTGTAAGTAATTAACATTCCCTGGCATTTCAACTGCATTTTTTGTATCAGTGATTATTTATCTAAACATGTTCAAGATTTTCTCATCAGCTATCAACACTGCCTTGTTTCTCTCCATTAATCTCACGTCTGTTTCATCATTCTGAGTCTCCCATGACACAATGTATGAATATACCCCAAAATTCACTACGTTTATTACAACAGTTGCTTGTGCAGATACCACCGGAGAGAAAAATGTTAATACCAGTAAAATTAAATGGAATATTATTTAGTCTGGATTTGTTGAAATGGGTGAAAGGCCAACATTTGCTTGAAGAGCATTCAAAAAGTATGGCATACGAGGTAAAAGACAGTTCATGAGCAGATGAAAAAGAAATAGTTCACACCAATCAAGCACTTGCGTAAAGCCAAGCCTTCATGGCAAAACTGAAAAGAAATCTTGCTAACAGCAGCGCTCCTCAGAAAAATATCCAGCATTTTATGGCTCCTGTTCACTGGAGTCAAGATGTTTTATGAAGATGTTTTGATCCCAACAAAGCTTCACCAGAACTCAGCAGGGGAAACAAACTCATTTTCCCTTGGATCCCTCCCTCTGTTCGTTAGGAGCGTGGCTGCAGCCCAGAGACCCAGCCAACATTTGCAGCCTGACAGAGGCTTGCCATGGGGACTACCCCATCTGACAGAATTCTTTTGGATGAAGGATTTAATAATTTGGGGGTTTAATGTTGAATTAGAATTAAATAGATCTTAAATATCCTTCATGAAGTGAATATTAATCCCTGGGTCCAGTTTAGGTCCAGTTACTTGTCAAAAAAATACATTGTGTTGGAAAGAAAAGGGAAGAAAAAGCTCTCCTGAAAAAAAAAAAAGCAAGCAGATTTTTCTGAAAGAAAACAGTATTCCTAGAATAAGAAGGTGGGGGAAAATGCCAAATACAAGTGAGGATGTCTTTCAAAAAGAACCAGTATAAGTCTAAGAACAAAAGAAGCTTTAAACAGTTCTTTAGATGTTAATCAACAGAATCTGATGACTGGTAACTCGGTGCTTGAGACGTCAGTTTACCTCTTTAAATAAGAATATCCCTGTACCACAGAAAAATGGTGTCCATCTCCTTCCTTACAGCCAAGAAATAAATGCAAATGGACAGTCAGGTAACTAGGACATGAAAGAAATATGTGTAACTGAATCTAATCTGATCTAAGGAACAGAGGGTCTTATTTTTGTGTTCCATTCTATTTGTCTAGATGACTACTTAAAGACTAGATATTATCCTTCCCCCTTAATTATTAAAAGTCTAACTGAAGACAATGGGAAAGACTTTCCAGCTTAATAATAAGCTAAGAATCTGAAGGTAAAAAATTAACTTTTTAAAAACCTACAGAAAAGTGAGGGGGTTTTTCCCATTATTTTTAAGTTTTTGGTATCTTTTATTATCAATATTCTACTTGCTATACAAAATAGAATTTTTGTCAAAAATAACCTGTAATTTTTTCAATTGTCAATGACTTCTGCTTGCTGAATTAATGTGAATTTTGGTGACTCTGTGTGGGTTACAAAGTTGCAGTAGGTGGTGCTACCACCTGCTTTTTGTTCTTCTGCTTTTAATCATTAGCAATAAAAACAGAATTTAGTTTACTACATGGTTGGAGTCCTGAGACTTCTGTCTTCAGATATGCCAACTGTCTTGTTTTGTCGAGGCAAAGCCAACTTTGTCAGATAAACAAAACAAAACAAACCCCAGAAGACAGTTTTGCAAAAAAAAATAAAAAATTGTTTAAATTGTTTTCCAAATAACTAAGGCAATGGAAAAATATACTATGGAGATAATATTCTGCATTAGAAATGACTCACCAGACAAACAATAGGTCTTTTCTATTGCTGCTTTCTTAGATCTCAGGGTATTTTTCAAAGTATCCCTTAATTGGAGTCACTACTTATTCAGGGCCTATTTCTGTTCTAACAAAATGTTTATGTCCAACTTTCCATCACTGTGCATCAAAATGAAAACCTAAATGTGGTCAATTCAGAACTATTTTTTTATTGATCTCCCCTTTTCATTTCTTCATTTTACTACTCTCTTTTCCCTACTATTCTGGTATTCCTATCGATAACTCCTTTTCATGATTCATACAGGCTGCATAATGCTAAAAAAAAAAAGGAACTTGTTTTTGCCTTCTGAACATCACACTGTGTGCGGTGTTTGCATACCATCTCCCTTCTCTCTCTGGGTCTTCTATTTGGAGAGTGATATGTTTGCAAGAGGGAGCGGATTTTCTGCATTTGTAAAGTTTTTAGTGCAAAAGGGACAAGATGCCAGACGTGGGGTGTTACCTCTCTCCAGAAAACAGCTACAAGGACAAGGCAAACTACAAAGCCTTAAAGGCAAAATAAGAAAAGATCAATCATATTCTGTAAGGTATAGAAATATGTAAAGGGAAATCCAAGAGAAGGAGAATATGCCTTTAGTTACGAGAAGAGAACCTTCATGGTAAGGGGTTCCTTCATTCCTAAAACCAAATATGAGTTGATGACAATGACCAAAATGCAAAGAAAGGATGGACAGGATTCAAATACAGCATTGACTGAAAGTTGAACTGATTAAAAAATATGAAGGCTTTAGTTACGTATATTGTCTGAGCAACCAGAAAGCTACAAAAAATATTGTCCAGGTTTTATCCAGACCATAGGCTGCAGATATGGCAACTGGAAATTGCATAGAAGTTTTAACTTTTATCAGGTAGGAACGAGTGGAAGATTCGCACATTTTTTAAAGGGAGATCACCTGTTTATAATGAATCAGAGAGTGGAAAAAGCTATATAACAATTCCTTTTGCAGAAATTTTACTTCCACAGAACTGTTTTTGAGCATGCAATAAAAGCATACATACAAGTGTGGAAGAATTAATGAAAGGACAAACAATAAGTAGAAATTGTGAAGCATTGCTTTTGTAGGTGAATGTCAATGGGGCCAAGGTGTCAAACAGCAATAGGACACCGTTTGCTAAAATAAATGAAGGCAAGGCAAGGTTAAGAACAAAATAATATTTTTACCTTAGCTATTCTATGAAGATCTGTGCTGTCCTTTCTGCTGCTAGACCATAATGCAAAACTTGACCTTTCAGCATCCTTTTCCCTAAATTTCTTGTGATAAATATTTCATTTTAATACAAAAAACTGAGTTCAATATCCTATTCTCAATTTTCAAGGTTAGTACCACTGGCCGTGGTTTCCAGTGCATGTCAAGGCTCTCATGCCCTGGTCTTTCAAAGGGAGATTAATTAAAATTCACAATTGCAGTTAACTTTCCAAAAAAAAGAAGGAAAAAAGAAAAAAGAATGGAGAAGTGGCAGCATCTGGGCAAATGAGGGAAGGCTATGAATCAGGAACTCATGGGTCCTAATTATTGGTTTTGCTTTGGGTTTGATTTGAAACCTTGGGCAAGTGATGGTCTTTCTGCCTCAGCTACTCAATCTCTGTAACATGAAATACAGCTGTACTCCTCAGTGAGTTTCTGTTTCTGAGTTAATTTGGGCCTTCCTTGGCCAAGTGGCTCTGATGGGCCCACTGAAGGTGGCACTGAGATGAAGTGGAGCGGGCAGCCCTCATGGAAGGGCTGTGTGTCCATCCCCCTGTGCCTGTACTGTTAAATTATTTCGGATACCGAATTTTGTTTCACCCATATGATGCTATTTATAGATCAGAGTAGTTAGATGGAGAATTTGGAACATATAGGAAGAGATGCTCCCAGTAATACAGACACTGCAATGTAAAGAACAGATGCAGTATGTAGACACCATAATCTGCTGGTAGTTGCAGCACTTCTGCAACACTTGGAGAAAAGTGTTCTCTGGAGCACCTCTCCTGTGAAGACAGGCTGAGAGAGTTGGGGTTGTTCAGCCTGGAGAAGAGAAGGCTCCGGGGAGACCTTATAGCAGCCTTCCAGTACCTAAAGAGGCCTACGAGAAAGCTGGGGAGGGACTCTTTATCAGGGAGTGTAGTGATAGGACAAGGGGTAATGGTTTTAAACTTTTTTTTTTTTTTTTTTTTTTGATACTAGGAAGAAATTCTTTACTGTGAGGGTGGTGAGACACTGGAACAGGTTGCCCAGAGAAGCTGTGGATGCCCCATCCCTGGAAGTGTTCAAGGCCAGGCTGGATGGGGCTTTGAGCAACCTGGTCTGGTGTGAAGTCTCCCTGCCCATAGCTGGGGGGTTGGAACTAGATGATCTTTAAGGCCCCTTCCAACCCAAACCATTCTATGATTCTATAAAAAAGAAGTCCTGTGTAAAACAAACAAAAGATTGAAATAAGGAAAACAATCTGCTTGTCATTTAAATTAAAGTAATTTTAAGAGAAGGTGGTAACACAAGTATTAACAAAAATGTTGCTATTCATCAAGTCCATATTTTACTACAAAGGTTAGTTGTTTTGCTATGACTAGGCTATCTGCACAGAATCATTTGAATTTAATTTTTTCTTTTATCTGCTGTCATAATTTCAGGTTGCACTGTAGTCGATGATGAGAGAGATTTTCAGCACACTTAAAGATGACTGTATTATTCCTACAGCAAAAATAACGGGAAGAAATCTGACTTGAGAAAGTATTCAAATGCAGTACAAAAATATTTGTTTCCTCTAAAAGTCAGTAGGCACAGCACTACAGAATAACAATCTCATACTTCACTGTCCTGTGAGATAGGTCTGGGGGGGTGGAGGGAAGTTTTGTTTGGAAAATAGGCAAACGTAAATTTATTGAGTTAGCTTCTATTTCCATGTAAGAATCACTCACATTTAGACTATATTTAATATAATTATTATATATGCTTCTGTTAGTCCTACACTATGGAACCATCCTGCTCAAGGCAATATCTAAACTCTGTTTCCATGGCACCATTTACTTTCCCATGTGACTTGTTCTATGTGTATTACTAGAAAATCCTGAGAAATGTTGTCTGGTACCAATAGGGAGTTACCATCATAAACTGTGGGAAGGTGGAAATGAAGTAACATGAAGCTTATTTCTTGATTTCTTGCATCAGTGTTTGCTTTTGGGTTGTTTTTTTTCTTTGACTGTAACCAAATTGCTACCATAACACGCTTCCAGTCCAGCTGTATCAGGCTGGATTCAAAGGAAAACCTGCCAGTTATACACATAAGAGGTACTATCTACAAGCTACAAGTCCACTAAGAAATTAAAAATGCCCAAGAACATTCCCAGGCTCTGGTGTGTAGTCAGATATATGCATAAATTATAAAGGCATAAAATGTCTAAACATCTGGCTATAACTTGTTACTCTTTTGTAAGATATTATGGGTGAGATTTAATTCCTTACTCACTACACACTTAATGAAGGTGTCTACGTGTGTACTAGGGATCTAAGCTGCCATATACTCAAATATTTATTCAATACAGTCAACAGAGTCTGTATCGTGAGCTGAGGCTCGACTGATGAGACATTCACTGATTATGATGGGAACTTAGACATCTAGTTTGCCTGTAGACACCTGTATTTATTATTTTAATCCCAAACTGTGTTCTGCTTAACACATTTGTACTTGCCAGAATTACCTAAGGTCATTCTAATATATGGACACTAGAAAAAGAACTTCCACAGACTTCCTATCTGGGGAGATTTGTTTCGGATACATCATTTTTTTTAATACATGATAATTGCATCATGGTTTTTGTAAACAACCCTGAAATTGAGAAACAGTAGATTGGTTGATTATGTCTTAATTCTTTTGGTTAGGAACTACTGCTGGAGATATCAAAGCTCAATTTATTAATAGTATACAAGTCCTGCTTTTTAAAATACATAAATGCAATGATTTTCCTAATAAATAATTTTTTAAATTCAGTGTGTGAAAGTTAGATCCTTTTTACTATTAAAATGCTAAAATGATCTTAGTCAGTATTTCTTTGATGACTATCACCCGAAGCATTTAAAAGATTTATATATGAGAAGCATGTGTTTCATCTGTAAAACCAGCTGACTTCATATTTTTAACAAAGGCCAAACTTACATCGACTGATTTTCATTTCCCCTGAATTGCAAGTCAATTTATTGCTCAAATGATTTTGTAATTCCTAAAATGATATTATTACAAGTGTCTGACTGTGACTGGGCAAATAGTGGCATCCTGACCTATTTTTAATACTTTTCAGATATATTGCAATGTGTGATCTCTATAAGCAATGTAGCAATAAAAAAAATGACAAAAAGAATAAAATATTCCCAGTGAACACTCCTCCAGTTACTCTACCAGTAAATGGTCTAGAGGGTTAGAATATTTGTAAATACATATATTTTATGCAATTTAGTGACAGGAGTGCACGGTTATCACGTTGACAGTTTCCCTCATACTATATCTGCCTTCAGCAATTTATGCTTTCTATAATGAGAACTCTGGCCATTTTATTACATTTGGCACAAAGCACTTAGATAACATTCAGAGCCTGAAGAACAACATAAGAAAAATACTCTACCATTAATGGTGTAGCTTTTCCCCACTACACTTAGAAGAACCCAGCTGTGCTACAGCTGTTACCAAACTGTTGTTAAAGAAATCAAGCAGTTCCCCGTCTGCCTCCCAACCTTCATTTATTACATTTTCTTTTTACTTTTGACCGAAAAATAATGGTTTGGTGTGAAAAATATAATTAAGATGGAGATAAAGGCAATCTGTGCTAAATTACAAACTGTTCCAAAATGCACCCTCTACTTCTTTCTTTTAGTTTTCCTTCTTGCTTTTTCTTCCCTAATAGAAACATAAGACTGAAAGCTGTGGAGGTGAAAAGGGTCTCAGAAACTTCCTATGTGATAGTCTCCTTTTCTACAGGCATTAATTACTGCCTGGTTCATCTCTGTGCACAGCTATATGTACACTTGTATTACGCTCATGAAGTTCACATGTTTGCTCATAGTTGATGATGTTTTGAAAAGAAATACAGTTCACACCCTTGTTCTGGCACTAGTATAGACGTGAGATACCACAACTCAAGCAATCATTTTGACAAAGACTTCCTATTTCAAGCTTGGAGGACTTACTTTTAGGACTAGCTTTACAAAGGGATCTAGCTTCTCAAACCTGGTCTGTACGTACTTACAAATGCTGCCTATCTATCTAAGCAGGATCCATCCATCTAAGTAAGAGTGCAAAGATTTAGGTCTCAGATTTGTACTATGTTGCTATCTCTAATGTTCCCTCAGAACCAAATTTTTTGTCACTAATTTTGTTCATCTTGAACACACTGTACTAGGTAGTGAGTAGGAAGCACCTAAACCCCCTCAGGAGATACAAGGTAGGCATTTTTTCACCCATTCAACCTACTCCCTCAGACACTATTTCTAATGTTCTGCAGTGAGCAGCCCTCTCAAGATATCTGTAAAATTTCCTATCTTAATAGGTAAATGCACTAAATATTACTCAACAATTATTGTTCAGTGAACCAAGAAATAAATAATGATTATAATATTACCTCTCTCTAATATGTACCCCTCTGTACATCAGTACATCTCAAATTTGTTGATGAAATAGTCAGTGTCATTATTAACAATTTATGAATTGGGAAACAGCAAAGTAAGGTTTTTTTGCTGGAAGTCATGCAACAGATCTACTTTAATAACTAGGTCTCCTGAATCCCTGGTTAATGCACTACTCAGATAAGCTATGAACACAAAAGAACTGTTAAAGACAGAAGCAATGAGCCAGTTGCTCTTCATGGACTAATAAACAGTCTCTAGTTATTTCTCTGTTTCAACAGACAAATCACACAAAGGGATTTACTCTTGCTCTTTTATGCCAAGTGGAAACCTGAGATTTGGGATGCTTTCCAGCGAGATGAAAAGGAAGCAGAGGGGAAGTCAGTTAAGATAATTTGGTATCCCAAATCTCTTTCACATCCCATCTAAGACACACAGTATTCAGGCTTTTATAGGAAAACCAAAGGAGGCAGCTGGGCTCAAGAAGTGGCTGCATCTCATTCACATTTCCACCGCAACAATTTGACTCATTCAATGTCTGAATGGTTATTTATAAGCAGACATGTGTTCGCTTGTCCACCCTGCATAGCTTATGTTTGTAAGATATGAAAAGCAATTAGCACAGTGATGAGTCCAAGCTAATAAGTCTATTGCGAGGGAGGATATATTAGCTTAGGGTCAGCTTGCTGTTAGCCACAATCAATCACTTTTCTTTTGCCCTGGAGCAGCCCAGAGCAATCTTATGTCTATCTAGAAAATAGTCTTTTAGACACAGAACCAACAGCTGGCTCCCTCGGCTTCGCACAAAGTTTCTGATTATATTGCAGCGAGCAACAGCTCCTCCAGGCTGCTGTTTCCAGATGTATTGCTGCAGCTGCAAAGGCTACAAATAAAGAGGTGTGTTGAGTTACCACACAAAGCTGTAGCCTACCATGGCTGCTCCGCAACCAGTACTTACAAAACTAGTTTGAAGGTGGCTCAGGATGCGCACGTGATTTGCAGAGACATTAGAATGGTGTAGACATACAAAGTAAGTCTCATTCTGAACATTTATTATCTGGATACAGCATCCAAATGACTACTTCAATATGTCACTTCGAATTTTGACAAGGTGATTAGTCTTGGCTGACTACTTCAAAGAGTAACTATCCTTTGAAGTGATTTTGAGCTTTTGCACACATCTCTCTAAAACACCCATTACAGCCATTTCCAGGAACCATATGAGGATAGCACACATAAACTATGTCTTGAAGGCTCGAATCCACCTCTGGACATAAAAATACAGCTCTTGCTGAAGTCAATGAGTCGCATATGGTCCTCACACTAATCAAAGGAAAAGATTACACACTTTGAGCCTGCTATTGCACACACCTCTAAAGCTCAACCCTGATTATGTGTTATCTATTTTCTGTTCCCCCCAGGAAAATGTGTTAGAAAAACTTCCAAGAATTATGCGAGAGCACAGAGCTGTCAGCGCCAGCATGCAAAATACACAGCCTAAATAAGCCTGAAATAGGACAGCTTTCTAAAATGTTTGTATTAAGAATGACATACGTACCCGATTACATGTAGAAAAGTACCATGCAGCTATGACCTGAAACTATGAAGACACGTGTTTGAATAACCCTCACTGATAATGGGGAGATATTCAAGTACTGCCTTCAGCCATTTTTCCAAGCAGGCTGCCACTTTACCTCAGTCTGCAGGGCTCCCAGAAAGGAAGACAAGACCTTGACTGATTCTAAGTGCAGCAGATCATCCAGTGGAGAGCATCTCCCACACAAGGCATTGTAGAACAGTGAAGGTGTTCAACGTTTGCAAATAGGAAATGGGCTACAGAGAATTTGCAGCTATGAGGATGTTCCTCCAAATTGAAAAAAAGAAGAATTCCAAAGCAGCTGCCAGACAGTGGCATCAGTAAAGTCATGTTTCCGACTACTCTCATCATGACACCAATTGACTAAACCCATCAAATTGTGCATATTCAGTAGAAAGAAATGACCTAAAACTGTTTCTGAACAATTAATCAGGAAGCGTAGCTAGCCAGCCTCTTCTTCCTTGTAAATAATGTTTTTAAAATGAGGCTTGGGTCTTAATTTTGATCTTCACTGAAGCAAAATCAAGACATTTCAAAATCTGTTGTGAGGAAGATGAGATGTAAACACTGCTATTAAAGAACAGCTAAAGGCAAATGGTCAGACACCCTGCTTGGTGGCTTTTTGCTGCTTGCTTTGATGCAGGGACTTGACTCTACATCTCTCAATGACAGCTGAGTACCCTAACCACCAGGCTAATGTTATTTTCTCTCCAGTTGGAACTGTTCCATCTCGTATAAATAATTAAGTATCTAGTGACCCATGAAGAGTGTGTTTCTCTAATCCAGTGACTAGGGCATTTGCCTGGCAAATTGACCTGTTGATCTGATAAGAAAGCATTCTGCAAAGACATTTATAGTTGCTTCATCCCTAACAAAAAAGGACAAAGTTGGTTTTGTTTGTTTTTTTCCCTCATCCCTGCAATAGTTCTCTCAACAGCCACCTGCCTCCTGATCCAGCACTGGTTTCTGGCTGCCACGGTGCTGGTAAGTTAGCAATTCTCCATGTAGCACTTTTGCAAAGTATAACAAAATGTTTGCCTAATACAAAATGGGTTTAACATTTTGTACATAATATAAAATGGATTTAAAGCAATTACTTCTGAAAATCTTGTTATGATTGGTTTTGGAAATGGGCTAAGGAAGAGTGCATATTTATACAGTTGCAAAGTGAACACTTTATGTACTTATGTACACTCACTCTGTGTACACTTATAAAGTCTGTATATAGAGTTTCCATCCCAAGTACCAAAAAACTATTCTTGAGAAGTATGCAGAATGCTTTAGCAGAGAAACCCATTAGACCCAGAGGACCTCCATAGGGGGGAGTTGTGGGTCAGGGTCACGGAATTTATTCTCTGTTTCTTCAGGAGGCATGACCATATTTAAGCCCTTTATGAACTTCATTAAGCCTTGAAAAATATCAGAAACACTATATCACATCTCTGTAGTAAGATAAAAAGTTTGCTAGAGGTCGACTGCCAACCTGTTCCCAGCCAAATCAATGCGCTGAACGAAAAGCAAACCTGGCCCTTGAAGCTGCTCATTCTGCCAGCCCCGCTCCAATCCCTCTGCTCAAAGTGCAAAACTGTAAAAAAACCACAGCCCACATTCACGCCGTCACAGTGTCTACCTGTTTCCAACATTTTTATCTGAAAACTCCTAAAGAGGATTGGGGCAGGCATGTAAATATTGTTCCAATTTCCTCCACAGGATTTAGCTGTTAGGATGGGCTTAAGCCTTCCCAACTGGCCTCTCACCAGGCAACACCTGGTCATATTTTGGGGCAGTTTGTCCAGGGCATTTTGGATGAGATAATGCTGTCCTGAGAGGGGAGAGTTTAGCCACTTTGGCCCATTTTACTTACCAAAGCGGATTCAATGGCAGAGGTTAAGTAGGTCCAACTGACAACTTTTGCAGGGCTGAATACAGTTCAGGGATTCATGTTACGTGGTGCCAACAGCCTGCTTTATTTTCTGGCTGTTGCAGGTTGGATTCAAGTGCAGCTACACACATCTTTGGGAAGAAGCGCTGCAGTGACC
>JAHREE010000215.1:152073-232361 GCA_033628505.1 Tringa tobata
CCACTCCTACAATAGGAGAGGTTGGACAATTATACCTACAAGGAGGAAAGGAAGGTTTGATCATGGAAAAGAGAGAGAAAAGACAGTTTTTATTACTACTTATCTTTCCTGCTGGTACAGTAACAAAGTTCCTAGCAATGACCCACAAAATATTTGATGGCACATTGTACAAGTCTTATGTGAGAGGATGCTGCTCTTGCCCAAGGAATGCACTTGTTCTGGGATTTCTTTGAGATGAAGACAATATAAGTTAACCTAGAAGACAAATTATCAAGGCAAATGGAAGCCGAAGAGCTTAAAGAAGATAAACACTCTGTTTAATGAGGTTACTCCACATTATAAAATAACCGAAAAAATGGTATCCTTTTTAAGGGCAAAAATGCTTCCTATATTTATATCTTAAATGTGTTAGTGAGTGCATCTCCATATTCATGAAGAGTTGCTTTCTTCTCATAATATTTATCTATTTGACTTGGATCACATGCTTAACATAAATACAGTGTTCCAGGGAAAATATCTTTTGCTTGGCTTGTTTCTGGTCTCTTGCAGACAAATAATCCTCTGTTTATTTAGCAACTACATAATTTGATAAAATAATATCATAGGGAAAACATGAGTTTCAAATTCCAATTTGTGATTTCGAGACAAATATAGCATTTTTTTATTGAGTATGAAGTGGGTGCATCTTGCATGGCGTGGAAAGTGTGTTATGAGAACACAGGTAATTCTCTGCAGGGAAAAAACAAGTGTTTGGCTGGATTCAGTGAGAATGTTTTATAAGATATAATAGGAAATCAGATTTTGGTTAAAACTCATAAGGGCTTGGGCTACGCTTCCGAAACCTATTTTAATATTGATTATTTTTGGTCACATCTGAACTTAGAATAAAAAATGATATAAAGGGGATACCAAAAGGAGGCAAGTAAGAGTCTTAATTTCAACATTCAGAATAAAGAATGCTTGCTTAGACTGATTTGCATTTTTCTGTAACTATATGTATTTAAACCATCGGCACTGGAGATATAAATCAGATTTAAAGGTCGGTATCTTCCTGATTATGTTGCAATTGAAAATTTTTCAGTTAATGATTATGAAGCATATTTCTATGGAATGGTGTATTATTTCAGCATTTGCTCCTGGGGATTACTGCCCAATACTGTCATTAAAACAAAGCAAAAACCTGATGGTGGAAGAAGTATAAACATTGCTCTATTAGAATAAGATGTCATAAGAATTGTAGCTGAAGCGCTTACATAAAAATTTGTGAGCTACCGTTCCCATAGCAACAGGCAACATAATTTAGCTAACATAGCTGCTTTCCATTCTAGGGACTTCATTGTCATTGCAGTTTACAAAATACAAAAGTACTTCTTCTAAGACTCTGACACGGTAAACAGAGAAAACATTGGAAGCATGTTGAGGAAGGTATAGCTTTCATTTCAGATACAGGGTAATAAAACACTTCTTTCTCTTCTCACCTGTGTATCGTGGGATTCTCTACCTTCCTTAACCCACCACGTACTAATTTAGTTCTTACAGTGCAGGAGATCCAGCAAAAGGCACCTGAAGCTGGGCTGCCTATATGTTAGTCTGATTCTTTCTGGAATGTGCAGAAGCAGCTTCTTTCCTGGCAGATTCCCTCTTTCTCTCCTTCCTCCCCTCAGTTACCAGAATAAGATTCACTTCAATGCGGAGAGTCAGCACAACATATCTGGGGCACCTGTTAAATCTCATATTGAGCCTACACACAGTTACTAATTTAACACACTGCTGACACACAACCATAGCCGTAAGTCTTTTGCTTCCCCAGTGGTCCTGTGAATCTTGTTATTAATCTGAATCACTTTAAACTGCTGTTTTAAAACATCTGGCTCCATAGTTTTTCAATTTAAAAATAAAATAAAATAAAAAGTCTGTGAAAAAGCTTTAAAACAAGAACATAAAGAGACACCAGATATAATATTCTCACTAAAGGTACTCTGAAATTTCACACTCGAGTAGCTGTGCTCTAGATGGACAGATTGGGAGAGCACCATTAATTTCTATCTACTGGAAGTTTAGGATTGCCAGCCTGCAATCCTTGCCTTGCAAAGAATACCGTTTCACACTATTTTCTCGGTGAGGCTGGAAGAATTCCTTCTGGAGAAGAGATCTAATTGATGTCAGCAAGTGAATCACCACCTGTCCGTGGGTAACGGATGCTTTTGAAAGCAAGCTGTATTGGCCACCACATTTGATAGACTCTGTAATGAAGTGCTGGCTCCATCTCTGAAGTTCTCCTGTGCTGAGCCCCTGACAGAGACCCTAAGGCACTCACAGATCTTCCTTCCTGAGCAAATACATGGAAGGTAAAAACACTAAGCTCTTAACTTCACAGCTGAGAATTAATTACGCATCATATTATAAAGCAGATAGTTTATCTGACTCTCAGGATATTTTCCCATTTTGTTGGGTTGAACAGAGCACCAAAGACAGGAACTGGCATGGGTAACTGGAAAAGCAGCTGTGGTGCTGGAGCACGACCACCTCTCCTGTGGGTAGGTAACATGAAAATTTTACAGCAGCAATTCAGGGATCAATGTGTCAGATGCAATATATGCCACTCGTGAACTTCACCTAAAACACATGCAAAAAGTAACCATGGCAGCTAGCTGGGTTTTTTTCCAACAACAATGCAACAGAGGCCTTTTTCCAGAAAAAGATGCTATGACACAGAGAAATAATCCTCTACTTCTGCATCCATCCAAACAAATATACAGAACCTGCCTATTATTTCATTCATACCAACTAAGTGTGTATGATTTAGCACTTTGATGAAGGCTTAAGTATTTAGCTGATATAAAAATAAAAAAGCATCACACCTCCCACTGTAATTATTACAACAGTATTTTTCTCCTGCAATTGAACATACACAATAAACGAACATTGGGTTATGCTACTTGAATAGTGCATTAGCCTCTATTGTCTTAGAGGACAAATTCTGCAATATACTCTCACAGACTTCATCACAGCAATTTCAAGTTCTTGACCTGCGAGGCAGGTTGAGTGTGCCTGCCAGACTACAAAGAATAGTAAATAACCTGTTTCTGCAAAAATTGATTGAGTGTTAACCACCAGGACTGTAAAAAGTCATCTCCATATTAACTAACAGTGCCTAGTCTTGTATTAAAACCAAACACACATACACAAGTCACTGATCTTGATAGTAAGTCTTACACTACCATATCCAAAATTTCTGGTTATAGGAATCACAACCACATTTAGTCAGAGGTAAAAAAACCTACGGAAAGCACTAACTGCTGTCACCTCTGATCCTCACCATCACTTCCTGGGCTGAGATCTGAATCAGGAAATGGCTCTAGAACTATATCCAAAATAAAATTTAAATTCTATCATCAAGTTTATTTTGAAATAGTAAAGACTGAGTATGGCATCTTAACTTTTGAGTAGTGTCATTTAATATTTTCAGAAGAATACTTTTATATAGCAGTACAATGTTTTCTTGTCAAAAATCTTGTAACAGCAATGAAATACCTGGCTTGTGATCTATGCAACACATTAAACTCCTGTGCAGGTTTTGTTGGTTTGTAGAGAGTTATCCGAACACCTATTCTCTTTGGCATAGCTTTCAGAATTCACAACTGAGACTGTTCATTTCAAGAGAAGCAAAGAGACCTTAAGGTCGGAAATAAATATAAATCCCAAAATCCTAATTACAAATTTAAACAATATTCTGAGGGGATATTGTTTTAGGGGAAAATAATCTTTGAGAACGCAGTATTTTAAAAATCATTTAGAACTAAAATATAGAACTATTATTTTTAAATCTTCTTTGTTGCATATGTAAACAAATTAATTCATAAAGAAGTGCTGCTTGATCACTTAATTGGCCATTAAGGATCATAATGGTCATAATTCATATTGTGCCCTGGAAAACAGACAGATATAATAGAAAAATATGTACTAATACGAACTTAATTCCTAAATTATTCCAGGTATAACCTCTAGCTGCTACAAGCTGGCCTAAACATGTAACTAAGGAGTAGCCTTGGACAGTAGGTAATCATAGTAAATAGAAACCTCATCAATGCAGTATTTCATACCTGTCTATTTTAAACAGCTACCAACTGAAAGTTTAAAAGCATTTTTGATATTTATCTGTGAAAAAAAGCTACATTTAATCCATGTTATGACAATGAGGAAACTGAAAAAGACAGGTTTTAAGTGAGGAAGGAAAGTTTGCAAGAAGTCAAGCTTTAACTTGTGATTGCCAGACTTCTGTCTCAACCTTAAGGCAATTCTCTTTACCTCCTGACAGCATTATAGAGAAAACAGTCAGCTTCTTTCCAAAGAAATGTAGGAACTAGTGCAAAATTAAACAAGACATCTTTTAATAGTAACTACAATGGAAAGCTCGATAGCTATACACAATACTTCATAGATATGTCAGAATCTATAAAAACTCCACACTTTGGCAGATTAACGTCAAATTTATGCCTTGAGCCAGCAAGGTTGTGCTCTCTTCAATTCAAAATCTAAATTATCCTCCTTGAGGATTTGCCTTTGGCTATAATTCCAATTTAATAACTTTCTTCATATGAGTTCTTGTGGACTATAGAATTAGTTTAAAACATCTAAATATATTTCTTTTAGGAGACTTTAACATTTCAGTGTCTTCATTTGACCTGTTTCTCTTAACATTATGAAGTGCTGGGGCTATTTAAGATGTTCTGCAGCATAATGGGTTCAAAACAATTTCCAGCAGCATTACAGGCTAAACGTAGAGCAAGAATAGTTGGATGGCAGTTTAGAAAAATTGCTGCCTTAATAGAATGTTCAGGATAATTTGACAAACCCAATATAATAATTACTGTTGCCCTTGCAGCTCTCAAATAATTATGTTTCAGATTCTTCTGAAAAAGAGATGTTTAATTAAAGAAGAATTCATGTATTTGCAAATCGGAGATACATCATCTAGTTCTGCAGTATCTAGTGGAGTCCGAATCTTTTATTTTTTTTTAAATCTTAAATTTTATTTCCGTTTAATTCTGTTTGGTGGTAATGAATGAGGTATATAATTATTCTGATTCATCCTGTACACTTAACATGAAGTACCCCAGAGCACTTAAAAACAATAATTACTAAAATATCAAGAAAAGAATGAATTAAATGCATAACTAAAAATTAAATCCTTAAGTTGATATTAAACATGATCAAGAATTGGGCAGAACTCATCAAGACTTTGTATAACTCATGTTATGCAAAGGGCTAAGCAATGATTGGTAGTACCTGTACCTCTATACCAACAGCTATTTATAAAGTTCTTGTTGAAAAACTATAAACCATAGTGAAGAACCAAAGAAATGAGATCAAGTAATCCCAAAGAGTAAAATAAACCCATGAGGCAAAGCACCAGCATCCTAAGTCTCTGGGAAACTCCTAATTTCAAAGGAGGAGTATATAGCTCCATCTAATTCTGAAGAAAAGTTTGTATCCCTTTCATTTTCCTTTTTTGCATCTCGTTAAGTGGAAAATAAACAGTGAAATTGAAGATAAAGAAATAGATATTTAAATACAGGAATGAAATTCACAGAACTGTCAACTAGTCATGTTTGTCTATTTTCCCATCTTTGTTACTCTGTGCCTAAGCCTGCACTCTGGAGCAGGGATACAACATCATACCATGCACGCCCCAGCTCAGCTTCCCCAGGCACATTCCATCTGCGTCCTGACCCCAGGAAAGGTTTGCCCAACGACACGGAATCCTCATTGCTCAATCACCCACAAAAGGCAGGCTCCAGAGCAACCCAGATGGGAAACTCATGAGCTGTTTTGGACCAGAAGCCTGAAAAAGCTCGGAAATAAAAGAATCCACAAAATAAATTTAAATCAATATGAAATCATTTTTTAGCCTTCCGCCTCCCTGCAAATTCACATATCAGACTTTTCTCTTTGGTACATAATGCTTGGTTGTCTACCTGCAGCTTCATCTGGCAGCCTCTTTTGAACAGCAGGACCATGCACACCTAAATCTTAATCAAGACCATAAAGGCAAGAGAAGTAGAGTGTACACACAAGCTCTCTTCTCACAGCTTTCACCTGGGACAAAAAAAAAAAGGGGGAGGGGGGGGCAAAAACAATGAAAACAAGAACTGTAAGAAATTAATAGAGCTAAAAAATTTATGAAGCCAGATAAGACCTATATGGGATGAAGTGTAATAGGAGAAAGAAGGCTTATTTCTTCTTGGTCATTCTGTCCATTGAATTTTACAGAACAGGAAGCACAAAGGGAGCTCAACTGTGAGTGGCTTTTTTGTTTTGCTTTGTTTTATTTACTGTCTCATCATACTCCACCCTGCTATGGTTTGATGGCTTTCATTTTATGTTTTGGGTTGGGATTTTTTGTTGTTGTTTTGTGGGGTTTTTGGTTTGTTTTTTTTTAAATCAAGCTTGTATTTAGCCTAAGCTGAAATATCTTGCTTTTCATGAACTTGGCGTAAATCAAAAATAATGTTGCTAAAGTTCAATAGAAAGGATAGAAAAAAAATTAATCATTTAGTCAGACTTCAATTCACTGGGCAGGCATTTCCCTGGATAAAATCAAGAGCATAGCTAGCCAAAAGTATCTGTGAAATAATAATTTCTCCAAATTTGTTCTTTAAAGATCTGTCAACTCTAATCAAATAACATTGAACTCTGATATTTTGTTGTTGATACTCTTGGACTAAATTCCACACAGCGTTATTTCTTCTAAAACATCCATTCTTCATTAGTATTCTACCGAACCTTAAACATGCTTTGGGCAAAGGCAGAGAAAAAGGATAAAGATGAGACTTTCCACGCTTCTGACTAAATGCTACAGTAACTGCAAATAATATGGCTGAGCAGACACCTTCAGACCAACTTTGATTTCAGCCACAAAGCCCCAGTACCAGTGTAATGAATGAAATGTCCATTTGACTTTTAGACCTAGCAGATCTGTGAATAGGAAAGTGCACAGTTCAGTGGGCTATCAACTAACCTGTGAAATGATGCTCATTATACAGACAAAGTGTTATTTCTTCTGGAAAATGAGCAGGTCACCAACCAACTACCTTGATCAGATACACCCAGAAATTAGAATGGATGCTTTGTGTTCACATCTGATTAGCATTTGAGACCCTCTTTCTCTAAACAATTCCCACAGGACTGCACGTGCCAAAGTCCTACCATAGCTTGAGCTGTTATACAAAGACCTAAGAATGCTCATTTCCCTTAGCTCTATCTAAGGTCTACCGACAGCGCTGAAGGCAACAGTCTTTTCCCTAGACTATTAAATTACTTTCAGAAACAAAAAAAAAGAGAAACATTTTGAAGTCAAGCATTACATTGCTCACAATGTAGAACTGTTAGAATAAATAACCAGCCACAGCTTTGTCTCTGAGGTATTTTGTAAAAACTCAAGCCTATTTAGATGAATTGCAACAAAACAGTATTCATCGTTAACACAATGAAAAACAAAGTCTGTGGATCTTACCGAAGACTGTGGGTACTTTAGGGTGCTAGTAAGGAAAGGAGAAAATACTCCATGCTAAAGCAGAATTAAAAGACAATTCAATAGAGAGGCAGAAGGCTCATTTGCATTATCTACTGTAAATTCCTAACTCAGGTGGCACCTAATTAATACACCTAATTCACAGGCACGCTTCACAGCCACGGGAAAGCAAACCAGGCAACTGCTAGTAGCTACACTCTCCATGGAGCTCCTACATGTTACAAGTACATTCTTAAATTTCTAAGTGAGTTAATATAAGATATTAGGTATGGGGATGTGGTCTGAGGGATGCATTTGAACGGACATAACCCAGTGTAGCAACAAGTACCTCAGCGCCTTTGCAGTTCCAAGGGCCCAAGTTCACATCTGAGTATGCAAAAGTAACAGAACTGAAACAAACACCTTATTTTTTGTTGTTGAATAAGAACTATTACTACCTCTGCCAGAGGACTTGGGATAGAGCTGTTCTCCATCTCTGGGCTATTGCACAGAAAAGGAATGCAAGAGCTATGCTTGAGTAAGCTGTCCACTGTTAAGGACTCCCTCCTGTGAGTCTGGGTTTCCTCAGTTTGGCCCTTCTATTCACTGTAACATTATGCATTTATCCAAAGACTGTAATACAAAATACATAGCAACCTTCAAGTAAGAACTGGAGTCCAAAATTCCATCTCTTCCTCACTACCCAGGAAAAAATGCTATATGGAAAGCAAATAATTGCTACAACTGCAACAATTTGGACAAGCTACTGTCACCAAATGTGTTTTAAAGCAAACAAATAGAAGACTGGGAACATCTCTGGACAAAGGACTTACACCTACAGCATGGGAGAGTCTGTTCTGTGAAGCAAAGACCCAAAGAAGAGTTTAAATTCATTATAAGCTGGCCAGTTTTTGTGGCACACTTATCAGTTAAGAGAGGAAGCATAATCCCGGAACCCAAATTTCTCAAGGTTCTGCCATGAAGGTATGGGTGGGATTATAAAGGAATGTAATAAACTTAACACTGAGAAAAAAACCTTTGGTTACAGGGACTGCCAGCACCACATTTTCTGTTTAGCAAATTCCTAAAACTTAGGAGGAAATTTCATGTCCTGATATGCTTTGAAGTCTCTGTCCTTTTTTTCATCTGCCTCCCCAGAGACACATGCTGGCTAATCCTCCTTCTGCTTTGGAATAATGATCACCTAAAACTAGGTGCCCACCCAGGCATGAGCGAATTGAGAGAAGCTAGATTTCATGTGCTGCCATAAGAGGCATTCCCTTCCACTGTGAATTTCACATTGGCCATGTCAGACTTGGGGAAAACCATTCATTCCTATTCTATCAGCTAAATTTTGGGATCACCACTTGGAATTGCTCGACACAGACAATCACTGCAACCTGAGCTGGCAGCTCTGAACTGTAGATAAATGCCTGAAAGGGGGAGTGAGAAAGGAGGTGTTATGTACAAGTAAGAAATTACTTCACTTCTATATACAGCATTTACAAAATTTCTACATGAATATATTCTCTACAGTTCTCATAGGTTTTGAAAAAAATGGAGAGATTGGCTAGGAGAGCTGTCAGAACACCAGTCTTACAGTGTGAGCCTTAAAGAGTACAACATATCCAGTTTATCAGAACAGAAGTTGAAAGGTGCCTTGACTACTATATATAAATTTGAGTAGTCACAGGGGTGTTAAAATTGTCATAGTCTAAAGATATGGAAGATGCAAGGTTTGCAGATTAAGGCAATAACTTCATTAGGCTGGGTGACAGAGCCAGAAAAGGAGCACAAGCTTCTGTGTGCACAGGCTTTTCAACAGGTCACTGCAAATAATCAGTTTTTCATAGGCACTGGTTCAGAAAACACATCTGAAAAAGGGAGACTTTTCAGTCTTACTGACAAAGGCATAGCAAAAGGAAGACTGGCAGCTGAAATCAGACAAATTCAACCTTTCCACAACATTGCAATTTCCTAGCACTAAGGGTAATTAAATATTGGAACGGCTTACCAGGGGAGCTGGTGGACTCGCCATTGCTTGGAGCTTTAGGACGAGATTAGATATCATTGTAAAAGAGATGCTTTAATCCAGCTTCTGGAAGTTCTCAACATGCCCATAACACTTGCAGCTCTGCATTAAGACAATGACTATAATCAAATCTCATACTTTAGGGTTTCAGCTGATCAACTGCAAGGGTTATAAAAAATTTATTTTTCCTTTCACATAAAAACCAGACAGATACTTTGGTGGTGTTTAGATCCTGATCTGTCTCTGAAGTAGCAGAGATTGCCCACAGCTACAGACTATACAGGGGGAGCTGATGCAGTGGCCAGTGGTGACAGGGAAAATTCTCTCTCTTAGCCTGAAAGTCACGGAGCAGCCATGTCCTCGTGTGAGCTCACCTTGAATTTGGATGCAAACCACCTGTGACCTGTGGGATTCGGTCAGTGCAGAACCAAGTCTGATGTGTGTGCCCAGCTAAGGGCCTGGCATCAGCACCCACCCAGCCTTGCACTAACACAGCGACGGGACTTTTGGAAAAGAGCTGCCTCACGCTCCGCTGCTGCCGAGCTCTGGCCAAGGGTCAAACGAAGAACTGTTGGATCCCCCTGCCCTTAGAGGTCTTGTTAACTAATCTTGCTGGATTAGCTCAAAGGGAATGCTTTTCCCAAGGTGAGATAAATAGAAATCTCAGTTGAGTTTGTTTTGTGTTCATTCAGTGTGAGATCCAAATCACCTGTTAATACACTAAGATCATCTGGACATATCTTATCTAATTAACTAATTGCTATTGAAGAAGCATGAGTAACACCTTGATCTTTTCTGTCTCCTGAAAATTAACATGCTTTACCCGCACTAGAGTTCAGCTAGGTATCAAGATGGATTTAGTGTTCTGTGTTTTCCAATATAACTAGGTAAATAAGCATCCTTTTTGGTGTTTCATTTAGCTACATCCATAACATTATAATCTGCACTATTTTAGCAGAATACTGTCATGACTTAACTATTAAATGTAAGTAAAGCTGAAGACAAGACAGGATATTCTGCTGCTTTTGCAGTTTTGTGTGAAAAGAGTATGTCTCTACTCTGACAAATAAAGCACAACATGACAAATGGTTCATCTAGTGATTTCTGTGAGCTGCACAGTGCCATGTCCTTACTGCGAGTCTCCAAATAAAGATCTATTTAAATCAAGTCCACATTTCCAGGCTTTCATTTTTCTCAGCTAACTATACTATTCTCCTATATCCCTTTGACAGTGAGTTAGATTCAAAGATATTTGTGTTAGCACTAAATAATGGGCCATTTGATGGAGTTGCGAACAGCTACAGCTGGAATTGAATGGGGGCATACAATTCACCTGTCCTGCAATTAAGGACTTTTTCCATCCAGAATAAGGATGTTTTCTCTTTACCATAACTCTGAAGCATAGATATTAACATAAGGCTCCTTTCTGAGTACTGGTCATCATCATTATGTTAAGATTGCCATATTTCAAAGTAAGAATGGGACACACCATGATAGCACTATGTAGTAACACAAAATATTCATGTAGAAACAAAAGCAGACTCAAATTTTCAAAAGGAGGAAAGTAAAAAAAAAAAAAGAGATACACCAACATTGTTTATCTCAATGTCTATCTTGGTGACACATGCATATGTTTGACAGCAATGGTGAAGATCGTATTGACAAGATGGCCCTATTAAGCAGGACATTATTCCATGAGTATCCTTACTCAAACCAAACCAGGCTACTCAGAATAAGAGTCTCCTCATCTGGGATGAAAATGGCAAAATCTGCACTTAGGGTCTTCTGACTTCTCAAAGAGATCTGACTTGGTCTGCTGCTGCATTGGAGTGAAATAGCTCTGACAGACTCTGTACCCGGACCTGCTCCACGCTCCGCACAAATTTCATGATGATGAACTTCCAATCTTTTTTTGATCATTTGTTCTACTGAGATTTTTACAGCATATCTAATGCCCACAATTCATGAATGCTTGGAAAACCTCAAATAAACTTTTTTTAAACAAAAACTGAAGGAGGAATATTATATTACGCAATAGACACATTAGAAGCCAATTACATAATAAAGACTAATATTGTTCTAATGATAGATAACATCAGAATTTGACTACATCTCTTTGGGATACAGAAATTATGCCTTAGTTTTCACAACATATTGATTTGAATAATTATTCAAGAAAATTTTGAGTACAGGAAGCATCTACACATTTGCAGCAGAGAAGAGATTTACCCTATCACACAGAGTGCTCATTTATATTCCTCCTGTGCCAAATTTTTTTACCTGAGTAACACAGAAGTTCACATGATCCCTGAGTATCAAATTCTCTGCTCTTGTATTTCTGCTTAAAAAATCCAAACTCAAAATGTTTGAATAGTTAAATAACTATAATTGTAAGATTCTAAAATTTTTGAGTGGACTATTTTTAAATTTAATTTTCTACACAGCATAAAAAATAGATGTGTACAGTAGAATTCAGAGAACTCATATAATTGTGTTCTCCTCCTTTCTTGATTCCTTACTGAGAATGGTGTTCTTACTGTTCAAAACCTGTTTCCTACACATTTCTCATAAGAGAACTGGAAACTCAGTCTTGTGTTTCTTGAATCTTAGCTTTCCTTAAACACTTCCAGGTAGGTTTTTTCCTTCCTTTCAGAACCACAGGCAAGTTTGAATTAACTTAAAATCTTTTGATTAGAATTTGATATTTTGGATTAATGCTTCTCCCTCCTTGGTTTGTTTAATATTAAAGATGCTACAGTTAACATCTAAAGCAGATTTTAAATTCTATTCTTTAAGCTAGTGCATATAATAGCTACCTCTTCTTATTTTTTCTGAAACACCCTAACAGTACAATTTTGACATGTAACAACATGTTGTCAAAAGCACATCAATTAAAATTTACACCCCCCCAAAAGAAAACTCAATGAACTCAATATAAAACACACAAATAACATAATCTAATCTAACTGTTCACTTTACCTTGAAATGCATGCCCTGTTAGAGAATCCAAATCTGAAATTAAAACAGTGAAAAAATAATCTTTAACACTAATTTAATATTAAAAAACCAAAAAATATCCAAAGCAAGCCTGGCATCAAATATCACATTATCATCAACATCAAATTTTAATCATATATATATATGAAAAGCAAAAATAGAACACTCGGCATTACATTATGGTTTTTTCCTCTCCATAGTTTTGTAAAGAAGTAAAATAGATTCTAAAGATGAAAGTCTTGAACACTATGAGAAGCTCATTAACTTTACTGTTTAAGACACACGTGCTACAATTAAATCGGAATTTTACAATAATTTTAATGAACTTCTGCTTTCAGAAGCTTAAATCTTGTGTACAAGCATTTGTTCTGAGGTTGTACATAAGAACAATAATTAGAAATCTGCAAAATGTTTCTTAGATTATAGCATTTTAAAAATAAGATTTTCTTTCTTGATCATAACAAATAGTATAACTAATTTTGTCTATCCTAGTGTTCATTCGTTCATATTTTTTTCCAAAATTAGCAGTTTTAAAATAGAAATCAAGCTGGAAGTATTCCTGCTGACACCAAAAAGCATAAATTAGGGCTTCACTAGTCGACTCCCATCCAAAGAGAGAGCAGGAAAGCACACCAGTGGCACCAGAATGACCCCTCCCCAGCTTGCACTGGGACCAGAATTCAGAATGTCATCTTCACAGTGCATTGCACCACCCTTGGAAATTCTATTTTCTTAACATATTTAGCAACTTTGAGGAGTCACACTGAGAGATTCACTTGTAAATCTATGGCCGGAACTAAAAGAGTAGCTAGCTCTGATAAAGTATGGTCACAGTATCAGCTAGAATTGCTATTTCATTACTAAAGTGTAAGGCTAATTCTCAGACATAGATGTCCAAAACATCCCCTTTGTAGGTAGCGTTGCCTCACGCAAGAGAGTGATGTGGGCACATTTGGAAAACAAGCCCTGTTGCTAGGAGCAGTCCACCAGTTCCCAGTTATCTCACCAAGATGGCATGGGCAACCCTCAGACTCTCCTTCTTCCCATCATCTCACAAGTGGGACGGCAGAGGGAAGCAGTAGCCACTTTCTCTTGGAAAAGCACAACAGGCAGATTGTGGCTGACCAATTTACTGTAATATGTGTACACGTGAGCTCACTTGGCATTTATAGGAATTGAATATTAGCAGTGCCTGGAAAAAGGTAGTTGGGCGACCTAAGCACTTTATTAGAGACTGATAGTACCATTTTTAAACTACTTCATCTTAAAAAAAGATTTTGTTTCCTGATTGCAACAATCAACAGATACAAGATTCTAGGTTAAAGGTTTAAGTCACAGAAACCCTGAATGTCTTGTAATACAGTAGCCAATTCTAAAAATTATTGGGAAAATATTTACCAATGAACTCCTGGATATACATCTTCTCCTAGTGGAAGACAGGAGGAAAGTGTGCTTGGCTTTAATAATTTATAACTGTTTAAATGAGATAAATTTCCTGAGGACTGAGAACATGCTTAATGTTGTAAGTGAACGTGGGAGAAAACCCAAAATGTGATAAATGTACTAGAGAGAACTGCTTTCCAAAATTCAAGATAGTGAACACAATGCATTACCTAACACTTCCATTCTGTGGGGTCTCAAGCTTTATCATACCAAACTTTATCATAAACTACAGCAGAAAGAAAAACTAATCTCAGCATTTTTCCTTCCAGAGCCTGAGAGACAAAAGAATGCTGTTGCCCCCTAGGAGCCAATAAAAACCCCACCAGAAATAGATAATGCATAAATGGAGTATCTAGCTATGCAGTGACTGCTCTCTGAAAGCACAGAGACTGGATGCAGCCACTGTGCAAACCTGGATCATCCCAAAAAAAGGCATAATATTGAATTGCCCAAACTGCTGTCACTGTGCACAATTTGTGGCTGCACATACTGCCACAGCAATAGTATGTTTGAAAACATCTGTTCTATGTCATTTTATTGATTAACGTATTCTGAAGCAAAACCTTAAAATCCAAGAAAAAGGAATGGGAGGAGGAGGAGGGAGGGGGGAAGTCTTCTTCCTATAGCAGCGGAACAGTATCTACTCAGGCACTGGGATTTAAAAGAAAAAACCCAACAACCTAAATCAAAAAAGTGGGGTTGTTTCTGAAAAGTGCATGTACATATTTGTGACTTGCAGTAGAAATCACTATTCAGAAATCCTATGCCTAAACTGATGCAGATAACTTAATGCAAATTAATTAAGAACTTGTCCCAGCATAAAACAGCACTACTTTGTAACACTCTGTGTTAAGCTAATGATGTGAATTGTGGATGTGTTTATTTTCTTAGAAGTCGACCTACAGTCACCGAAAACAAGGCAGTTTGTCACCCGAGCACATGTCCTGTGTGAACTGTTAAATAAAATCAGACCTACTTTGCTAGCTGAAACCAGAAGAGTTTATGGTATATTGAACCCACAAATCATGATCCACATGCCCCAATTCCATCATTACATTTCACAAAGAATGATATGAGCTGACACCGCATAGGCAGGCAATGTAAAGTTGCCCATATAAAGATAAATACAGTGTGCAGCATTTCCCTGCTAGACTTCAATACATGCAATTACTGCAGTTATAATGGAACAAAACCTTTGCTGTGACTGAAACAACCAGGGTATTTAGTCTCTGCCACAAGATTTCTTCTGCTCTTCTATGGACTCCAAGGGCAGGAGAAAAAAATCAACATTTCCTGTTATTGTTCAGAAGACTTTGCAGTTTCTGGGACTGATTTTCAATTAAGTAAGCCTGGTCAGGTGGAATTCAATTTTCCTCCATTACATTCAGTTAATGAATTTCCCTGATTTGGCACCGTGCACTTTTATATTCATACATAAGACTTTCTAAGCAAAGAGCAGGAATATGAGATGAAAGTGGAGTACATACAAATGAAACACATTTCCATCCCCTTTTTAAGGCAAAATAGCCAGCAGGTCCACAGCACCAATTATCAACGAGTTATATTCATGCAATCCATACTTTATTCTTAATACGTCATTCATTTAAGTAGAAAAAACAGTGGTTTGGTGGTAAAGCTGACTTCCAGTTATATTGCATAGCATGATTTTTGAAAAGGGAGAGAGGATGTACTTCTCAGCAGGCAGTATCTTTGGTACGCCACATTCATTTCATTAGCTCAGTGCAAAACAGATGTTGGAGAGGGTACAAGCTTTTCATGCCAATAAGCTAATTGTTTTTTTGCCTAGCGCCGATTAGCAAAGATGGACTCCCGTCTGTATCTTGCCTCCAGGGCTCTGCTCCTCCTGTTTCAAACCCGGCGTACGCCGCACAATCCAGTAGGCAAATTTTGACTTCCACTGGCGTGGTCCTCCTAGTGCTGTGCTTACAGTCCAATCTCAAAGCCGGGTGTAGCTGCCGCGTGTTGGCAGAGCACCAGCGCCCAACCGTGTGTACCGCGCAGGGGAACACCTATCTCAGATGCAGAGCACAACGAAGTCATCTAACGTTAAGGGCTCTCCATGGCATTGACAGCGAGACGATGAAATACCAAACCATCTCTGGGAGCTGACACCTGCTTAGAAAGGTGAGGAGAAGCTAAATGAATGCTAAATTGCCGTCTTTTGAAGATACAAGGTTTCTTCCTGCTTCCAAGTGTTTAATAGATATTGCCGGCAGGACGTGAGTGTCACTGCTTTGCTGAACTTCCACAGCTAGACTCAATCTTATTTTACTAAAAGCCTATAACTGGGCAGCAGAACCCAGGAGCCACTGTGGATGTGCACAACACCTGGGCCATGAATTCTGCAAAGCTCATGCCTTCTTTAAACAAGAAGAGAGGAGTGACCTTCAGCATCTCAGAAAATTGGGAATATGAAGGGAGAGAAATAAAAAGGCTGGTCACAAAGAAGAAAGTAAACAACTGACACATAGGTCTGGTGGCTGAAGCTGTGAGGTGGCTTTCATTAACCAGAAATTACAAACGTAGCTTTGACAATCAGGTCAGTGAAACTAGTTGCATATAACTCCTAGGATTGGATTTGGATTTGGGTTGTGAGTGTGGCCACACTCAGATTCGGGGTTTAATTTGGTACCACCCAAAACTAAAGCCAAAGGCTGAAGCAAGTAGGTAAGCAGTTCTCTGCATTAGCCTCTAGAGGGGGAAAGTTTCCTTCAGCTTTGGAAATGAAGTGCATTATTCCCTAAAAAGCTGTTTTTGCAGTAGATGACTGTTACACAGTCCTGTTGCCTTACTTGGGTCTGCACTATTTATCATTATCCTGCCTCCGTGCCCCTAACCTACTGCAATAAAACTGTTTTCAGGCTCTTTCTTATTTTCATTGATATATTATTGCATTCATTTGCCACTAATCCTCTTAACAGCACAATTATCATTTTAATGAGAATGTAAACCTTTTCTGCGAGAATTTCCATGATGAGAAGAAAACAAGAGTTAGAATAGAGGTTGCACTCAGGAATTCATAATAGTACAATCAAAATTGTACAAACCCACTGCTCATTGCACTGATTGTTGGAACTTATTTTTATTCTTGGAGATAATTCAAAGGAAAAAAAAGTTGAACAGTTACCTATGAAGACTTAACAATATGACATTACAAAGCCTATTTTTTTTTCTCTGATTCAATCTGCTCCAAAAAATCTATTGACAAAAAATTGCATCATACTGAGACAGGTAGATCACATCTGCAGTGTTAACCAGGGTTTCATTCTGCCAGCTTTCTTTTCCATAATATCATTAAGAGTGGAATTCAAATTTACTTTTCTTCAGTAGAGGTGCCTACGTGGAAGCAAAGTGTCTGAGCTTCCATTAGCTCCAATGAAGAAGTAGTTGAAATTGAGCCAATTAATTGCACCAAAACGTAGAAATCAAACTTGGTCAGCTGAATGGTTAGAACAGCTCTTCCCATTGACAAGATCTCCAATAGTCATAGTGGGAGCTTAGACAGCTACCTACATATCCTATAATGTATGTGTCTGGAGCTGAATCTCACCACGAAAGGAAAATTTTAAGGAAAATAATCTATATATATGGATGTGGATCAGAGACAGACACAAGAATAATACAGGAATGATGTAGGCATGGAATATTAGCTGGTTTGTGGTTGGTAAATCTGATAGCCTCAGATGTCTGAAATGGTTAGTTAAAATAGGTCCTAGACGAAATTAAACTTTCTCCTGTCAGCTGTCCTGTCAGCCTCTAGTGCAAAAAATTGCTGGTCATTTTCTCCACTTCCTTAAAATCACAGGATACACACTCAGAATGATGCTTGCAGCCTTATATTTTGCCTTCTGATTTAATGTTATTCCAGCAAGAACTTGGACAATGGGCACAAACTGAAACACAGAAGGGTCCACCTGAACACCAGGAAACACTTTTTTTTTACTGTGAGAGTGACTGAACACTGGCTGTGCAGTCTCCTCTGGAGTTACTGAAAAGCCATCTTGAGATGGTCATGGAGCACCCCACAGGGGGGTTGGACCAGAAGACCTCCAGAGGTCCCTTTGAACCTCAACCATTCTGTGATTCTGTGAGACAATACTAATTGCTGAAACAACCCATATGCTGCATATAGCTGCAGTGTTGACAGACCAGGAGAAAAAAAATGCATTTTTCCTGACGAGGGGATTGAATTGTGGGAGAAAGATCACAATATTGATCAGGAAAGCTTTTATTAATAAGACTGCTCTTATTAATGGAATCCATCTGTTTTTATTAATAGCTGGTAACTATTCACACTGCCTGTGCATGTCTGCTCACGCAGCTCACTCTTGTGCTTGCACACTCACTCACAGTTACTCACTAGTGCACAGCTGGGAAGCCAAACCCAGCTGTTTGCACAGAGGTGTAACAGCACCCAGGGGCTCTTAGGTGGGTGTCTAGAAAGTGCCTCAAAGGGTCCCTCATTCATTACTTGAAAGGACACTGTAGAGAGGTTGGTGCTGGTCTCTTGTCACAAGCAATTAGCTACAGAACAAGAGGGAATGGACTCAAACTGCATCAGGGTAGGTTTAGACTGGACATCAGGAAGAAATTCTTCACAGAAAGAGTGGTCAGACACTGGAATAGGCTGCCCAGGGAGGTGGTTGAGTCACCATCCTTGGATGAGTTTAAGAGTCGTTTAGATGTGGTGTTGGGGGATATGGTGTAGGGAAGACCTCTGTAGAGTAGGGTAGATGGTTGGACTCAATGATCCCAAGGGTCTTTTCCAACCTAGATGATTCTAGGATTCTATGATTCTATGTGGTCCCATTTACACAACTGGCTGCTGATGCCAGTGTGGGCAGGTGCCCACGTGTGGCCAACTTTTGGTGCCCCAAGTTTACCAGTTCTTGCAGAGCCAGCCAGACTCCAGTCTCAGGAGCTTACCAGTGCCTGGGAGGCTGCTGCCTGCTGCTCTCTGCAGCCTGCTCTATCCTCATAACTTTCTCCATCCATACACCAAGGTACCTATAGAAATCACTCACACGAGCTCACAAAGAAGGTGGCTTTATGCAATGAAGCATGTCCCCAGCTACCTGATACGCTGTAGCAGAAGAAGCTAGTGGGAGACCTGAAGTCCTGTTACTCCAGATGGGTATTTATCTTTATCCAGCAGTTGTGATAATCCCAAGAGCTGGTAATACTACCAAATGTACATTATCCTTAAAAGATTCTATTCAAAGCAACATGATAAAGAAAGAAAATACACTTCCAGATTTACTAAAGTGTCTTATTAAAACAAAAAGCTCTAAGATACAGTTAACTTTTTGGCATCTCCTTCTCTTGCATAGCAAATATAATTAAAAGTTTTGTCCTTAGTTTCCTTAGAATAATTTAATTTCTCTGTTCCTGAAGCTGTATTTATTATGGCTTTTGAGTTAAAACATCACCACTCTCTATACAGCATATTCAGAACACAGAAGCTCATATTACATTAAAAAAATATTAAAACTTTGGATTATATAAAAACATATTTGGGAATTGGACAGAGTTTATTATAAACATATCCTCCAGGTCTAGTTTGACTTGACTGAGCTCCTTTAGCAAGTTCATAGCGGGTAACATACTTCAGAGCAGAAAAACCTGGGATCTACTGACCCTGGCCAGTTTAACTGGATCATAGTCTGCTTCTCTTCCTCCACAACTTATGGTTTCCTCATTTCTTTATCCTGTCTTTAAAGAACTAAAGAAAAACAACCACCAATTAAAAATAAGAAACCCAAAGCCAGCTTTCTTACATTTTGAAAGCCATCATTAATCCATTTTCTCCTTCTGCTGATCTCAAGCAAGCTGCCTGCTTCATGCTTCCTAGTATAATTATGGCCTCGGGACTGCTTTATCCAAACTCAATACAGGGTTTTAAAATAACATCTTAAAACATGTTGTAGAACCTGCAGCTGCATACAGCCATCTCAAGATCGGAACGTCAATGGAGATTTTCAAGACCCGCCTGGATGCCGTCCTGAGTAGCATGATCTGACATGCTCTGGGTGGTCCTGCTTTGGCAGGAGAGTTGGACTAGATGATCTCTATGGTCCCTTCCAACTCTAAAATTCAGTGAAATTCAGTGAAAATTCAGTGAAATGCTTTCCAAAGCAGCTCTCATCAGGACACTTAAAAGCACGTGATGGCTGAAATCCTCGCCCCTGTTCCCTGGGGTGATGGACGCTGCGCTGACAGCATCAGCACCCACCCTGCTCCCCAGCAGAGAGACTGTGTTCGGGCAGCAGTCGCTGGCACTTTGACAGCAGTGATGGAGGACACCTACCATGTCCTGTAATTTGGAAGCCCCTGCAGTTCAGCACAGCCTTACTGCCCCGCGCTGAGCCAGGATTTCCCAGAGGATGGCCACAGTCCTCGCCACACGTCAGGGTCCCTGAGGAAGGCACGCTGTATCCCCAGGGCACGCTGTACCCGGGAGCGCTACAGCCACTGAATCCCACTCAAGTTCAGGGTGTACGTATGTAAAACAAACTCACGCCTATCAATGAAACAGTTTCTCAGAAACATCAGTACAAAGGCTACTCATACTTTCCCCAGTGACTCCCACTTGTGCAGCCGGTTTAGCCGTAAGAGAGGTGAAAGAATTAATTTCCTAATGTACTTCTACTTCTTAGCACATCCACAAACATTTTTAGGCTCAGGAGCACTTCTGAAGTGACGCCGCAATGGCTGATCATTGAACAATCAACACCTTACATGCAAAACTTTCTAGAAAGCTTTAATTCTAACTGATTTTCTTAAGGACATTTGTAAATTTATCCCAGTCCTGTCAGAACTGCAGCCTGCATATAACCAGGATCTGTGGAGCCGTGGTTAGTGCAGTGCTCCTCTTCAGCTAATAACCTAAAGCCTTAACTTTGGGTCAGAGCTGTTTCTATCCTGCTGGCTCAAAAGGCAAGTGTAACTCTGTCCTATCTGTCTGAAAAAGACCATACAGAAACAATACAGGGCCCAAATTAGGGAGATGGCTAACACAGACAACCACGGGCTGTTTGTACTTATTGAATCTCTGAAAAATTTCCATTTGTAGGTGGAGTTTCAATATCTGACAGCATCTCAAAAAGCTGGTTGGCTTTTTGAGAGTGTAGTTGAATCTGATTTATGCATTCAAGCACACTCTCTTCCCATATGTAAAAACTTAAATTTATTTTGCATTAACATGGAGCCTACAGATTCCATGACTCAGGAGAAGCAATGGTTAATAACACACATCATAAAAACCATATAATAAATGAAGCAAAAATATGCTAAATAAAAATCAACTTATTTATGTAATGTTGAGACATTTGTGAAATGTTCTGATTAAATTCTGGAGGTAGGCACTGGGCAAGTGAGAAGTCCTAAACAGAAAATTAATAATACTATACCAAAAAATAAAATTAGATGTTTAAAAAAAATCAGTTTCCTGAAAAGTGAACTGCAAAATAATATATCTGCTCAGTTTTATCCCAGTCCTTTTCGAAGTCTGCTTTCTGCATGAGAAAGGCAAGAAAACCTGTGAAATTCAACCGTTCCACTTTATGCCGCTATTCATGTCAAACACTATGACATGTCTTTTCAAAGCTGCTTCTTCCTGTTGTCAGATTCTTTCAGTTTATCTCATTCTTTCTCTTGTTCTGGAAATGACTCTTCTCTGACACTTTTGCTGTTTTTTAGTGACTTTGCTTTTTCCTTGAATTTATATAAATATAAGCTCTTGAATCAGCAGGCGTTTCTAAACAAAAGATAATTTTCTCTCATTCTCACCTCAGCATCAACTTCCCTTCGTTTAACTCATGTCAGATTGCTTTCAGGTTTGTGCTCAGCTTGATCTGGTCTTTCATATATCATTTATTACTTTCTGCTGGCCAAGCCACAGTATTTTTTCATATTCATTCTCCTGTCTTTTTTTTCTTTTATCAGATAAAACTGAGCACTTCTTATTAAGCAATCCTTCAAGCCTTTGATGCCCTGCCTGGTTTCAGAGAGACTAAATAACTATGTTTATACATTGACACGTAAAGTACCAAGTTGAGCTTTATATGACAAAGCTGACTAAGTGACTTACTAAATATTAGGATGAGTCCTGTTATACTAAACAAGCTGAGTCTTCTAAGCACGTTAGATTTGCAAAAGCTAGTGGGGGCAAAAAAAACCCATCTACTTAAAGGGGAAAAAAAAAAACATCAGAAGTGCAGGCAATGAAGCATTTCCATGAGGCAAGCCCAGGAGTTTGCTGACAGATAATGCCTTTCCAGAAGGAAAAGTTAGATTTGGCACAATCTATGCATACATTTTGTCATCTCTAAAACTGAAATACAAGAGAGACTGATTAGGGCTACAGGAATGTAGCACTTCTACATCCCAGAAGATATACAAAGGAGGAAAAAAAAAAGTTGTTAAATATTAATTTGAAAATAACAAACCACCAAAACCACCTGCAAACTGACTTTCTACATGAAATGCAAATGTATTTCCTATATAAGGACTACAAAACTTAAGAAGGGCTGAAAATGAAAGCATGAAAAATTTTATTATAAATGGCACTGAATTTAAAAGAGAATTCAAGAACTATACTAGTAAAACTACACAAATGAAAGCAATATTATTTGGGATAAATTCTGCTCCCAAGATATTTCGAAGAATAAGTGAACAAATCTCTCTGGGCTTTTAAATCATTGAAGCTAAAATGGATCATTTTGTCACTTAACAGGAGTACTGTGTAGGAGGTTTAAGGTTCATGTCAGGTCAACAAATACTTGAACTCTATTTGTTTGAGAAAAATATCCTTTTTGGGGACCAGCTGTATTATGTAAACAAAGATGAAAACAGCTTCCATTGCAAAATGTTTCTTTAAATTTCATCTGGATCTTAGTTCAGAAAACTGGTGTGCCCTGATAACTGCTCTGTGTACTCTGAAAATTATGACAGGATTTTCTTAATATTTTGAAGATAATCAGTTGACATAAATGTTAAAACATTATTCTACAATAAAATGGTGACTGCTATTTTGTTTTTACTTTCTCATTACTGCTCACTGCCTCTTCAAACTTTATGTTTAGTTAAACCTTTTCAAGCCTGTGGCAATATCTGAAGAGACTGTGTTAAAATTAATTACATCTTTGAAAACGTTTAGCCATAGTCCTGCTCTTATTGAGTTTTCTCGAGAGTGACGTCAATGAGAAGAGCAGCAGGTGCAGGTTTTCCTTCTGTCCTGTCATATCACAGCACTCAGGGTACAGATGGATTCTGGTGCAGGCTTGTGAAAGACATCTTCAAGGGGGAAAATGCTAGAGAAACTTTTAATTTTAAAATTGATATGATTTTGGTGCAGGGAAAAAAAAAAAAAAAAAAGAACAAAAATGTATTTTTCTCTGCCAGTAGCATAAAGGGCCAGGAAGGAGATGAGAACTGTGTGAAAGCTACATACCACAAAAGTTCAAAACATGAAATTGGTTACTTTATTTGACTGGTTTCCATACTGCATGCAATGAAGAACTAGACGGGTTGTTAAAGGAGGCAATGGGAATTAGGAAAGTGTATTGATTCCAGACAATTTCCGTGCCATGGCACAAGAAGCATGTTGGTACCAGAAAGTGGAGCAAAGGAGAACGTGTTGCAGAGGCCCCTGGTGACTCCACGCAGAGCAACAGGGATCATGAAGAAGCAGAGGCACATTCACGAGACACCTCATCTGAGCTAATAAGCCATTTCAAGATTAATAGCTGTAGTCCAAAGCCATTTGAACATAGCTACTATGCTTCAGGGCCCAAGCTGACAATTCCACATCATGCCAAGCTGTTGTTTTCTTTGAATTTCTCTTCCTGAGAGGGAGCCTTTATCAAGACAAAAAAATATAATTACAGAACTTGCCTTCTTTACTAACTGACCTCTTCCCACAGCCAGCATGGAGACAAAGGGACAACAGAACCTCCACCATTTCAAGAAAAGACTATAGGAATGAGTCAATAGCCCATAACACAAAGCAGCACCCAATAACCATTGCCATGATGATGTGGTGGTGTTCGTGTCTCAGCCACTAATCAATAGTCAGCTTCTGAAAACTGGTGATTTAAGAAAGTTGTCAATATTTTCAGCAATAAACACCAGAGTTCTATCAGAAATGACTGCAAGACTGCCTTTCATTTCATAGGGGTAAGAACTGCGCTGAAGTCTGAAAGAACAGACCATGAAACACGGAGAAAGGATTTCATGGGGAAAAGTTTGTGATAATGTAATTAAAATCTCTATGCACAAGGGAATGAAGTAAAGGCTGAATTGGCTTTTGCCCACAGGCATTTCCAGATTTGATTGCTTCACTTGGTTGGTTTAGCATTCTTTCAGCACAGTCTTGTGCTTTCAATATTTTCATGTGGAATACAACCAGAGGAGAAAAGTTATTTCATGATGTAACTCACTGGAGCCAGTGGAATTACTCCAGTACGGAATATGGTTCACCATCAAAAGTGATTTTGTAGGTTTTAAATATTCAACTACTAGATGAAGTAACAACTATTAATCATAACCTAAATCCTAGTTATGACTCCTTTGAACATTATTGTAAAATGCATGACTGCACAGGTAAAACAGAGCAAACAGTTCAGTTACTATCTCTAAATCCAGGATACATATCCTCAAGATACAGGTTAATTCTGGGTCCTGACATGCAAATAGGCAAGCAGCCAAATTGTCATGGGCCTCTTTCACTTTGACCAACTTAGGCTTTGAAAAGCTTTGCAAAGAACACACACTGAAACTACTTTGTTCTCTGGGCTAGACTCAGTCTTGAAAAATCAGCAGTTTCAAATGGAAGGAAAAGGTTTATCAGAATATTCTAAAAATAACTGTATTTGAAGGCCAAGTCTGGTCTGCAGTGTTTAATTTGAGCTCATCTTCTCTAAATGACAAAGACCTCCTCTCATATTTTAGCAAAGCTGAGTATCTTAACAAAATACCTAAAAATAGGAAGGTTGCATTAATGCATTAATATTTTTTTAAACCAACTTTAATATGGAAATAGATCTGCCTCCAGAATAAACTGGTTAAACTTCGTAGAAACAATATCTTCTCATCTGGGTTTATTATGAATATGAAATCCCATGCAACAATAATTTTGATATCCTGAAAGCCTAAAAACAAACCCCACAACACCATGAAAAAAACTCAACCTCAAAACTCTGGAGATCTACCATAAACAAAATAAAATAAATCCTGCAATTTAGAAAGGTATAAAAACCTCTGATAACACTTGCTCCTATTGGCATTGTTAATTTACTTTGGTAGCACTGCTTTGTCATTGTATTTTATAGTGCCTGTCAGGAACTTTGGTTATAACATAAAAAAGTAAAAACAGTCCAAAGAACACCAAGAAAAACAGTCCAAACAACTTTTGATTCTTGTCTTGTTGTTAAACTTAGCATTTAACCTGATACAATTGAATTTTATGAGAGGACCTGTTGTTAAAACAATAAGACATTAAATTTGTACTACTCCTGCTCAAAAAGATTCATGAAGATCCAATTGTTTTCAGGCACTTACTATCAATGAAATTATTTTCAGGAAAGGGACCTCTGTTTTCTGTGTCCTACAAATTTTGTAGTGATTTAGTTGTTAGAAAAACTATTGCACTGACATAAAGTGGAGAGGATAATATCTATCTTTCACATTTCTTAGTTTAATTGTCTTAATGCAACTGAATATGACACACAATGTAAGAAAGATTAATGATGAGAGAAAAGTGAAGTCAGCAGCCTCAGGCAAGACAGGTTCTCAGAACAGGCTTTAGAATCTCAGAAGAGATACGATTAACCTTAAATGAATTTGAATTTTTTACCTTTTTCTTTCTTTTCTGATACAGCACTACAAGACTTGTTTTTCAAGACCTTCTGTATTCCGAAGAATTTACAGCTTTCTAATTCTTGAGTGGTTTTTAAATAAATTCAAAAAACATTTCACCCAATTTTATTACTCGGTGTCAAGAGTTTGCTAACATTGCTAAGTTTGTAACTATGATTGATCAACTATGATTGATCCATCATAACTGCCCTGTGTTTCTTTAGTAGATTCAGCTCTATACTAAAACAAACAAACAACATGGGTTCTAAGCCATCAGAGCAGCCATGAAGAAGTATTGTTTGCTCCTGTCCCCAGAGGTCCCAAGGACACGCACTGTCTGTCCCCACACACTTCTCTTCACATCGCATTTCTACTGCTCCTCTTCCCTACCAGGTCTTGACTGGTCCTTGGCCTCTTCCTCTCCTCCTCACACATTATAAGTATAATATATGCATCTTTTCTCATCAGAGAGATATTAGGACACTGACAATTCATCAGCTTTCTCCTTTTCAAGTCCTTGCTCTGCAGGCAGCCACCCTGGGTCCTGAGAGAACAGCGGGATGTTACGGCAACATGAGTGGCAGGCCAGTTAAACCCATGGAGCAATGGCTCCTGAGGGATAACTCTGGCTGCTTCACCAGAAAACTACTCCTGGTTCTGTCTCAGTTCACATCTGCCCCTAGATTCAACTACAGGATATGCAGGTGCCCTAACTGTCTTCCTCATAAGGTTTCCTAATTTTTAACATCTTCAGTTTTGCACGTGTACCTTCAGGTGGAAGAGACTCCATTCTTAGTATCATTTTATTGACAAGGCTGCTGAAGGAGGATCACACAACTCTTTTGCCAAGGTGCTGGCTGGATATCTTTGAGTGAACAGTCAAACCTCAGATTCTTACACACAAGGATCAGCCACCAGGAATGAAAGCACTACTGCTGCTGACTATATACAGAGGTAAAGTATAGGAATGAATCTTTGCATCTGGGTTGCTGCATGTTCCACACCTGATGTGCTGTCTCTTCAGAGAACAGATACATTAAGATAAAGAACAGATAAAAAGAGAGTCCCCAACCTTTCTGATTACTTCACTTCATTTAAGTAATTATTTTATTAAAGTTTCCTTTAGACACAAGATCTGAAAAATTCATATCAAGAATTTGAAAATGCTGAACGGTTGTGCAAATATTCTGCCAAACTTTATCCCTAAGCCCAGGAAACAAAATGCTTCAAGAAAAAAAATATGGGAGAATAATATACTTAATTTTGCCTTTAAATTTTCTCTTCAATAACCTTGTTCTGCATAGGCTAAAGGAAAAACTGTATAATCAGTAACATATAAAATACTTCAAAACGCTGGGATCACATTGATTTCCATTACTATAATTAACATATACTATCTAAAACCCTAACTGTGAGGGCAGTTTTCAAAATGATACCTGGTAATTTGGTACATAGTATTTTACTTAAAGTAGGTGCTGAAATTAAAAATATCCTTAAGAAATAAAATTG
This sequence comes from Tringa tobata, assembly GCA_033628505.1. NCBI lineage: Eukaryota > Metazoa > Chordata > Aves > Charadriiformes > Scolopacidae > Tringa > Tringa tobata. The sequence continues at coordinate 179,445 of JAHREE010000215.1, forward strand.
AAATATTGCATTGCATTCAGCAATACTCATATTCTGAAAGTTCTTAGAGTCTCAGGGAAAAAAAGAATTCATTTTCTATAAAAAGACATAGCAAAGGTTGGTAGCTGCACGTTAAAGTTCTGCTTTGCAATACAATGTACAAAGGCAAGAATAAAAGATGCAGAACGCCAGATGAAGGAATTCAGAAGCATTGGCCTCTTCCCAGCTCTACTACTGGTCTGTTGAGTAACTTCAGGAAATTCCCTTTTTAGTCATATCTGCATGTAGCTTATGAAAATTTAGCTATTTAGTATATGCTGTATGTTCAGTCTCGTATACCCAACAGAGAAAGGCACATTTCCAGGGGCTGATTTATTCCATCTGAAGACAGGTCAGGCGATTACTTTAGATTGAATTGATGGAAAGCCAAAACTTTGCATCACAGTCAGTGGTTCACAGTTGAAATGGGGTGCCCCCATTCAATAGTGATGAATGGGTGATGGTAATTTGAGGTTTTTGGTCAGACAGAACAGCATGTCACTGGGACAGCATAAGGACAGGCTTACAATTATCTTGAAAAACTAAAGAAATTTCTTGAGGAAAAAATAAATAAAACAAGATTGGATTCAGTAAGGATAAGTACAAGATACCAACCTCGGGAGGGAATAATTAATTGCAAGACACTAGACAGAGGACAAGTTGTCATGTGTCTATTCTACACAGAAGTGTCTGCTATTACAGTTTAGTGCAAGTTAAATATGAGCCGACAGTATCATGCTATTTCTGGAAAAAACAGGCAACGTAGTGGGATGTATAAACAAGAGCATAAACTACAAGACATGGAAAGTTGTTCTCTTTTCACATCCAGTACAGGCTGGGGCCTCAGCCATGTGCAGATTTGACAGGGGAGAGAGTACAGTGGAGAGACTGATCAGAACTCTGGAAAATGTGACCTATAAGCAAAGACTGAAAGAGTAATTGCTTCTAAGTCTAACAGAGTTAAGACTGACTGGGTACAATATCAGTCTTCAATTGCTTGAAAGGTTGTTGCTAAAGGGAAGGAATAATCTATTTCAACTTTCATATGCAAAAAATAATGAGCTTATTCTGAAACAGGGAAGACTCAGGTCAAACATTAGCTGAACTTTCTAATAGCAAGGACGGTGAAGCAGAGGAACAGACCTGCTGCGGATATTATGGCCTTTCCAGTGTTGGAAGCACTGAAAAGCAGGTTAGACCAAATATCTGTTTGTCTAAGAACAGACCAGCTGTTCTTTGCAGTTCTTTTCTTGCCCTATTTTTCTTTTTATTACATGGATCTACTGGTAATATTGTGAATGAATACTAGGTTGATCCTCGCCAGTCAGTCAGCAGTAGATCTATTTATTTTCTAGTCTGTCAATGAAAGGGGAATCTCAATGCAATACAAATAGCTTAAAAAGAAAAGTAAGTTTAAAAGGTTCCTTAAAGCTCACATGACGTAATACTTCATGATACTTAATGGAACACATATTCACACAGTTCCTGTGTTGATTCAGATTAGACCGAACTGCAAGAAATGAGTAAAAAAAAGGAAAATTGAACATTATTTTTAAAAGCAATAAAGAATTGTGGCGAGCACTGCGGCAAATACTAAAATCTAAAAGAAGCACTCACATAGTAAAAAAAAAATTTAAGTCTTTTACAGACTACAATGTGATGCTTCCTTGAAGCTCCCCATTAAAGACAGAGCAACTTGAGACCAAAAGGAACGGTGTTGGACAGAAACCTTAATACCATAGCAAAAGTAATGGACATAGAAGGGCTTTATATACATCCAACTGTGCATTTTCCTTTATAAGTTTATAAGCCTTATAAGATACAATAGAAATGCAATTTATCCCTTGCATATAAACAGGCTATAGAAAAAAAGCCCTTGTTTGCTTTTTCACTGGCCTTAAGTGCTAAGCATCTACTAACACAGTAATTTTGTTTCTAAGCTCATCACTATTGTCATTTTTATTCTGAAAGTTTCACTGTGTCTAAGGAATGTAACTTATTTGTTAGAAATCTCAAGTCTCAGTGGGAATGCTACAGGTAGTCTGCACTAAGGTCAATGGAAACAAAAACAGTTATTAAGTCAAACTTCGTTTGGTGTATCAGAAAAAAAGGAAGTCACTGCAAAGATCAGCAGCACAAAAGTTGGAGTAAGAACTGAGATACAATATGAGGGTTTTTCTTGTCTGCATGGGAGTTCTCTCTGGGTTGTGGGTTCTCTCTTCTTGTCTGCATGGGAGCCCCTCTCTAAGGGCTCTTGGAGCCCTTAATCTGAAAATTGAGGGAAAAAAAAACAAACCCAACAAAAGTCTAAGGAATGTGAACAGGACTGATGGGATTTGAGGAAATCAAAAGAATATATTATCCCCTTTCCCCAGAATTCTGGTGTAGCAGGGCACTGGAACATCCCATGTCATTGCATTCAGGGATGCAAACCCATAGAAGATACTGGCTTTTATTTTCTTAAAGTGCATTAAGCATAAGTCATACAAAAATAAGAAGAATGAAGAACATACTCCCGAGGTCTATTTTCTGTTAAATGCAATAATCCTATTTTCCCTTCTTGTCTTACTTAATGACACTGAGCTGAGGATTCAAACACTGCTTATAAAGTTTACATTTGCAGTTAACCACATTTCACCAGCCTCTTACGGCTGCTGTGAAAGCGTATGAAAATTGTGACAATACTTCTGACTGGGAAGGACTTTGAAACTGCCTCTAGCAACAATAGAAACTGTGTGAACGGCTCACACAAAACCTGTGCTCGAGTGTGTCAAAAATAGAGACATTCAATTTTTTTGTAGCTAAAAACCAAGGTTGGTAGGACATGGTAACTGGGAGGCTGTGGAGGTTCAGCTTTGGTTTGAAACCAGGGCCGGCAGGAACAGTGAGTAAATATGTTAGATTTATGATCGTGTACTAGAATGGATGAAATATGGGGTGTGCAGCAATTTGTGGGGCTGTGTGGTAAATCATGCCACGGAAATTTTCAAAGTTAAAAAGAAATTACTTGGGGAGGGATCGCCTTGGTAATCAGTTTAACATCAGCTTCCAGACCACAGCCTAAGAACTGCAGGAGAAGGACTGAGGAGAGAGTGAATGGCAGTACTGTGACAAGAATAAGCATTCATGTAAGGAGGGCTAGCTTTAATTCAAATTGGTCCCCAGAGGAAACCAAACACTGAATGCTTCTTAATTTATACCTAGTGAATCACTCCTCTGGAAGTAAGCACCATCGTGTCAACAGAGAGGAAAAATCCTTCTGATTATCTTCAATGACACATGCTTCTCTCTGTTGCCTATATATGGGACTCAGACACTTTGAAAAGCTAAATTTGAATCAGAAGTTTTGAATATTATAATATATTCATAATAAGACAACCGAGGATTGTCCTAGAAATGTCAGTGTATGGATTACAGAAAGGGAAGCATAGTGTGATTTCCAGTTTCAGCGTCTGGTCCCCAAACTGTCTTCTGAACTTTCCTAAAAGAGAAAAATCTGTTTGACTGTGACAGACAATATCTATTTTATTTATCTGTTTTATATGACGCCACTTTCTTTAAATAGGCTACAGTTGGAGAGCCGAGAGAAAGGGCATGTTTGCCTTCTCCTGATGGCTGCACCATCCATCCGGCGAAGCGTGTGGAGGGAGGGTAGGGCTGATCCTCCGCAGGGGAGCGCAGAAATGGAGTCTAGGAGAGAGGTTTCCAGCACAGGGCCAGAGGACAAGGGACAGGCGGGGTGAGGGTGGCAAACAGGGTGGATGGCACAGGTCGGTACTCCTGTCAGAGCGCGGGCACCCAGCCAGGCTCTGTGGAAAGAGAGGCTTTTCCTAGTGGTGAAGAAGGGACTGGCCACAATTTGATGCAGCGCAGGAGGCAGCTGAAAGGCTCCTGGGCTGGGAGCAAGATGGGAAGAAAGGACCTCTGCTACCTGCAAGGACATGGGGGCCGGAGGGAAATCAGCGGACAAACGCCATTTATTTTACCCCAGTCATTTTGACATTTTTCTGTTTTCAAGTATTGCCTGGTCTAACAGCAGCTCAAAGAAAGCTGGCTTTAGAACGTGAAGGCCCTGGACAGCATTTCTGAGGTGCCATTAGAGGTGCAGCACAGGTCATGAGGTACACAGCAAAAGGTCTGATTGATTCAAGATCCAGAATTAATTCCCATTTACAGCAAATTTTGGCATAACTTTCTTATTAAAAATTGCTTGCAGAATTACAAGACTATGCATACTAAGGTAAAACAACTGGTTTGCACCAGTAAGTTTCTCTACATGAAAGTGTAAAGTAAAAGAGATATATTTTTTGAAAACAAATACTGCAGTCACTGTCCCTCTATTTAAAACTCTGTTCTTATTCTTAAATCACGTTTTGTTCCAGGTTTTGTGATGTATATACATTTTTGATATCAAGTGTTTTGTTTCTACTCTAACTATGCTCCCTCAGCGCATACAAAGATTTTATGTTATCAATTATTTGGTATATTCTTTATGGAAGTTCTGAGATTGTCTACGCAGTCTTAAAGGTACAGACTGAAGAATTCTGTATTGACAGCTTGGTCACCACATTCAGAAAAAAAAATAAGATTCCTAGATAGCTGTTTAACAGAATAAAGTATGGTATGGAACAAGAACTCTAACATTGCAAGTTTTCAAATACTGCATCTAGAGGTCAGGTTTGCAGAGAATGTGAACTGACAGAGACTTTGGGAGTCAGTAGAGCTCTTGTGGTAATCTGGTCCTATACATTTTTACATAAGACTGTTCACATATAAGAGCTCTTCAAACTCTCAAACATTTGTGGAAAGGAAATGATGCTTCAGAAGTTTTGAGATAAGAATTTCAAAGGCATTGAAAAACACTTTACTGCACCATACAGTCATAAACTTCTCACGTAACAAGGACTGGCAATTTCCTTGCACATGCCTTATCTGCAGAATTGAGAACGACCAGCTTAAGGACCTAACCAAGACCAACCCCTTGAATCCTACTAACAACAGGAAGAGGCCATAAGCAAAAGCAGAAGCAAAGCCTGGATTGCATTTCATCACAACCAAAGCAAGTATTCCAAAAGCTGTGCGGGAATCAAAGGAAAGAAGAGCCTTGCCGTTCAAAAAAGACGCCAGCAGAGCTCAAAGAACACAGAGAAACAGAAACTAAGCAAGGTAAGGCTGGGGAGAGCCTGTTTACAAAGGCCTGCAGTGACAGGACGAGGGGAAATGGCTTTAAGCTAGAGGGGAGCAGATGTAGATTGGAGATTAGGAGAAGGTTCTTTACTGTGAGGGTGGTGGAGCACTGGAACAGGTTGCCCAGGGAGGTGGTTGAGGCCCCATCCCTGGAGATATTCAAGGTGAGGCTCGACGAGGCCCTGGGCAACCTGGTCTAGTTGTGGGTGTCCCTGCTGACTGCGGGGAGGCCGGACTAGATGACCTTGGGAGGTCCCTTCCGGCCTGGACAATTCTATGATTCTATGATTCTATAAAGATTTCTTAATATGTAGCAAAGCCCAGTACTGATTCAGCAATAAGAAAGATTATAACTAGCCATATTTCTTCCAGAATAAATCACCCCAAGGCAGGAAGTTTCATCTGATGACATAAACTCTCTAGCAGCCAGTGTCAAGGTTTACTGTCGATATTAATTTTAATTTAGTACTTGAGTATCTTTATACTTTTTTTTTTTCTCCCCTGGAAAAAATCTCAACAGCTGGATATCACTGAAGAACACAGAAAGATGACTGTCTAAATCAGGGATTTATTGTCATTTAACTTGAGGGTATTTCCTGTATCTTTTATCAATAATAACAGTAAATATATCAATATTTATTAATGTAACATTTTCTTAGCCTAATAGTAAAAGTAAAGATAACATTTTATGAGTATTTGCCCTCTGCCTGGTACAGGTAAATACAGAAGGTTCTACCTGATTGTAGTAGAACTGTAGAAACTTGGAAATCATTCTAAGCAAATTGAGGTCTGAGATGAAATTTGAGAATCCCAAGGAAATGTAAGCAGACATTTAAATCCCTCTGATAAGCTTGAGGAGCTTACATAGCATAGCAATAAAAGAAAAAAAGAAATAAAATTGAAAACTGAGGCAATGATAGAAACAATTGGATATTACTAGACAGGATATAAACTCCCTAGAAGGGAAAAGAGCACACAGTAGAGCTTTTTCTAGATGGAGTGGGTGGGAATGTATTCTTCTCCTTCATGTATCTTACTCCCTGCAGTAGGATATGAATTTAAAAGAACTGTTGCTCTGATCAAGCAGAACAACTCACAGGTCCAGAAGCAACGCTCCGTAGATTCGACAGGAAACATCACAAAGTTTATCAGTCTTGTAAAGCAAAAATGAAATCTGTTCTTTTGTCTCGTGCTGATGTTTTGTGTGTCATGAACTTGTACTGTGAACAGGCTGCGTCCTTCTGGGAAATATTTGCAAGACAGCACAGAAAGCAACTGTGGCAGCCATAACTGAAATTGCTGAAGAAGATATGGTCACACCAACAATAAAAGCAATAATGCATTTTCATTTTAGTAACCCCACTGCAGAAGTTTAAAAGGGAGCACCAGTTCCTGAGGAATGTATGAGAAAACTGAACCCGTCCTGCTATCTTGTCACAAAAGGGGAAAGTGTGCAGTACCTGTCAGAAGACATGGTAAATGAAATCATCCATTAGCTTCTGCCCCATCCACCACTTGACAGGGTTCTTGCAAGCAAACACTCAAATGTTGAATAACAAAGAACAAGAGCGAGAAGAGGTCTTTTGATGTGCAAGGTATTTTTGCCACCAAATTCTAATAAAGCCTCTGACAATTTAAATTACCACAGGTGGTTTCAGCTTAAATCAAGAGTTTTCAAAGTAAATGCATATAAAGCTCTAATCCATCAGAATGAGGTTAAAGGGGATAAAAATCCTACAATTGCAATTTTAAATTACTAATTAGCTACTCAATAGAGCTATTGCAGCTGTTCTTTTTGGTAACCATTAAACTATAAAGATATGAAGACAATGAAAGGAGAATGACCTTCTATATGTCAAAGAATATTGCTGAAGGCATCTGCAGTTAATGGGCCTGTGCTTGCTCGTGCAGAAAGAGTAAATAGGTTTATTAGCTTACTCAGCTGGAAAATGCTTAGCAGCTACTGGTCATCTGATAACAAATTTAATTCATAGTTCATTTAGCTATAAAGGGAACTGATTTTTTTTTTTATGCTGTTATTCAAATGTCCTGAAACATAATCTGTACCCAGAGGGGGTAAGACAGACTCATGAACCCTAGAACAAAATGTTATCCACTTATTCTGTCCTAGTTTGCATCCTGTACCACTGCATGTGAGTTTCCTACAATTTAAGCATTGATTTCCCAGAAAAAGATAAGTTCCTGTAACTAGAGATAACAAATAGAAAAACTGAAAGCTTCTTGAAATCCTTATCAGCCTTGGTGCAACTACAGAGGATCCCTAATTACAAGATGTGGTTTTTAAAAAATATTTTTTAAAAACGCATTTTGTAAAAATATTCAATTTTTTGACTTAACATATTTTCAGACCACGTTTTTGCTCTCTAAACAAATCTTGGATTTTATTTGGATCAGATTTTTTTCTGCTATTTATAAATTATCATCCTTATGTTACCTGTCCTATACTAGATGTGAAACCCAGAAAGGGTCATACCTATAAATATTTGCCTGCAGCTGCCTCAGTGAACCCTTCCCAGTCACTGATCTTCTGGGAGTTTTTCCTGCCCCCTGAGGAAAGAACTACAGCTAAGACTGGCAGAAAGGGGAAATGAACATTCAGGACAAGGTAGAAAACACTCTCTACTCAGAACTTCCTCAGAAATCAGTGACAATATCAGTATTACAAGCTCACCTGTGTTATTTTGTTCTCTATAGAAACCCAGTTGATGGTAAAGGCTAAAGCAACTGGAGAAGCTCTTGATAATGCAGATCAAACATACCCACACTATCGAGGTGCTAGAACAGGGAGGCAATCAAAATCTATATATAAATAGTGAGATAGCAGAGTCCAGCACATATTTTTCATGGGAAGAATAAAGACAGAGAAAAAGGAAAGAAGATTCTACCCTTAATGAAGCAATGACTTTTTTTTTTTTTCCCATAGGTTTTTTTTAGACATTCATTTATAAGGTAGAAATAATAGAAATAATTTTGCTAAATTTCTGGAATATTTACAAATATATTAATTAATTTTGTGGCCTGAATTATCATCAGCATTTGTAGTTGTCTAGTATTCTGTAAGTTGACCTGTTACTCTCATACCTGTGAAATCCTTCAGAAAGGTTCCTGTCCTTAAAACAGAGAAATGAAAATCAAGTTTGTTGAATGACACTGCTGTTGCTTATGACAAGTGCTTTTAGGATAGATTTATGTCTCATTTATCACAACTTTCAAACCACTGAAGGAAAGTCCTTCAATTTTCTTTGCAAAATTGTGTGAAAAATATCACACTGATAAATTAAACTGAGAGGTTTGATTAAAATGCCTGCTCAGCACTACATCTTTAGGTATCTATGGTGTTGAAACATGATGTAACAGAAAAGACAGTATTCATTTCTCATCCTGTTCATCACAGCTTGATCTTCAAACAAGGAATAAAAGGAGCTCTGGCATTCTTTGTTTTAGCTCAGAATAAATCTAACAACATTAGTTTTACAGCATGAGCACTTTAGACTCGTTATGAGAGAGTGAACCCCACTAACTGCTGCCATATTTCCCTCGGTTATACCAGTTAACCCACAGATCACAGTCGCCTAGGATGCTCTTTACTCTTCACTCAAGAAGTAGCATGACGCTGCTCTATGGCAGTGCTCTCTTTACACATTAAATGGATGCATGCATGGGTATTTTCTTTATAAGCTGTTGCAGTAATAACTCATCAGAAGAAATTAAATGTTCAGACTACAGCAGTGTCTTTTATATGCTTTTAGAGATGTCTTGTGGCTCAGGGATGTTTTGCATGCAGACTGCCAGATTTAAACACCCACATGAAAAACATAGTTTACATGTGAATCACACACTGCAGTAGAAAAAACTCATCAGATTTCTAAAAGGGATTGTATTTTTGTAGAAGTAAAGATGCATTAGTCCTAAAATATCAGCAGAGGACAGTAATAAATATACCCTATTTACACACATTGCTCCAGTTACACACTGCCTGAAGTCAATCAATGCTTTTGTGCTTGTTTTTCCTATTAACTAGTAGCTTCCCACCTGAGGCAACTATAGCTAAGAAGAAAGAGCAGACTCTGAGGTGTAGATACACCTTACTGTGGTTGAATCAGGACTGTTATGCTTATTGCAATACTATCTTTTTGCTTAGTGAGAAGTTCTTTGTACCCAGTGCTGTGCAGGTGTAGTGTAAGAAAAGGTCACTTTTACAACAAGCATTGCTCCTTATAAGTCATCATAGGGAAAAAAAAAATTAGAAAAATCAAGAATTAGCAATGAGTTAGAAGTTTCCATTATCTAATGAAAACCTCATCTTACAACCTCTGCTAAGGTAATGAAAAGTTAGGTGTAAAATGGGTACGAGCTTACAGAGGAGAGATGAATGATACAGGAATTCAAGCCCTGGAGAGGTGAGAGAAGAAAAGAGAAGAAGAAACTACTCTGAACATGATGAAAAGGGGAAAGGGAGAAGAACAAGCCAGCTGAGGAAAGAAGAAAGGTCATGTCATATTCTGTTTATTTTCTCTTGGGAAAAAAATCAGCAAGATTCTGTGAAAAGAGAGAGGTGGAAGCTTTAAGAAGTAATTCAATAGAATAAAGGTTGCTGGAATTGTGGGTATGGCATTCATTTGTGCTGAAGATGTAGAGCTGCTGCATTCACATGCATTTGATCATAAAAGTCATAGAGCAATAAAGTCTTTTTCTTGCTGCACCCTGCTCTTTTATCGTACCTAGAAATGTGTTTGCGTAAGGTACTCTTTTCTGGTTTGTCGCCTTTTGGTTTATATATCTTAGAAAATCTTTTCTGTGCTTTTTTTTAATTCTTTTTTATTTTTTTTTCTCCATCATCCTGAAAGCCTAAAGAAGCCTAAAATGAGACTGATGTGGGAGTTTCACATCTTGTAAACAAGCTAAGCATGTGGTGGTCCTTTTTAACTCCCCCACATGTTCCCTAAATATACTTTACAGAAAGAAGAAGAATTAGGCAAACAAAACAGCTGAGTAACTATGATAGAAGAGCTACTAGCAGTGACAATTCAGTTTTCTGGAATTCTTAATAGATCCTAGTAAAAGATAAAACCTAAAAATATTCTACGTAGCTTGCTTGTTTTAATTCACTCTTTTCTCCAATATGAAAGTATTAATATTTCAGTCTGCTATGGATACATATTTGTGGGACTCAAAGAATTTAATCTTTCTGTAAGGCTAAACACTGAGGAGCAATAATAACTACTAACTACGTATTCCACAATATTTTATTAATCATAGGACTGTATTATTGGGAAAAAAAAAGTCACCTCTCCTAAACAAGTTAACTGGGAAACAAACCCCCAGGTATTTTAGCTTTGGCACTCTGTATTTATTTACCAATACAATGAACAGTACAGTTTTGAAAATTTCAGCTCTTGTTAAAAAATTCAAGTAGAAAACAAAAACAAGGTATTTTAGCTTTGGCACTGTGTATTTATCAACCAATAGCCTATTGTTCTTGGGGTTTTTCTGAAGTGTTTCACACTTTTTTTCCATGTGGCAAAATAATTTCCTGCTTCCATTAAAATCTCTGAAGTCCAATGCATTTCATACTAAGCTGCTGATGAGTTATAAAGCCACTGTTCCAAAAAATGGTCCATAAAAACTACAAGTAGACAACAAAATCTTAGGCATTTAAATACAGTGAGCTGGTTTTCAGTTGATGAGAATATTTGGGGATTTTTTTTGCTAGAGTAAGGATATAAGGCTACTGATTGTGTAATACTCAGTCAACTGGGACTGAATATTTTAAATGGTATCTCACACAACCTTCAAAATACTAAAAACCCAACTAAAACCCAAGTGGCACTGCTCTCCTGAGGATTAGGAAGTTATGAAAATAGAACTATGCAATAATATCATAAGGACAGAAACTCCCAGAATATGATAGCCATTTACAATTGGCTAGACAAATGAACATTGAAAGTTACAAACCAGCATATTGGGTTCTTATCAATAATTTGAACATCATGCTTGACTTATTTCATAAGTTCTGTCCTGCCAATATATTCCACCAGTTTTTGTCAAACTGAAAAACTGTTGAAGTAAAGCCCCCAATATTCATGAATGTTTCATGTGTCAAAGCAGGAGGTGGTACAGGGAGTCAGCGATGTCTCACGTAACAGAACTCTCCAAAGATGGACCCAGACAACATACTAAAGATAGAGGTATCATTTAAAAATCTGGGTATGGTTAATCCAGTATATACTGTAGCAGAGGGAAGACCAAGCAGAGCTATGTCTAAAATTTCTGTACACTAAATAGTCTCCTTTCACCTAATAAGAGACTGGGAGCTGAACAATGCTTGGAGTAAGAACATCCCAGAAAATGTGAGAATACGGAGGTTTTGAAAGTCTATATGGTATCTTATATATTCATCCCTAAAAATACAGTCCTCTGAATGTAATACGTATAGCAACGATATAGTCAACACAGTAAAAGTTGTTACTATAATGACCACAGGGACATTGCCACATTTTTAACCACACAATAAGACCTGCTATACCTCTGCCCATAACTATTGATTCATGCTGCATATTATCCCTTGGATTACTGGTAGGATTATTGAGGTGTATTACCAATTTTAAATTTTGTAAATCAGAATGATTTTCTGTGATAATCAAAGGTAATGCCCTGTTTGTGCTGTGCAAACCCTTAAGACTGATTGCAGTCTGGGTATATAGTTTCATGAGTAACACAAGATTAGGAAATTGTCAGGGAAAAGTATCAATTGATGTTTGGAGGGTACCTTTGGTACTTTCTCTGCATCATCAATTAATGTTAGCTCTGTTATAAATTTTCCAGCTTGTGTCAGAGACAGAGAAACACACAAAAATTTATTTTTAAAATAGAACTATACCTACTGGGAGTGCCTTCCTGATTGAGCAGTCACAGGATTATAGCAGGTGCCTTTGTGAGTTAAAGCACAATATGAAAACAAAAGCCTTAGAAGACAATATGGTACGGTATTAGAGAAGCCAAGGATATGAACACAAACAACAAATGGTCAATTAACAGTGTCATCACGTACATGACCTTCCTACTGCTCTACATTATGACATCTGCATCATAATTATTAAATCATACCTTAGTGACACCTACGTCTTCAGTGAAAAGGTATGGAAATGTTAGTAACTGCAAATGAGGATTAGGACATTACCTGACCCAGAAAGCTCCTTTTTTAAAGCTTCTGAGAATTCACATCAATAGCCAGAAGGGGATTATTTTACCCTGCACAACTAATTAACTTGTTTTCATTATACGTTAAGTTTGCCACTGCACCTTTGTGGAGTATTCACAATGTTTGTCCCTAAACTGGTCAGTGGAATGTAAAGGTACCTAAATTAGACTCCTACTCCTAGGCTTGGGGAGATCATCCCTATTTCTTGATGATACCTGAACTTGTTAAACTAGTTTGTCTGTGTTAGGTCCTGGGAATACTTCTGTATATTTTCAGGATAGAGTTATTATTAATTCAATGTATACAACATAGTAGCATTTGTTGTAATGTATCAGCAATATTCTTTGGTGCCAATCTGTATTGTCAAACAGCTACGGGTCAATGTTTCTGGCTTTTCTGAAAACATTCTCAAAGAAAATGTGAGTAGAAAACGAAAAGCAAGTTTAATGAGCAGATTTCTCCCACATCCTTTACAAAAGAAACGTGTCGAGTCACAACACCAAAGACAGCATTTTAGTATGAATTTATTCCTGAAACAATAAATCTATCTATAACATGTCAGCAAACAAGAGGCTGCCATTCTACTCTCCGTCAATTATAACATACTGTTTCAGGGTCATATTTTGTTACCTGAGCAAATGAGGTTTTGTGGCTCATCTAGCTGAGCACTGAGCAGCGACACATCGGAGAAAAAAAAAGCGCCAAACAAAACTTAGGAAGATTTGTAAGGATATAAATTTTACAGATCATCTTTCATAAGTTTTTAATTCCATTTTACATAGAGAACTTTTCAGGAATTAGTAAGAAAATAATTGCTACTTACCAGTAAAAACTTGTATTGAAATTTTTTTTTGTAAAAGGATGGGTGTCTGAACAATGAAGAATGTCATGTTAAAAAGTGGTACTAAAACACCTATTTAAAAGTATGTTGCTACAAGCGACAGTTCAGCTATCAATATTCCTCCAAAAATCTATGTGCATAATTTTTGTATTATGAATGTGGTCATAATAGACTTTTATAATGAATAAGAGCTATCACAACAATTCCCAAATCTCAAAAAAAAAAAAATAAAAATGCTAAGGTTATAAGATGTGACAGGGACAAATAACTGGCCCAGTTACTCTTATTAATATTGACTTTCAGGTTATTATGTTATTCCAAATTATCATATTATGCTTTTTGTTTTCAGTAAGCATGTTTCATAGGTACTGTACAGCAAAACACAAGTGATTAACCTGATCATATATAAACAAATTTTGTCGCATTCCCCTTTTAAAGCAGTACAGTACAATTCCTCTATGAGACTGTATCAGGCAAAAGCAGCATGTCTCCTTTTCCACTTACATTTATCTCCCTGAGAAACATCTGTTGTGGCAAGTAAAAGAAATGACCCTCAGCGTTTGTATTTGAGTTCCCTCTGTCCTTGTCCAGGGCACCGGTGCAGAACAGACTCTTGTTCCACGTCTTTTATGTAGGACTCTCTTTCAAGACTTAAGGGCCTTAGACAAAGCTGGTAGGATTTAGAGATCTGCACCAACGGGTCTGTCCTTTGGAAAGACACGGTGAATTTTTTGTCATCTTGATGTGTCAAATTCCATGGTGTCTAAAACTGTGCATTGGCTCTAGTGGCAAAGGGCACACAGGTGGATGTTTCCAGGGATTGCTTTTTTCAACTAGATGACTGTTTTCAAGCTATTTTTCCACGTGACATAGATTCTTAGCCTGTTTTCTGCAGTAACAGGGAAAGCTTTACACTAAGTGATGGCATGACAGGAAAGAATCCATGAAGAGCATCATGTAGTTAGTAACATACCAAGTCACCAGAATTTTATGGTGAAAAAAGTAAAATAAAATGACAATGAACATTGTTGGCCGTTTAAAAAAAAAAATCATTAGTTGCCAGTAGAATAATTTTTAACAATTTTTCTGTCATGTCATGTTAGTATTACATTGTTCCTTCTTGTTTCCTTCTGAACAGTTGGTTAATGGAAATTAATACAGCTTGGTAAGCGTTCTCAAAAGCAACAAGGTAAGTGAAAGAGGTCAAAAGAGGAGGAAAAGGCTTAGGCAGCATTCACCACGGAAGAAAAGGAAGATAAGGAAGATTTGCTCTTTTCCCTGCCCAAATATGTAAAGGGTTCCATGGGTTACGGTTACATGTTGAGTAGACTATTATTTAGACATAAAGGAATTCATATTCTACAGAAGCAAAAAGATCTCTTGTATACATGAAAATTAGAGAGGAGAGTAGAATGATGCCTGGGATTTTTTGACTAATCTGTATTAAAGAAAGCCTGCCACTCTACTATTTTTTGTACTTATTTATTTATATAGCACATGTGGTTGCCTTACCCAAAACAACAACTGAATGCATTATTCCTTCTCCTTCCATTTCTTTCTATCAAAGGTACAGGGTTAAATTTAAGTATACGGAACTCAACAAGCTATTTTTCTGAAAAAGGAAACTAATGAACAAATCATCTTTCAGTAAAAACATTTCTTAAATCATATTAAAGATTTTTTTGTCAACATTTTTGATTTGTGTCAGTTAAAGCTTTTGCATCTTCAGCTGGCAGTTCATTAAATGAGGAAATCACACAGTCCATCACATCAAGCGTTTGACTGAAGGAATGAAAAATGGCAGGCTGTTATCACATCTGTTTATTATTATTTTAATGTGAGATGATCAGCTGCACTGACAAACAAAATTCATTGCTGGTTAACATGAAGAAGGCACAGCTTGTGAACAGCTTAATAGGAACATTTGGGGATCATTCTTGACGCCATTTAAATTAATGGGAATTTTGCCATTAAGTTCAATGGAAGCAAGAGCAGATCCTATACAGTGCACTCATAATTATACTAATATAATTTGAAATTTCAGTGATAGCAAAGAGAATAGCACAGTCAAGTAGGTTTAGCATAGATAGAAATGCAATGTCCCTTCTCTTGGGCTCCTGGAACTTCTGCTAATGAAATATATCTGTAACTACCTATGTAACTATGCACATGTAAGAAATTCTGTATTGATGTATTATATTCCAGAGCCTTCCAAAGACTTTTTTTTTTTTTCCAGAATGGTATCATCTGAAGTTTAACACTAGATTCATGAACACTTGAAATTTTAATTTTTCATACTTTGTTGACGTCCACAGAAACATACTAATTTCCAGAGATGATATCACTGCTTTGAGATAGAAAATACGTTTTCCCTCCCATAATTCAGTGCTATTTCTTTACACAGTCTAACTTTACTTCCTCTTAAGGATTAAAATCAAAGTGAAGAATTGGCTCACTGACGTTCCAAGGTACAGTGTTGCCTGTACAAGACCTTGTAAAAATCATGTCACATGCCATATGCATAGGAATTTCCTAACGGTCAGAAAGATGTGGACATAGATTACAGCATTTTACAGAAACTGTTACAATGGTCACTCAACCATTCATCTCTGCCTCCAAAAGTTAGACCTTTCACTATCATCAATCTCTTTTTTCATATCATGCAAATGCTAACCTCACTCTCCCTTTTGCCTGTGTTCCTCCACACACACCCTCATTCTCTTCCTCTTCATTCCTGTTTGACACTCAGTTGTTCTTGTGAATCCAGAAGGCACCACAGTTTTTTGATGTTTTAGGTCCTATATATGGGTCAGTATAGTAGTTAACTGCTGCTAAGTAATCACCAGGATAGTGCAAATTTCTAGGAGAAATATCTTTCTCCACAACAGGCAAGAGATAAGGTAGTCACAGGTCACCTCACAAGGCAAGTCAGTTAAGAGGAGTGAGTGGAATATTCCACCAAGTCTTATTTCCTCTTTTTGGAGTCCCACATAGATTACAGCACAGCTAGCAAACCACTTTATTCACTAATCTGCTTACTACTTCAAAGATACAAAGGAATACGAATAAAGACAACTACAAGGAAACACAGAGCTGATATTCAAAGCAGAGCTTCATTCCTTTCTCGAAGTAAAATGTATTTGTAGACACAAAATAAAATTCTTTTTAGGAATAATACTTTAGTTAAACCAACCACAGCAGCTGGCAAGCCAAGCAAGAGGGAAGTCAGGTTATTTGGATTGTATGACTGTTTTGTCTTCAACAGTTTTTAAGTCTTTTAAAATTTTAAATAAAGATAAAAGTGCATTTTCCAAGTTGAATGATATGAAAGGCTTTTTTGAATCATATTAAATTAAAGGAAGGAAAGTGGAGGTATTGTTCTGGATACTGGTTTAACTGATGGCTGCCAGTTTTCTATTCTTGCATTTAGCATGTTGCTTTCCTATTGAATTTCACTCCCTTTCTTCCTCAACTTAACAAAATGATCAGATTTTTCTTTCAGAAATATGACTGAAAGCATACTATTGCCTGGATCCACTAATTCATTTCCTATTTTAAGAAGGTCAATTGGGTTTTTTTCTGGCTTATGGTTATTCCCTAAAATATTCTAAAGCTTCTTTTATGACAAAAAGTTTTGCCTTTTTATGCTACATCAAAGATAATGAGTTAAAATGCATTTTAAAAGTAAAACTAACCATTTCAATCTTTAGATTTTTATTCCTTAGATAGTTTATGATATGATAACTCCAACAAAAAGAATGGCAGGCATTTAGAAGCAAACAAAAACTGTATAATTTAGAGCTTCAGCTTAAATAATGTTAATTTCCAGCTGCAAAGACCTGGTCAGTATTACTGTGCTAGGAATGGAAGTCATAAGGAACTCATCTTTCATGAAAGAACAGTCAAATTAATGTGAGTGGAGCAGATGTCTCAGCAGATCAATAATATCCCCTTGACAGTCACTAACATATGCCAAAACATAACATCTGAAAAACAATGAGGAAGAACAAGACAATAAGCACCTGTTACACTATCCCAGTTTTATCGTTAAGGTGACACCAAGTAGTTCAAGCTGAATACAAACCATCCAGCAGAGAATTTTTATATTCTCCTTAAATATTTAGCCTAAGTTTAGAGGAAGGAAATTCAAAGACCGCCACACTGCAGTGCATGGAAGGCATGGGTTCAGGAGCAAGGAGAAAAATAATGTAATATCCTGGTTTTAAGGGTTCAAAACCAAGAACAGATTCAGTTCCAGTTGATGTGAGATTCTGTCAGTTAAATTACTCCAAGGTCCTGATTTTGTTCCTCTTAAATTAGTTTCTCCTTTATTCCTCAAACTTATTTGTTAATACGAGGGAAAATGGTAGAACCCATCTTTAAAATAAGTAATAAAATCAGACAGAAGCATGTTCCTCGGTAGAGGTATAAGTATGAACAAGGACAGGTGATAAGAGGAAGCTATAAGAGTGACTTGCTGAGAAAACAATGGCAGAATTTTAAATTCTCCACCCGTGTCTATAACAGATACTAGCTAATTTCTCAACATCAGCAACACTGACAACTCCATCTGAGTAACTATACTAGGATTGCCAAAACTGTCCGAGACAAACAGAAGTTCTCAACGTTCATTATCGCTTATATAGTTTTAGCAAAGTAGTCCTAACTTCATAACTTACTTTACAAAAATAAAAATCTCTTATGAACACAATGCAGAATTGCATACTTGGAATTCAAACCCCCAGTTTCTGAAAAAAAGAGGTTGTATGATAATTGCAACACACCTCAGTGTCTATCAAGCCAAGGTTCCTCACAAAGAACAAATGGAAATCACATGTACTCATTTAAGACCATTTTTGTCACTGTGACATCGAGGGCACTTACAGCCCTCAATGGCCTTCCCAGCATGCCATGGCCACCCCACCAGCTGCCTAGAAGGAGCCCCATTTCAGCTCACTTCAGAGCCCTTAGTTCCTGCCTGAGCAATGCTGTAGGTGTGTGGGTGTCTCCAATCTTGTCTCCTTGATGATCCTGAGACCTGTGCTATTGGTAGCGCACCTCCTCGATGGCCCCTTAGACATAGGCTGCAGGTTGTCTGCAGTCCTGTCTTTGGACCTGGCTCCTGGATGGACTTGGAACCCATATTATAGCCTTGTCTCCAGCCCTGTTTCTGGCCACATCTCCTTTTGCTCTGGGTTGGAGCCCCTGGGAAGACCCTGGACCCCGTTCGTTGCTTGCTTTGTCTGCGTTCAGCGTCCCTGCAACTGTGCCCTATACACAAGGGGACAACGTGCACTGGGGCACCCTGGTTCCCTGGCCAAGAAGAAGTAGCCTGGCCCCTGCTCCCTGACTCTTTTTGTCAACCTCTATATACATAATGATCCATGAAGAAATGTTAACAACTTATTTGGTGTCTAATCCATTTGTGATCAAAACTTTGAACTTATGCTTTATTAATCATAGAATACTAGAAAAATTGGGTTTGAAGGAACCATGGGAAGTCATCTAGTTTATCTACTTAGCCCCCAGGTAAGATAAATGATATCTATATTGTTTCCAAGAGCTGTTTGTCTGACCAGTTCTTAAAAACCTCCAGTGGTGGGGGTTCCATCACTTGCCAAGAAACCTTTGACAGTTCTTCACTGACTTTGCCATTTTAAAGTGTTTTCCAATAGCGAAATAGGTCACATTTTCCAGAACTGTAATCCATCTCATTCATTTCTTCTGGACTATCTCCACTAGACCATGTAGCTCTTGAGGTACAGTGCTCCAAACTGCAGTTTTCTAGTTGGCTAGTCTATCAGAGGTCTCATTTATTCTTGAGTACAAAATTACTTCACCCATCTTGCTGGCTGTATTTTAGCTTTGTGCTTGCTTTTCTCACAGCGCTGTGTGCTCATCCTTAGCTTTTTCTGAAAAAACTGCTACCAAAGCAGCTGTCCTTATTTTGTATCACTGCAGTAAATAATTCCTGGTTTATATCTTCACATGCTTTGCCTCTTTGTCATTATCATTTTGAATTCTGGTCTCATCCTCCAGTGCAAGTTGTCTCTCCCAGTTTTGCATTGTATGAAGATACAATAAACTCACTCTCTATTCCGTCATCGAGGTTGTTAATAAAAGTACCCTAGACAGTGTACTGCATCAAACATAAGATACACGACAGCTAGTGCTTTGCTCCTCTACTCTATTTGATTTTTTGCTCTAGAATTTTTCTAAGGATTGATGTTAACTGACAACGATTGCTGTATTGTTCTCTTTGCTCTGTTTACAGTCACGCACTGTGCTTGCCTTTCTCCAAGTCTCTTTATGTCTTGTCCCCTGCAAGATCTCAAACATAACTGAGAAGAGTTCTGGATGCAGATGTATATAGGGTAGTAACAAAGTTCATGTCATGAAACTGCATAGAGGAGTTGTACTGCTTACCCAGCAAAAAATACTGGAGTTCTCTGCTTTAAACATGAATCATGAGATACCCTGTGCTATGCCAAAGCGGCATAATGCCATGCATTTGTTGCAAAACTAATCACTAGGGAAGATCAAAATTGTTCAAATAAAAGGGGGGAAATTTGTACTGCAGCTGGCAGCCACACAGGACACAGGGCACATGCTGTGATTGGAACATCATCCACCACAAAACACAGACTGAGCAACAATGATGAAGAAACATATTAACTAAACATACCATTATTAGTCACCTAACAACATTTATTGTTTGGAACAAAAGTAAGGATGGATTCTTAAAAAATAATTAAAAAAAATAAACTAAAGCAAGGAATGATTTTGGATTTTGTGATAAGGGCTGCATGCAGCTAGGAGCAAAATAGCCAATTAGTCCTCAACGTGGAGATGAGAAAAATTCACTGATCAAAATCTAGCAATCGTCTTCCACACAACAGAAAACTCTGTAAGAGACTTGTTAACAGCACACAAGAGCAGCTGCGCAGCTCACGAACTCACTAGGGACACAGTACAGGTGTTCAGAGAAATACTAGGTCTAGAAATGTCAGAACAATGAACCAGGGAATTGCCCCACAGCTAGATGTTATTCCTACCAGCAATATTAGTATTTATCATTACAAGACAATTCGCAAATCAGTACATTTCAGAACTGGGATCAAATCCTGACAGTAACCTATTAGCTCTCCTTTTAAGAAAATAGAAAGAGCTGGTAAGAGAACTATAATCGTACTTCAGAGCTACATAAACTACTTTGCAAAATCTATGCTGAAAACTGGTATTTAATGAATATATACAAATTTAATCCAATAACGTTAATTAACTTTTCATTCTGTTTGACGATATTATACCAAAATACAGATCTAATTTTAAAAGAAAGCAGCAAAACCTGGAAATTATTCACTGTATCTTGGGGAGGAAGAGTCCTGAATGTTCAAGGAAAAAAAAAAAATCTCAATTTCATCTGACTCACAGGATTTTGTTTGGGTCTATATCTATATTAAAATATATGTATACATTCCATCTATCTTATCGCATATACTTCCCACCTATATGAATCAGAGACATCCTCATTAGCAGCAAAGCACCTAACAGCAGTTCAGCTACATCTGTGGAGCCCCTTCTTCTCTCTGCCCCAAAACTGAACGCATTTAGAATGAGAGCTAAAACTTGGTGATAAGTCCTTCATCCACTTACATCCCCAACAAAACATGTAGTGATTGCAACTCCAGACAGGCTTTCACATCTTAGCTCTGCTTATCATTCTTACAGCAGAGTAGATTTCCACCCTTACTTTTAAATTTCCTTACAAAGGTAACTAACCAGAGTTTTACTATGTCAATACCACTAGCAGAATGATAAATGATGTAAAAAGTGAACATTTATGCATCAGGTACTATAATGCAGTGTATTCCCTGAACGCTTACATCTGAATGCTAAGCAAACAACACAGAAAGGTGACCTTGGTGAAACAGTCCTTAACAAATAAGAGTTCTTAGATATTCAGTATACACATAGTGCCTTACAAACATGTCGTAAAATTATATTCAAAAGCATTTGTTTTCTTTTCAGTCTCTCTCTCAAATATTCAGGTTTTATCTGAAACTCTCCAGTTCTTGAAATGTACCCCACAATACCATTTCCTGTTTATTAAAGATTTCATATTTCATTTTAGAAATAAGCAGTTATTTTTTCCAGCAATTTCCTAGGTCCTAGGAAGTATTTCACTACCATGCCTTTTATCTTTTGCTTTATAATTGGAAAAAGGAACACAAAGAGAAAACTCTGAAAATATATGCCAGCGCAGGCTGTTGCTGATGGAATGCTGGGATGTTTTATCAGTCTTTATTAACATCAACTGTTTGATTTTTATTTGAAGTCCTTCTGTGATGGGAACTGCACAAGCAGAAATTAAAAGAAAATTTATCATTTGGAATTTATTGCCTGCTCTTGGTTGGATTACAATTGTGATTGTAAAACAATGAACAAAGATAAGAGAAAGGTGATCACGAGTAATTGCCTAATTAAATTTTGAGCCTGTAGAGTTTTTTTTAGGTAGGATATGTGAAAAAGTTATCACAGGTCATACAATCTTGTTATAAGTAGAATCTTTTAACAATTCATTAATGGATCGCTGGTTACATAAATTAAATATTACCCTAATTTTTTTGCTTTTTGTACCCCATTTCATGACTTCTCCAGTCCATCACGACAAGCATGTAACTGTCAATTGCAAGAGCAATCTATAACACACCCTAAACTGCACAGACACTTGTGAAATGCCATACTGTTAAGTCAAGGTCTTGATGAATGGCCAGTGGTAAGAGCCAGGTCTAGTGCAGCACTCCTGTACCACAAGAGAAAGCAAGCTACCCTCCAAACTAGGCACACTGTTCTATCTCTTCAGAAAAGGAAGTAGTAGAATGAAATTTCTGCAAAATATTAAAGTGCCTGCAATAGCAGAATCTACTATAATTGAAGTTGTAAGTGCTTTCCGATCTAGTTCCCTATTTCACATCCTCATTTTAAAATATTCACCCTCTGGGCTTGACATTTTCCAGGCTTCTTTGGTGAAACAAAACATATTTGTTGATAATATATTTTTGCAAATACACTTTCTACTGTTTTGAATTCTAAAAGAAACAATTTTATGTCTTTGTTCTTCCAAGAGCTATAGCACAAGTGTCCCAGCAATGCTGTCACCTTGTCAGTCTCACTGCTGCACAACCTCGATCACCTGTGCAAAACATACAAAATTTTTCAAAACAGACATTTGAGCCAACAGCAAAATTCCTATTGCCTTCAGCAGGACCAGAACTTCACTCAAACTTTAGAAGCTTAAGAGGGATACACAGGTGATCTTTAGAAAGTAGTATATCCTTCATCAAGTTTGTAACACAAGGGTTTTTTTCAGTAAAAACTGGAGTGTATGAGTGCTGTACTGAGTGTATAAAACACATGCTTTAAAGAAGAGGTAAGTGTCACACATTAACCAGAGCAGGTCCTGGTCTCCATAATATTTTTCTTTTATGGTCTTACCCTCAGTCTCTTAGTTATTGCTTCAAACTCTTTCCAGGATTTCTTTCTTTCTTTAAATGAGGCAGCATTTAAATGATCTAAGGCCTTGAACACTGCTTAAAAACTTAACCTCTCTCAAGCCTCATACATTTTACATTATCTGAAATATTAGCCTGCCTTATGTTAGTTTAAAAATAAATAAATAAAAGCAACACAAATTTGGTAGCTAAGTAGCCAAGAGAGAGTTAGCATAATTTATTAATACCTTGTATTAAATGTTATATATACCAGGAGATAGGATAATAGTCTGAAATCCAGACTTTTCAGAGTTTTCAAATCTTAGTCATTTTTAAGAATTTCTTTAAGACTAATTAATAAATATTAGGGAAAGTGACTTTGGCTGCATGTAAACTGAATGGTGATCACGCTACATAAAAATCCCCAGGCTCCTGAGCTCTAAAGTCATCCAGAACAGAGACTTGGCCAAAGCATCCTGTGGCTTGTTACCATGTCACAAACCCGGGTGGCCTTGCCCGGGCAACCAGGGCACCCAGGGGGCTACAAACAGAAGGGAGAAAAAGACATGGCTACATCCGAACTCTGAGCTTGAAAGTTTAGAGGTAGCTATGGGAGACGTTTCCTTATTGTCCTTACGTTTTCCCTTTGGAAAATTTCTCTTGGGGGTCCTAGGAGGTATTTACCTATGAGGGTAATGGGGTCATTTTCATTAGATGGGTAAACAGAGACACAAGCTCAGCACAGTCTTCACAGTCCACAGGCTCCCTTGCACTGAGTACTTCTGCAGCTCAGTTCTTTTCCACGATACTTATGTTTCTAAGCCTGGCTTTCTGGAAATAAAATATTGCTACTTTAAGATTTTTCTGTAGGAGGGAAAGCAAGCTGACAAGTACGTGACAAACTTCAAATAAATCCTTCTATTGAAATGTTTGTGAAAGTTTGAAGCTGAACTGGACATTTACAGTTTTCCCTGTTGCTACAGCACGCTGTCGTAGCATTTGACCTCTGTGTTCTGCTTACGCAAGTTATGAGGGCTTCTAGGAATCAATCACACATCTCTATGGAAAGAAAACAGAGAATGATGAGAAGACAGAGCCCCAAAATCATGGGGTTGTTTCAGGCTGTTTGTCTTTCTTCAGACCGTGCAATGACCAGAAGCACTTCAGAGAGGAGAGGTGTGAAGTGAACAGGGAGGGATCAAACTTAGAGCATCTGATGCAACTTCCAGGCTTGGGATATGCAGACCACAGGGAATCCAGGTGAATGGTTCACAATGTACATGGCTGTGGGCAACTGCTGTTAATGCAAAAACACAGAGACTAAGGAAGAACGTGATAAAAAACTTGGATAGGGTCACCCACAAGCAGGGAGCCAGCCCAAATCCTGTACCTCACAATGTAATTTGTATTTTGACAAACTTTGCCAGTGAAAAGTATTGAACTTTGCCCGTGCAGATTTAAGCAGCAGACATACAAATAGAAAAACTGTGTCCAAATTCATATGTTCATGCTATTAATAAAGCTACTATGAACACTACTGCTTTTTTGACCTTAAGAATTTTCTCTTACTCCATCACCTTTTGGCATTTTGAAAAAGACAATATACTTGTAGTTTCACACTTCGTATTTGATTTTTTTTTAGGATTTAGACATTTCCTACACTGATATGCTCCAAACTGGATGAAACACTTGTTTACTCATTAGTGATATTTATACCTAGTTATTCCCAATAGGCTCCTGCTGGCATGTTTAAAAATACTCTTGCAGGAGCAGTGCTACATTTCAAACGTCTTTGCAAAGCAAGAGGTAAAAAAAGGAAAAATCAATTATTTCTTTTAATGGAAATTCATATTTTAGGGAGACACAGGTGTTCCAATTTTAAGAGAAGTATTCAAGCAAATGATAAAATGTAACTGTGCATTAGTTTTACACCTGAAGGACTGAACAGATGGTTCAAGGATGGTATCAAGTGAACTTAACATTTGTGAACTAGATAGAACACGGGCAGAGGATTGTGCAATTACAACATTAACACTGAACCACTCGGAAAATCAGTTTTGGCTTTTTTCCCATATCATGCATTTATAGCTCCCTAAGTTCATGATCAATGACACTCAAATTGTACAACTTCAACAGCAAAAACACATTATTAGACTAAGAAAGGTCTTTCAAAAAAAAAAGGCCTTGCATAGGTCAGCACTTGTTAAACACAAAGACCAATCCTGTTACCAAGAAATTTTCTGCATACTTAAGAGGGTTTTTTTGCCTTAGCCCTCTGAAAACTAAGTGGATGATTGGAAATAAAAGTAAGTTTTCACTCATTACAGATAAAAAATTTTCACAAGATGAAGTCGCAAGCTACCTTTTCACCTGGAATTTGGCATGCAAAAAATTTAACATCTCACTAAGCCTCTTTAAAAGATGGATGAAAAATCAATAACACTGCACTTGACAATACACAGCTAGAATCAAGTGGTGAGGTTGATGATAAATATTAATTTATCTTATTGTTTATGTACACAATGTATGGAATGTTTATCTCCATACTAAATACCTCATTAAAGTAAAGATAATTTAACCAGGTGAAATGCTAGGATAATAGAAATTTTCTTTTTATCTATACTGATGATCTTCAGATTGGGGGAGGCAGAGTGACTGAGGCATCTGAGCTAAATAATGAAAAGGAACACATTATTCCTGTGTTTGAAAGGTACAATTCTTACTTCTGTCCTCAGATTTCACATTGCTAAAAGCTTCCCAGTGACACAGAACTATCATAAAGAATTCACGTGCAAAAAAAGGTTTGATAAATATGCTGCTATTTCTCAAATCACTGCAAGTGGCGCATAATCCAATATAAACTGTCAGTAACTGAATATATTTACAAACTTCCAGTTTGCCACAATGATCAAAGGTGAATTTGTTCAGAGCATTTAAGGTTTGCATATACGTTCACCCTGCCTGCTCTATGCCATGACAAACCTTTCCAGTACCTTGCTCTTGTGCTTTCATTGCTTTTCACAAAGTTCATCCACCTCAGTTCCTTACTTTCTTATTTCTATTTACTCTAATAATAAATTTATCACCTTTCTTGCCTCTTACTCATCATTCCCTCCAGTCAGCACTTGAACAACATTGAACATCTCACTAAAGAGGTTTGAGACAGACCCTACCACCATCTAGGAGCCTAACCCCACACCTTTATTGGTTTGTGTGACATGGTTGCCTGTGACAGCAGGGCAGTGGGCTCCGCAGTCAGGAGGTCCTTTCCAGTCCTTGCCCCCACATCATGCTGTGCAGCACGTGGTGCATGACAGGGGGGAGCAGGCTGGGAGGTGGAGACATTTCCACCCACACTCTCTCCAACATCTCTGCTGAATGCCAAGCTGGCCATACCAATAACAACACCCTAAAGTGACTATCTGTGAAAATCTTTTGTTTAACTGGGGCAGGTGGACCAGCTCTTGTCTCCATTACACTGCACCACAGTGACAGCAAAGCCACATATCCTTAAGCTAATAAGAAGAAAAAGTAGCAGCGTGGGTGCATAAGTGGGTAATATTTTTAGCATCTGGGCTTATCAAGCACAGCCACTCTTAATTCTCCACACGTTTCACTGACAGTGGTGTCACATACTCTTAAACTAATGTGTGAGAAAAGAAATAATAGGAGAGAACAGCAGGAGGAAGATGTGACATGGTGAAAACAGAAACTTTGGAAATGGAAAAAGACTGGAGCTATTCTGCTCAAGAGGCTGTGACATCCGTTTCAGAAGGAAAGCTAATGAAAACTACCACAAAACTTTTTAACAGCCCAGCTCAAATTTCAGTCTGTCTTAACACACTTGTGTAAATACATATGAATAATACAATATGTAAAGATCTTCAGCAAGCTGTACATGTAGTTGAACATGTACTCATCTGTAGACATTCCATCCTCTTCTAGTTTGGCAAAGGTACAGGTAGACTTTTTGTTTAGTACAGTGGAGAGGGACTGACAATTCATATCTGGTTTCTTGATTTCTTTAGGTTAGCCCTAACTCCCATCAGCAAAACAAAGCAGCTGACAGGAGCCCCAATTATCCACATCACTGTCCCTGTGCTCCCTGCTTGAGAAATTGAAAGGAAAATGGGAAATGGTTGTGGTGTCTCAGCAAGGGTTCTCTTCTCACATGGGATTCTGGCCATGCATTTATGAGTAGATTATAGTTTTGCTTTTCCCCCTTCCCTTTTTTGCTTTCCCCTCTTCCCTTTTTTTTTTTTTTTCCTGAAGATACCAAACTTGGACACTGTAACATATCATTCTGTTTTGATACAGACTACCCTCATTAAAGAGCTGTAATGACAAGAGATTTTCAGAAGCCATTCTCTTAGCCTCATATGCTTTTTCTCCTCAGGTTACAAAGGTGAGCTACGTACACACAGATTAGCATAGGAAGGACAGGACAGAGGGCAATAGAATACAGATATCCACCAAATACAGATATCCAACACAGAAATTGTATCTGCCTTCATCATCTAGGTTTCCTTTAAAGTCAGTGATGACAAACAGGCAATTCTAAGGCACAATATTATCTTAAAGCTGAGGTCAGAGTTACGCTGTTACTTCCCTCCCTTGATTTTGAAGATCGTCTTGCACCACTCATTCTCATAGAAAAATCCAAATTGCAAAAACTCATGTTAAATGAGATTAATTCCTTCCACCTGCTTCCCCACGGAACACCAGCACACATACCTATCCTCTGTCTCAGACCAGAATTTTTAGAGTTATTTTGATTTTTTTCATTTTCTCCTTTCATGTGTCTCATGCACAAACATACTAAATGGCTCCAAAGCATCTCAGAACTCATCCTTACATGTTCACTCTTTATTGCTTTAATTCACCATCCACCACAGCTTTCCAGAATCCCTCCCTCCCTCCCAACTTCCCAAATGCTCAGAAATTGCCTACTCCTAGAAACAAAAGTTTATCACCTCTGACTTTACTGACTTGTTTCCTGCCTCATAATCACATCTAAAGATAAATCCTATCTCTTTACTACACTTGGTCTTTTTACTGTCCTTTCTTTTCTGCAGATTTATGCTTTCCCCATCCTGTAAAATTGATATAAGCTCATGTTTTTCTATAAACTAGAGCAAAATTCATCTTCATCTGCTTCAGTTTATGAATCTCTGTGATCTCTGTGTATCTCTTATGATAACATTCCCTATGAAGGATGGTTTGTAAAGTAATAGTTTTGCTTTCTAGAGTAGTTATTCCTCTCCTACGAACTAAAGAAATGTTCAAAAGACACTACCACTTTTTGCATTAGTTCACAAGTCAGGTGTGAGTACCAAATACAAAAGAATAATTTACAGTAGGGATTAAAGCTTTTGACAGAAATTCATGCATACAATGCACAAACAAAACCCTCAAAACTTGGAGGAGCAAAAGCACAAATGGGAGGAGCAATACCAGGCAGAGGAAGCCAAGTAACCTAATCAGTGAAATTGTTCACCAATTGTTCATCAGTGAAATCAGTTCATTGAATTGACTGCTCCCTAAGACCACCCAGGGGAGTGGTTAGGCCATGGTACTGGGGTGAAAACCCCCAAGGTCACCCAATGAAAGGAACACCTTTGCATGACCACCTTCTACGCTGAAGGGGATGGCTGTCTATGAGGGTTTGAGACTCACTGTGGGATGCAGGGGGAATTTCATTTGGAGACTGTGTAAAGCTTGCTGGTGGGACGTTTTAAAAAGATTGTGGGAATGTGTGAAATTTATTATGAGATGTTTAATGGAAGGACTAAAGGTGGAGAAAGGCAGGTGTCTAGGTGGCTTAGGGAGGAAGAGGAGTGGTAACATAGAGGGTAGGTGGGATAAAAGGGGTCAGTCAACTGGAAAGAGGCAATGGTACAGTATGCCTGTCTGACTATACCTTGTCCTTGATCACCACAATCTATTCTATATACACATTTAACCCTGTTTTTATCTAAATTCTGTGGGGATGCTCCTCTATTCTGAGTGGACATAGATGAATGTTAACAAATGTCAAGCTGGACTATGTGGCAAATAGGATGAGAGGTCTGAATACCAGCAACCAGAGCAGGGCTATGGGCCTCTGAGGCTCCTATATCCCTGTGCCAGCAACTGGGGAGACCTGGGATCCAATATCCAACTTGTAGGTGAACTGAGAGTCTAAGGACAGCTGCTAAAGTGATCTGTAGTGCATGGGTCTATATATACATATATATCACATGTATATATAGATATATGCATGCATATGAATAGTGACATACGCCCACATGTGTGTGTATATATATGCACATCAGAATGTATGCCTATCAGAAATAGGTGCTCAGCCTTGCTGAGCCTGGGGATGCAGAGCCATAGCAGCCGTACTGCATTGGGCTACCAGATTCAGGCGGAATGGAAAAGAAGTAACCACAGGTTCTGAACCTAAAAAGGTCTACATTCACAGACATTAACATACATGTGTTTAGGACCTGAGCTGGAAAAGATAAAGATATCCAAAAGCAGATGGCTTGGAAAAAGGAATCATTTTAGTAACTGGAGAGATCACAGTGCTATGGTGAGAAAGCAAAAAAACCCAAAAGCAATAAAGGGAGTAAGGTAGACAGTGTTTATAGGTTACTGATGGAAAATGAGGGAGGGAAAAAGGCAAAAAGATTTAAACAAAAGCAAAACTGTGAAAGGACTGATGAAGGGAAAGAAAGAATGAGAAGAATCTAACAGATTCTTAGCACAGTTTTGTCATAGGTCTGCAGGAACAGAAAAGTAAGACTAGATGCAAGACAGTTGGTATATGGGAGAGTTAATACCCTACCTATCTAGAAAGGCCAAAGCAAAGGTGGAAATAACCAGGAATGATGAGGACAGTGTGGAATTATCTACTGTGATGAGATAGGAGAAAGCAAAAAATGTCCGATAGGGGAAACCATCAATCATGAGAGAGAAATGGGATTCCCTCAGGGAATATGACCTTCACAGGTAATTCTTTTCAGAGAGATTATAACTACGTGTGTCCCTTTTTCAACAATTCTTCACTTCATGTTTCAAATTATCAGAGTTATAGTAATAAAGACAGATAATCTTAGCAGATGAACTACTTCACACCGAAGTTTTTGGTAAATTATGCTTTTCCAACATAGTACATACTACTCACAGCTCCTGAATCCACAATTTCTAGACTCTCCCCATTTGACACATCTTAAATATTTTAAAACATATATGAAAATTCTAGTAAATATTTAAACACAGGTATGCCAACACTCAAAATCTGAAGTACCGTAAACAAATGTTAACACTTTTTAACATAAAGAATAGCTAATTTTGATGAATTGCAAAGCAAGTGGTCTACTGCTAAGATTCCAGAGAATTACCGTGTATCCATTATGTGGGGAAAAAAGTATACATGAGAGCCTATTACTCATCCCTCCCACACAGTCCAGTAGGAAATGTATTTCTAACGTGAAGGTTTATAAGAACTTGTTGATAGCTATTCTGAACTGCTTTGTTGGAGGTAGTGGTTAGTTTCACTGGACATAACTTTTCATCTATGTTTCAGTCTTGCAGAGTATTTCAGACATGGCCATGACGAACGGGATGTTCAGTCTGGGAGAGCCAAGAGACACGATGAACTGTGCTCTCTGAAGCATGCCCTGTTCTGAGTTTCTTTGCTGTTTTATGCACAACTGCCTACTTGGGTTTAGGTTTGCACTGCATATCACGAGGAGGTTGCTACGAGAACATTTCTTGATTCCACTGTTTCATTTTGGCAGGTTTTCTGTGGTGCTCCTCTTCCACTTTCTCTGTTTTTGATAATGGTGGGCATGGTTACCCCACAGGGTAAATAAATGCCAACGAAACAGCCTATGCTCCTAACTGAAGTGGCAGAGAGAATTTCATCTTCCTTTACAAAGTCCTGTGGTCCAGGAAGCTGTACATTGTCAACCAACTGCCAAACTTCCTAAGCTGGCACAAGAACTGGTAACAGCTCTCCGTGGAGAGGGCAATGAGGGAAGACATGCCGTTCTGTCTTCAGCATTTTCTATAGAGAAAAGTTTAGATGTATTCTTATGTTAATAAATTGGAGTGTTTGGGCTCAAGTATGTGTCCACAGCCTCTAGCTGCTGCTTGCAGCTCCTACTGAAATATCAGCTGTGTTGTTTTGGTGGTTTGCTTTTTTTACCATTAGACAGAATCTATTACTCACAGTGAAAATTAGGACAAGTTGCTTGATATTCTGGAAAGGTACTGAAAGATACCATTCCACATAACAAATAAAAATAAAAAACCTATTTCCATTGAAAAGCAGCAGGCAACATGACAATTAATTAGACTTTCAATCACAAACAACAAACAACCACCTGCAAATACGTATTATCCACACACAAAAAAAATGCATTAAAGAGCATTATTTTCATAAGTGAGCCTTTCAATAGTTAGGAATTGCAAGAAAAGTTTCCTGGGATACTTCAATTTGCCAGCCCAGCTTTACTGACCTTAATTTCATGATCTGATTCTATTTCCCACGGGCTTTGGGCTTCACTCAGAACTCATGATGGTGGGTGCTCACTTAACATGCATCTATACCATATTCTGTCATCTCAGTGAGCAGTCAAACAACATCTGTAGTTATTATTAGTCTCACAGATTATTCAACTCCAGAGTTTAAAAGCATTTCACAAACTGATTTCTTCTCTTTATGCTCCATTTTATGCACAAAGAACTGAGGAATACTGAAAAAAAGTCAGAAGTTTCAACTAGCTTTGAATGTCCATTCTGAACTGCCTAGAAGCCAACGTTTCAGATAATTTTGTTTTATGTATCCCATCCGGTGCTCAAAGAAGACTTCCTAATGCCTTCTCTCCTAGCTGAGGAGACCCAGCATTCCTCCACAGCAGATCCCACCTCCTCAAGTCAGGTGTAAGAAAAGAAGAAACACTGTGTTTGCAACCCTTTGTAGAAAGGATGGTAAAAACGCATCATCTAGGAACTGCAAGATGCAGGCAATTTTCCCAGAGTTTGGGGTTTTCCCAGTGTTTTTCCCCTAATGGTTAGAACACTTTCTTCCTCAGGCAATGGAATCACTAACATTATTCCCTTTTTTGAAAATTATTTAGATTACATATCCCTCTTTTCTTTGGTAAGGTTACGTGTCAACTACTGTGTACATATATAAGTATATATGTGTATATATATACATATACAGAATACAGAATTCACATGAGTAGAGCCAAAGAGGTTCCTAATCTATGTAAATGAATATGTAAAGGAGTAAGGGTAGCAGAATCAAAATCTACTGAGAATTTCTTATGAAGAAACATGTCTGTTGTCTTTCATGTCAACATTGTCACTCATGGAAACAAGAGTAGACTGAATATAACAAAACTACAAAACCAGAGTAGAGAGAGTCACACTTCTTCCTGATTAGCTCTCAAAAAAAAGTATGGAAGAATAACAATAAATTCACACAAAATACTGTATCGATGCTTTCTGACTTTACTGCATTTGCAAAAGGCATCATGATAAATGGGGAGATATTACATAAAGCTTTGGAAATCCATATAACACTATCTGGCCAAAATTCTCAAGTAGAGTGTATTGGTGTTTGCTGCTGAATGATAACATTTTTCCTATAGAGAAGAAACTGTTTCAGCTCACTAAAAAAATAACTGGTGCCCACACTCTGTAGCTTTCAAATTATTTCCTGACTCAAGCAAGTTGCTGCTTGTATTTTAAAGCTCTACTAGACCCTGGTATACATACTTCTACTCTGGAATTCTTTGTGAAATCATTTTCTCCTGAGACAGAATGTTTTATCTATCCTACTAAACAACCAAGGTTAAAGAAAGATTGTTTTCACTATTTCTTTGTGAGACAAATCACAGAATTGCAATATTGACCTGAGTGGTACGATTAATTTTTGGAAGGGCAGGCAAAAGAAGAAAGTGTTATACTCCACAAGAAGTATGTTTCCTCTGAATTCAGGAAGAAGGAAGAGTCCAGTTTATTCAATGTCACAATAGGAGGTCTGAAAAGAAAATGAGGATGAACAAGGCTTTCCTTTTATTGATGCAGTGAGCAGCTATGTCAGATTTAAGTTTAATTAATAGTGAGGAATTGATTGAGAATCTAGAGGGAGAAAATTAGTTGGGAAAACAGCTATTATAGTAAATATTCGAATTAATTGGGAGGTTGAGTGAAATAAATAAGGATAATGGACTTCAAAAGCATCAAGTGTCTCTTGAAAAGAAAATCTAAGTCAGAGTAAGCAAGCTAATACAGAGATGTTGGAGACAGCAGAGGTAGATAGGTAGCGCTATGAAGCAGGGGTAATACAGGGTCAAGAACAAGGAGTGACAGCATCATCAGAGGCATTGATGAAGGCAACATCTCCCAGTTGCAGGTTCCTGCTGAATTCCAGGTTCTGCAATGGCCAAGAGCTGCTACCTTGCCTAAAAGAAAGTTGTAGCTGATAATGTGATTGACAGCATCTGTCTCTTTCAGAGGCATTATCTTCCAATTCCTGCTAAGACTTAGCCTTAACCCTTGGAAAAACAAAATGCAATCCAATTGGCTATGCTGTTCTTGGTACTATCCTGATCAAAATATTAACTGCAGAAGACCTGACTATTCCTGTGAACATCTATAGAAATTAAGAATTTGCTAATCTAAGTGACTTGGTTTGCTGAATGCTGAATCTTTTGCTGTTTCCACTATTATTGATGCCATAAGACTTTTTTCATCTTTGTGTGTACACTTTAAAATCTGTCTTGCCTTTTCTTAGTCTGAAAAAACACAGTACTATATTTAGTAGCTTGTTCAAAAAATACATCCTAGTGAGTACAGAAACACACTAAGCCACATTTCCACTAATCTGAGTGTCACAGAGTTTGAAAATATTCCCATTAGCTAAACTGTACTTTTTGTTATCACATGCACAAAGACAAATTATACATACGAGAAAGAAATAGAGGAAGCAAAGTTAGAGATCTTTCTGGCTGAGCCAGCAGTTCTTTAATGATCTGAAAGCAGAAAAGGAATCATAAAAACATATGATAATGAGCACATATCACTGAGGATAAAGGAGTAGTTTATGTTCATATGAAAAAGGATCAAAACGACTAGTGTGGAAAGAGGAAAAAAAAAGTCTTATTAGAACAAGGAAAAGAAAGCAACAGGCAACAGAAAGGCTACATAACTACACTTAAAAGATGAAAACCAAAGAATGGAAAAAAGAGCAGAGACCAAATTACAGATTCTTTCTTAAATCCTCACACGAAAGACAAATTTTGAAGACCCACTTAACAGAATTAATTTAACAAGGATATTAAAATGCACTGATGAAGAAAACCTGCTGAAAGAAGATGCAGATCCTTCAAATGTGAGCATTGGAGCAGAGACTGAAAATATTCCCTTTGGAGTTTTTAGGAAATTAGCCATTGGAATTCTGAATATTAGTAAGTATTTATCAAGAACCTGTAGGAGAAAGAAGAAGAAAAACAAAACCCCAAACTTCTCGGGTCTAACAGAGAACGACTTAGTCAAATTAATAACTTTAAAGTATTAAACATTGTATCTGTGAGTTCCTAGGAGATAAGATAGTAAAACAAGCTATATTCATGTGTCAAAAAGAAACCATGACAAGCCAGTCTACTCTACTTCTTTGACAAGCTAACTGGAAAAAGGGGAAGTTGTAGATATGATACATCCTTACTTTTAATAAAAGCTTCTGCCGCTATTCCATATAATATTCTCATAAATAAGCTAAGGCAGGAGATGCAGTCACCATCAGGTGGGTGGACAACCAGGTGAGAAATTGCTCTCAGTGAACAATTATCAATGATTTGCTGTCAAACTGGAAATGGATTTCAAGTGGGACTAGATCGAGGGCCATAGGGCTGAGATCTAACAAGCATTTTCATCAGTTCCGCTAGTAATGGCAAAGACAAGACCAAATTTGACAATTAGACTAAGTGTGGAGGGGTTCTAAGCACACTGGAGGCTGGAATAAAAATTATTTTTAGACTAGGGGTTGAAACTTCAGCAGCTGGCTGGAATTCAGTAGAGGCAAGCGCAAAGCGTTATACCGGAAACCAGCAATCAAACACACATAACACAAAGAGTAAAAGGGTAAGCAGCAGCTGAGCAGATAAAGATGCCATAATTGTGCTCAACTCAGACCAGTGAGCTCCAAGTAAGGCAGTGTTCACTTTTCACAACAACACTTTACGGAAGGTGGAGGTAAAATGAAGAAAATTGCAGGGAACAGTAAAGGGGATTTAAAAAAAGAGTAGAAAAATATAACCTGTGAGCAAAGGTTCAAGCAATAGAATTTGCTTAGTTTACAGATGAGAAGACTGAGTGGTGACATGGTAATATTCTTCCAACACGCACAAATGTGTTATAAACAAAACGGTGTTTGCTTAGTGGCCACTGTAGGGTAGAGAAGAAACCAACATGATTTGCAAAAAGTACTGGCAAAGCTGTATCGCCAGAAACTGTACAATTGTTAGGATGAAATAAACTAGGAATATTATCAAATCATTTATTTGGAAATTTTTAAGTGCATATATATCAGTGGTTCAGCCTGTTTTAGTGGTCCAGAGCTGAGAGACTGGACTAAATTACTTGAGTTTTCTTCTTGATGTCATCTATTTGGGTGTCATCCAGGGAAGCGGAGGATTCCCCAACATTGGACACTGTTAAGGTTCAGCTGGACAGGGTGCTGGGCCATCCTGTCTCCACCCAGCTTTTGCCACGAAAGGTTGGACCAGATGATTCTTGAGTATGCTACAAGTATTCTCCTTGGTAATCTATGATTCTATGATATTTTACTCCCTCATTTGATATTGACAACAGTTTTATCACAAAGAAGTTATGTTACAAAGTTGAATCAGCCTGCCCCATATGCTTCCACACCACTTCTGAATAATGTTATGCTTTGATGTCCAGACACTCTGGAGAAGCTGAGACCCTCAGCATGATACTGATTACTCTTATGTGCACATCCAGCTCAAGAATCAAGCTTTAATTTTTTTTTTCACATAAGGACACAGTATAACTTAACAGGGGAAAAATTCCTGTTGATCCAGAACCAGATTCAGAACAACCATCTCAAGCTAAAAATCTGGGACTCCCATGAGTTTCACTGCGTATGTAACATTTCTGCAAGAATAAATATAGCTTCATTTTCCAGAGAACAATAAGGCTTAAACAAATGAGGGCATACTGGTAAATAGATGATGCAACAGGAAACTGAAATTAAAAAAATTCTAAAAGATCATCAAAAGATATAAAATATGAAAAATACTCAAAGTATTCAAATTTATGTAGAAGCAGATTTAGCGCAGCTACAACCAAAAGGTCATCATTGCTCCCAGGGAAATCACCAGAGACATTTCTTTTAATATAAATAAAGTGGGATTTCATTTTTAAATTACAGCCTTCTGAAGATATATTGCTGCTCTTAGGAAGGTGCTTACATAGAGAGTTTTACCCTGGTTGAAAATTTGCATTGATACTGCAATCCTAGCCCTATATTTGAACAGATGAACACTCCACACACCTCTAAGTGCTGAAGAACACCTATAGCTTTTAGAAGCAGAACAGAGTTAAGCTGTTACTATGCCAGAG
Organism: Tringa tobata; assembly: GCA_033628505.1. Classification (NCBI taxonomy): domain Eukaryota; kingdom Metazoa; phylum Chordata; class Aves; order Charadriiformes; family Scolopacidae; genus Tringa; species Tringa tobata. The sequence continues at coordinate 215,851 of JAHREE010000215.1, forward strand.
TGAAAAAAATACAAGAGCTTTGTGATTTCTTATATGGCATTTTGAAGTAGACCAACATCTACTTCAGATCATCATCACATGTATCTTTAGTGGGGTTTTTTGTTGTTTTGTTTTCCTACTAAAATGCATTAGTTTTGCTCAGAGAAAAGTTCCTCTTTTCCCCTTTTTGTTATCTGCATCTTCGATGAGCTCACTCAGAATTTGGGAACTTGTTAGGCAGAGCTGACTCTTTGGCAATCCATAAGAGAATAAAACCCCATCCATCCGGGAAGAGTTTGTCCATCATCAGGAACTTCTATAGAAACAATTATTTCTCACATGAATGTGTGATAAAATATCTAAATGTCACCTACAATAAATCATATTTTTTACTTGGAAACTTGATTCTTTATCTTGAAATGGCAAAGTCTTTTAGGAAAAATCATAAAATCATAGAACACTTCCAGGGATGGGGCATCCACAACTTCATACAACAGTGTAAGTTTCTGTTTGACCTAATTTTTTCATTGTTTATAAAACTTTGACTTATTTCCACAAAGAGATCATACAGATGTAGCTTCTTGCTTTACAAGACATCTTCCACAACTCCCACTGGGTTTTCTGTATTAATTTTGCAAAAAGCCTAACTCTACCTCTATTTTTGAAATAAAATGAGACAAGGAAGTCACATTTGTCATTATGTCATTGTCAGCTAAACAAGAATTTGGCCACATTGGAAGTGGATGTTCACATCTATTTATTCCATTGCCTGGTTTACCTGATTATAGCTAATAGCTAAATAAAAATTAAAAACAAAATTTAATATAAAATTAAAGAAGATCCTGTACACCACTCTTATAAAAGAGAATACTATTACAATCTAATTGATACTGTGTTTTTTCATGACACTGAATTAGTACTCTTGTACCATGGCAGAGAAAAGGTATTCATAACATCCCAGCTTGTGCAATACGAACCATCTATCAACAGTCATTGAATTACACAAAATAGATCTGTTTATCCAAGTCAAGCTTTGAACAGTTTGTTCCAATTTAGAGAAAGGCAAAAGGACATGTAAAACCAACTGCAATACAAAACGCATCATACATTGCAGATACACTTTATTAAGAGAATGGAAGACTCAACAGACGTACTTAGACTAAGATGTTTGGTTTCATTTAGCTGGAGTACGGAGAAAAAAAATGTACCAGATGTTTATATTTTGTTTTAAAAATATAAATTATAATTAAAATACCTTCCTAATTACTGATTTTGCCAAGTACATGAAATTATTCCATTGCTTAATACAACACAAATACAGGTGACCGTCCTAGTAAAAGGTAATTAGCATATCCAACGAACCAGGAAGCACACAGCTTTCAGTATAGAGTTTAATTACCACAGTCTCACACTAGCCTGCATATTACGTTGAGATATATGAGAAAAATAAAGGATTATGATCTTGAATACGCTTTTGGTGCAAATATATTTTCTAGATTACTCAGGTAGAACAAGAAACATAAAAGGTCTTCATGATGGTATACAGTAAAGTAATTCAATCCTATGTCCAGGCTGTAGAGTCAGAGGGAGGGCTGTCACTATCACTAGCAGGGCTAATGCAGTAAGACTTATTAGTTAACACAGAAACTCATCTAGACCAACAGATAGAATTAATCTAAGCCTAGTAGATTCTGAGTCTTACCCATGTTCAAAGGCACATCAGTGTAAACACTGCCACTGAGCTTTATCCAGCAAGAATACATTAAAATGAAATAACCTTGACTAACCTCATAGAGCCAGAAACAACTAAATTTACGATGGAACATATTAATGTAAACTCTAAATTACATACAAAGAAAGACTTTCAGAACATATTCTATTTATTTAGTCCAATCCATTTTTTTTTAAGATTTTAAGAGACTTAAAAGGCAGCTACTCATCCTTCTTGTAAAGCCAAAATAAATTTTTGCTCTATTGCTTTGGTCAAACTTTCAGCTGAATTTGCAGATGAAAAGATAACAAACACGAGTAACGTAATGGAATGAAATACTGTGTTTATGTGATAAAGCCTTTGTGAAGGTAAATCTAATCTAAGCTGATAGATCAAACACATTTAGAAGTATTTAAAATACTGTGCAATTTCAATAATTCAAACTTTTTTTGTACACTGAATTTGCTCCTGTATTTTTGAATGTCAGAGACTATTGCTGTACTGGAGTTGGAAGCAACTAGAATTGCGTATTTGGGAACAGACTGTTCACATCAAAGACTGAAATGGACAGTGCAGCTTAGCAACAAGAATCTCTTGCTCCTGAATTAAATTCTTTCAGCTTCTCTAGAATTTCTTTAATTAGCCCTTGTACACAAATACCAAAATAATTAGAAAACAGAGGAAAAAGTTATTTTCTTGCAGGTGAAGAACAAATCAAGCCGAAGTTTTAGAATCTCAAAATGAAAGTATTTGCACTAAAAAGCACAGGTAGATTTTAATGAAATTGTGCTCATTAGAACAGGAGAAAAAATAGAATCCAAACAGGATAAAATTCATAAAAGTTTGAGCTTTCACAAGACCACAACCTCTACAGCTAAGAACAAGTCTCCCTTGTTTGATCTGCATATCTAACTGCATTAGCTGGCTTTCTATAGACTATACATATCTCCAGAAAGGGGTATATATAGTATACTCTAACCTATAGGAAAGTAAACTTTCTTCTTCAGTCACACAGGTTTCAAAAATATAATAAAATCATTTTTTAAAATAAGACCACAAAAACTTAAAAAAGATAAAAAATAAACAGAAAACCCATTAGAAAAACATTGAACCAAGCATGCTGAGGGTAACCAGATATTTTGACCATGAACGGAAGTCTTCCTAAATTAAGGAATCAAAATTAAACCCATTAAAAACTTTTTAGCAGTTCTGATTAGAGAGCCTAGAAGCATAGTCCAAAGACTTCCATGACAAAAGAAACATTAATAAAAATGTATATTTGTAAACCACCATTTTTCTTTTCTCAACTGAGTACCATACCAGTTTTAAGCAACTTTAGAGTCAGAGTAAAGTTCAGTAATGTCTGATTTTCTGGGACTGAAATTACTATTAAAAGAGAAAAAAAACCCAGAATTGTAGTTTGAAGCTGATGGAATGATACTTTTTATACTAACAACCAATAAAACATTAAAACAATATGCTCACTACAGAAAAAAAAAGTATTTTACAGTTAAGCTGGTATATTGACTTATCTTTTGCAACCATCATTGGGAAAAAGAAAATTGAAAAAAAGGAAACCTAAACCAAATTTAGATTAATGAAAGAGATAAAGATATTTAGCGAAAATATCCTTTTGATATGAAATGCAGATAAGGACTTCAGGTCTCTCAATATATTTGTTACCTGTATAATGCTTTCTGATAAATATCTTGTTCTGAATACCATAACACCTATGTTTTTACATCCCAATAGCAAAGCAAAAAAAGTCTTCCTCAAAAATGGTTCTGCCGGAGCGTAAGGGTTTTAGAAACGTACACATACTCATTAAAAAAAAAATAACAAAACCTAGAAAAAAAATAACAAAATCTAGAACGTTTTGTAACTGGGAATCTTCTGACAGCCATTGAATTCCTCGAGCATTGTGCTGGCCTGAACCCCTCCTTTTCCTCTCCAAGTCTTTTCCCAGCAACTGCACCCACAGCTGAAGGAATTCAAGGTTTGCCATGTCCTCCCCACTTCCTTGTGAAAGGCTGGTTGCATCTTGAGCACAGCACTGCACCAACCACAGTGTGGGTGTTTTGAGGATAAACCGGAGCAGTTTTGCAACAAGCCTGGCAGACAAGTATGCACCAGAGGCAGCAAAGCAGCAAATGTGGCACCTCTGCTCTTCCTCTTGTCCATGTACAATTACACGGTCAGGTAATTGTACCAAAAGTGCTGTGGTAAGGTCCTAGTACGTCTGTAAGTACTAACCCACCTACTTCTGCTTCCAACAGCAGTGATGACTCTCTTCACCCAGCAACGTAAAAAGCAAGACGCATTTCCTCCTTTCTAAGCACAGAAGTGGGAGAATAAGAGTCTCTGTGCAGGCTCCAGAGGCAGAACCAGGCAATCCTGACAGTATCAGCTCCTGACAGACTGCTGGATCAAATGATCCAGGCCTTCCAAGGCCACATTTCAAAGAAAACCAGAGCAGTTACTGAGGGTGGGATTTATCTGACCAAGAGCTGATATCTGCAGTTTTCTGTTGATGTCTGCTGCCGTCATTGCTTTTATAGCTAGTGAAGATTCATCTCAGAGAGGTCTTTAAAAGAAAAATCAGATGAGCAGACTTGCGGGTTATTTCTCTTTGTTGCTTGTAGTGGGGTGTAAGGTGCAGGATGTTATATTATGGCTCTAGGGTACGAAAAAAGCAAAATGCCAAACACAAGCAATACTCAGGGAGAAGGAGCAGTACTAGGATAGAGTGGGAAGAAAGGATGAGAAATAGCTTTGGAGAACAGAACTGGAAATGGAGTGAGAAATAAGGGAAGAGAGAAAGAAAAGACGGCTAAGAACACTCCCTTGCTTGAAAAACAAACACATCCAAAAGGTTGACAAACTCTATGAAGCTTCCTAATTGCTTGAATTATTAATTTTTTAAGAGAGTGCTACTGATGTTCTTGGCACTTAAGAATAAAGCCAAAGCTCTGTATATTAGAAGTCATAACTTTTTTTTTTTTTAAATCAGTGAACATGATTAACCACTGGTTTACTTGGGAAGACACGCTCTTCCACCTGCTAAATCTTCCCATCAGAAAGGCACTTAAATAACAGAAGGCAACACACCAGTTTTGTTTTGCCACAGCACAGGATTTAGTGTTCACATGATGAAGCTACTCTCCTGACACTGACATAAAAATCGTAACACCATCAGGAAAAAAAGAATCTGTAGATAAACAATGACTTAAAGTTTGAGCTGGGCATAAACCTTCCTAATGGCAGTAGTTTATTTCTTCAGTGACTGAAATAAATTAAATTCCTGCCTGGTTAAAGAAGGTAAAAATGGGGGTTTGGTTGTTAAGTCCTAGCTAGGATTCAAAGGGTGGTTTTGAAGGAGAAATTTTAGGTTGCTTGTTGTAATTGAAGGAGGAGATTGTTCCAGGCATAGAGAGAAAGCAATGTGAAAATACTGCAGAAATTAAAGGCGGGCAGTCAGTAATGCGCCCAGAGTTCTGGATGGGTGCATTTTAATTAAATCAAAGTAAACAAGTCACAGCAGGGCCAAGTGCGAGCCAAGCTGTAGGCAGGCTTGATATACGAGGTTTGAAGGTGAATCTGAGGAAGTCTGAAGTTGCTGAGAAATGAGAAAAGACAATAACAAAGAGAGAAGAGACAGGTAAAATGCTTGGGGGAGAAAGAAGGACAGTAACTGTATCTGCAAAATGATGAATAGCCTACAGCAGTGAGAGATGAAGGGTGTACAAGCTGGAGGAGAGATGGGATTGTCACAATGCAGCTGAGATATATAACCCACCCTGGACTTGGTAAGAATGGTGTTCATGGTTTACATGCTTTTCCAGTCCTTATCTTTACCCCACACATCCAGAAAAAATATCCCTTTGAATTATATTTTTAAGCTTCATTTATGGGTCACTGACCATATTCTGCATTTTAAAGCAAGTTGATATATTTATTTCTTAATTTTGTCACTGGTGAACTGTGCAGTAGCTAAGTATTTAACAGATACTCTAATTTTTTGGAAACAAGTTTAGGATTAAGTTTATGAATGTCTGTAGAGACTAATAACAAAAAAAAAGTTCCTCAGCCTCGCTCCCCAGGAATTCTACTAGTTGGGACTTAGAGTTAAAAAAAAAATAAAATATCATCCATGTCTTTCATGAGAGGCAGCCCAGTCTTCATCCACAACTAACATTACAGAAGTAGTCATCCTGTGCTGTTCCCCTTTGCAGTGCATGTTTTCACCTGATGTTTTCCTTAGATTGAACAAAAACTAAATAAAAGCCTTGCTAAAAATCTAAGCTAATAACAAATAGCACTTGTGAGCAAGTGGTAGGACAACTTGTGAAAATATTTTTCCCAGATATTTCACCATCATTTTACAGGAAAAAGTAAATATTCACTTACATGTTCAAGTGATCTAATAGTTACAGCTATGGTATGGGTTTTTTTTAATCTGAAATGAGAATATAAGTTCTTATACTAAACCTATTAAATCTAAGGGCATTCATCTTATGACCACTTACACATACAGTACACTGATTCACAGCGAAAATTAGGGATGCAGCTGTAGAAACAGAAGAATTTGATGTATGTATGGAAAGCAGACTTATTATCAATTCCCAGAATGCCAGGTTACAAGACATAATGAATTCAATTAATTGTAAAATGCTTTTAGAATTTACAGTTCCATAGAAGTTTGCAGGTCATTAACTGTTAATACTTCTCACCGAAGAGGTCTTACGTTAAATAGTAAATAAATTACATGAAACATATTAAGCTCAAACTTGATTACAACGATAAAAGTGCTCAATTTGAATGCATATATGCTTTTGTGTGAATGTCTTTTGCAAGAAAAACAGTCTTGGGCTGTTTTTGTAACAGCAAAGACACCTGTAAAGAGACTGTTGAACAACAAATTAAACTTCATTCTCTGTGTTTACAGTGGATGAGTTAACTCCTGGAGGTATCGTGGGATATCTGTATATATAAAATGCACTAGATTGATAACACAGACATAAGCATCCTGACTGTCAGCTAATAACAGCAGCAACATTCTCACAGAAAGTAGGCTTTTAAAATACTGGTTTGCATACAGAAAGCATTTCACAAATAGGTCCCATTTCAGACATCTCGAGTTTTTATTTTTTTAAGTCATTCTTTATTTCAGCTCTATATTTTTGGTAACCTGATTATGTAAATACAGCACGGCAGAGACGCATACATGTACCTTTGGAACTCCCAATATATAGCCCTGACCCGCTACTTATCCCATCCCATTTCACTTTGCTTCACTGTAATTGTCAGTTTTATGTTCTTGACAATTAAGGCTGACTTGACAATTACAAGCCTAGCCAATACTTACTGTTTAACGGTAATTCAATGGTAGGTGAGGCAGTCCTATTGATCTACGAAACAAATAGCCTTTCCTTTTCCACAGCTGTCAAACAAATATACTTAATTCAACAAAAAATGTCAGCACAGGCTTAAGCTGATTATTACTGAAATATAATGAAATATTTAAACTTAACTGCTTAAAGCAAAGCATGTGCTCAATTGCCCAGTTGAGCGGAAACCTAAACAAATAATGTATTAACCTTTCTTAGGTTGCTGGTTGATGCTAACCAGCAATTTCACAGTTGAATTTTATATGTAAAATTGCATATGCTCTTCTCAGTCCAAGGCCTGACAACCACATACTTCAGAATATCTCCTGAGATCCTGTAGAGTATTGCTGTCATTGTCCCCATGGCCCAATAGGTCAACAGTAGAATGCACAAGTGTCTTGTGATAATAATCCTTTGACCAGCTCACAAGCCTAGCTTCTAAATAATCCTGAATCAGCAATATTTTTGCTTCCTTCCACTATTTTGTTTTGTTTTTTATAGCCTCTTCAGTTCTGAGTTTTCTCCAAGAATATATTATTTCACCTTCTAGTAAAGGTGTCAATAGGTAGTTTGCTCATCCTCCGCTACTGAAATATTTATCTTAGGGTTATATGCATTCCAGACACAGAGCAGAGCAACTGCAATTTTGCAAGTGAGTTTTTTTCCATCTTTACAGCATTACTGCACTTTGGGAACAGCCAAAGCTCTAACAGGCCTGTATTCTGTAACTACTGAAAGGCTCCAGTCTCACCAGAGCTTTAATAGGGATGCCACAGTTGATCAAACAATTGCCAGTCTGTTGCAGATCTCCTGAGAGCTGCGGCAGTTTTCATTCATCATCACACACCCAAGTAATTGAACCTCCAGGGCAATTCTGTCAAGCCTCATACTTACTAGTGTATGACACTTGTGGGGTTGTTACGAGTGCAGTTCATGGACATTTAGGGAGAAGAGGTTGTGGAAGTAAAGAATTATTTGAAGAACTTTTCAAAATATTTAATATTTTGCTATACAAGAAATAGGAACTATATACTGGTCTTAATTTGTTATTACTTTTGTTGCAAGTTTCCTCTCAAGATTTTCCTATTTGTCCACCCATCCAGCTGTCTTATCCCTTAAATGTACAGCACTGGAAGGAAAACAGTGATCAAAAAAATCATATATGCTAATAGTCAATTATTTGATTTAGACTTTTATGAAGTCTACTTGGTAGAAATAAGACAAACAGGAAAGCAGAGAGGGAAAGAAGTCAGCCTTCTTTTGGGCATCAGTTTGAGACAGGAGAAAAGGACAGAATGGATTTGGATATCAAGCTTACTTAAGAAACTGATATGTTCTGTTTCAAGATCATGTTTAATTCCTGCTGTATGCTTAATTAAAAATTCATTTTCTCTGCATTAACACTTTTTTTTTTCCCTCACAAAAAAACTCCAACCAAAACTGAAAAACAACCCACTTGGTGAAGCTTTGATCTGCACTCAGACAGCAGCCCTTGAGCTCACCTTTGTTCCTTGATATAAACATCCAGATGTGTTTTTGAGGATCAAGGCTGTTTCACTATTCAATGTGGTAAAACGGTAACAGACACAAATCGACTTGAGGGTAAACAAGAGATGCTGAAGAACAGAGTATTGTTTTGTCCTTTTGTTTCTCGTAGACACTGAAAACACAAAAATCACACATTAAGTGGCCCAACTCGGATTAGTCAGTTATTGGAGGAAGCCACTTCTTTTGGACTTGGTTTGAAAATAACCCTTGGTAGCTGATGAAGGGAGGACAGAGCAAGGTCAGTGTGACAGTTGTCCAGGACCAGCAGCCCCATTGTTTTAGCCAGGGCTGTCAATTCAAGCACCGCAGTGTGCACAGTGGATTCAGTGTCACACTCAAAAGGAAGCTGTCTGTCAACAAAGAGAATTCAAACCAGACAGGTTGACATCAGCATCATAAAATTCATCCAGAAACCTACTGGCAACTAGCATAGCGAGCATCTCCTTTTATCGTTCCAAATAATATTCAGTAAAATTGTCTTTGTAAATAGTGAGACTTTACGCCTAGTAATCCAGTGCATGCTCTCTCCAAAATAGGATGTTTCTATAAACATCTCTTAAACATGTTGGGATACATACGAAGAGGCCATGCTTTAGATCTGATTATCCACATTAACATTTCTTAAACTGGAAAAATGTAAATCATAGGAAATACTAAACAAATTAAAGTTATGAAAATGGAATAATTCACTGAACAGAGCTGTTGTTTCCATGCGCTTCCCTCGATCCATTTTTCTTCCTTATAAACAGAAAATAAAAGGTGACTGACTTTTGCTTCCATTTTTGGTTAATGTGTTTATCTATTTCTCTTGCACCATTATGGATAAAGAATCATCTATTGTCTCAAAGAAACATGGATTACATAGGCTATTGGAGACCTGTTCTACATTAGCCTAAAATCCAGACGAAGGCATTCATCTGGAAAATGGACTCTCAGCTTCAGTGTCCCTCCTCTGAACTAAGTGGAGTAGGGACAGAAGGGTCCCTCACATCTTCTCACATCATCTCAAGGCAAGCTTGTCAATCAGGTACGGAGTATATTTATCTTATGAAACCTTAGTAAGCACATTGTCATCTGAATCCCTACATTACCATGAGAAGTTTTCTTTTCAATAAGTCTGTCCTTTTCTTGAAAAATGAACCTCAACCTAAAATTTCAGATCATTTCTTTAAAATTACGACTAATTATAGTCACTTCTCCTGAGAAGAGATGCTGTATCAATGTTATTTCACCCCAAATTATGGCCAGAAAGAAGCTTGCCAAAAGCTCAGTACTGCTAGAAAGCGTAACTTATCACTGTATGAGCAATTATTTCTTCAATAAATTATGCAGCATTTATTAATCAAAGTATTATGTGTTCAAACAAGAAACAAAATCCTCCACTGTGCATATATTAACAGTAGATAGAGTATGATACATTATGCTGCAAGGAAAGAGAAAGAAGAATGGTGTGGAGATTTCAGGTTCTAAATTCAGGGTGAGACAGGAGAGATGTTTACCACAGAGAGAAAAATGTTCTATAAGGAATTGGTGAGCTGAAGAGAACATCAAAGCTGTGAATATTTACAATGCATTTATCTCTTTCTAAGCCAGTAAGGGAGGATGATCCTGGCATTTCTTGGAATTGCCCTGCTGTGTTCCCACATTTTAGTGTGAAAACAGTTATCATTCATTTCTTCAAATTGCAATAAACTGTTGCTTCTGTTAAATAGTGTCACTTTCACTTCATAAGTTTCTTTTGGCTTCACTGTACATTTGACCCCTTTTTAGATCATACAGCTTATTAACCAGGTCTCTATGAACTCAACCAAAACATACTAGACATTATTTGAAATTTAGAATTTAGTAACCAACCAATCAGTACAAAACAAGCATAAACATCCTGACAAGAGTGTAAGCAGCATTAGCTATTTAAAACTAGCTATATGTGTTAGGTTCTGCCTCGGTGCCTTCTATTACTGTGGTCACATTGCTCCCCATTGAATGTCACAGCTTTGTGTGAGGTGATCACAGTCGATTTGCAACAGCTTAAAATGTGACACTGATCTTTTACTACATTTAAAAAAAAATTCTGAAAGAACCCTTGTTAATAAACCAGGCTATAAACCCACAAAAATGTCCTTATTTGGGATTCCCAGATTTCTTTCAGAAATAAATTGCAGTGTTTAATTGCACTGTTTACTACCACAGCTTTTAAACCTTAAAAGTCATCCAAATGTTGATTCTTTGGGTTTTTCTAATTCTCAGTCATAACCACTTAATTCTCTGGCAGAACGTTTTTCTGGAGAAAATAGCCTCTGACAAAAAAAGATACACTGAAAGCCATACAGAGTGACTGTAATATTTTCCTTTTTTTTTTTTAGCTACAATAACATATTATTTAATATGATACATTATTTAATAATGGATCTGTAGCAGTGTCCCAAAATACAATATGGAACATTACTATCTCTTTTTAATTATAAGTATTGAATTTATGTCTCCACAGTTTGCTGTTTCTGAAGACTCAACTGAAAATATAACTCATCACGTGTTAATGGGTAATCTCATTTTTAGTTGTGAGGATAACTTAGGTTTGCTACAACATGCTAGTTATTTAGACCCAAGTAGCAAGTGTAGTTTGATCACAAGACCTTGCAATCAGTCAGCAGGGACAGTAGCCGACTCCAGTCAGCTAGGGCTGTATTTTGTTTCTGCTTCTGTCAATGTTCCACTTTGGATCCTCCTCCAACTCTTCTGCCTGTTACCTCCATCATTCTTGGAGACAGTAACAAATTGCCTCTTTCTTTCCCCTGTGCAATGGAATGACTGATTTGTCAATGTCTAGTTAAAATTTACAATAAAGTAAGCAAGATCTCGCACAAGTTTTTATATGTCTTCATATTCGGAGGCTGATCTTTCTGAAAGATGTTAGGAATAGAGCACGGATGCAGACACAAAGTTTTCAATTTCACCTGTCTCATAGAAGAAATTAGAAAATGTCCTCAACCTTCTCATTTCAAACAAATTAATCATTTCAGTTTGCGATGCCTTGTCATTCAGATACATCAAATCCTGGCTACTCTGAAGCAACTATGGCAGAAAGGTACTATGTAGCAGCATTTCCCACAGGAATATTAAAATGCTAAAACTGGAGTGAATTCACTGTAGGTGTTAAACCTGCCATCCTTTGGAGGCTATGAGGCTGGAAAAAATGGCACCAATGGAATAGAGCAAGAATTCCAGTGATGAAGTTGGACTTGTTCCCTCTTCTGTGACATCATCTGTCACATCCACAGCTGATCTCTTCTGCTAGCTGCTGCTGCATTTGGTTTCCCCAGTAAGAGAAATGGGTGTGTTTAATCTCCTTCCACGGTCTCTCTCCTGCCATGTCACAGAATGAGAACCTGAACCTCAGCTATGTTGTTCTGGGGGATCATGAACATGTTTGTCTCTCCTCAGATTATAGGTAATCTGAGTTCACCTTTTCAAGGTTAAAGACATTGAATGCCAACAGACAAATAAGATTTATAAAGATTCTGCATATAAATTACATTTAGCTTATTGTGACATGAATCATGATCCAACAGAAGAAAACCAGCTTACACTGTGCCATAAAAATAGAACAGATAGATATCTCACTTCTTTCATTCCTTGCTGCTCTTGACTATCCTTTGGTGGTACTTCAGAAGTTCTTAATGTTTTTACATGTCTGCTTTTGTGTAAATCCCACCATCTAAAACCTCACACCTATTCCACAACTCTGGCTTCTCCTTTGTTAAGTGGAATTTGACCACTTTGCTACCTGAAGTCGTCCATCAATTTTCGAATCTGTTGCTTATTTACTAAACATCTGGAATTCAGACTTGAAAGCTGAGTTTGCCCTTGGCTATATCTCTTGGCCTGTGGGCGCTAAAATTAAATCTATGGTTGTTGAAGTTTAGCAGCCCTCCATTGTTAGCCTTGTGTCCAAAATAAGAATTTTTTCTGTTACCTTTTTTGGATTTTAGACCAATATGAAGACATTCGGTAATACAGAGTATAATCAATCATACTTAAAACAGAGTGCACTCAGACCCAACTTTTACAGGCAGAAAACCTCTAGTATCAAGCAGAATTCCTAAATTACTTATTGATGCCTCCAAAAAATTTATCATGGCAGAGACAGTCATAACATGTTCTTTTCTATAAGCATTTTCACAACATGAAACAAATATTTCCAATAAACCCTCTCCCAAGCTGGGTTTAAACTCTCAGCAGCTGGCTAGCTAGAAAACATAATACACACATAAACCTTATGGTATCAAGAATCTGATTTAGCTAACAGAACAAAAGGCTGGAATTTGAACTGCACGGACTTTTCTTGATCTTTGGTCTAGCATACTAGCATAGACCAAAAAAAGTAGAATAGTTTGGCTTAGGTTCAGAATATCCTCCAGCTCCTCTGTGCTGTTTCTGTGATACAAGGTAAATATTGAAGTGGTTAAACAATCACCTAATCTGATGCTTCACCACTGCCAGAAAACTGAAAATCACTATGTGTAGAACAAAATTATTTTTGAAGTAGTTTATATACAGTAAATACAAAGGAAAACAAAGGCAAAAAGAAAACACCCACATGTTCTTCATCAGTAAGTAAAATTAATTAACTGTCTTCTATACCAATATGACGTACTGAAGATTACTGAGGAAAAGGCAAAAATAAAATCTTCATGGTGCCATTCATGGCATTGATTTAGAGCCTTCTTTCATTTCATGAAATCCATAATAATCTGTATGAGGAATGTGGTTCCATTGCTAAAGTACAAAGATCATGCGTGTTAAAGCACAAAGACTGTTGAGATGGAATTATTTCAACACTGTAACTATTTCATGTTAGCTAAGAAGCACTTTAAGAAGTTCCTTTTCAGAATGGAGTCTGATTTGCCCTTAAAAAGGACACTGTCATGATATACTTGACAAACAAAAAATGTAATGGCATAATGAAAATTCAACAAAAAAGAAAAACCCCAAGAGATTACTGTCTCTACATATGCTGAAAGAGAAAATATTTCCACGGTTTAATAAAATAAGCTATGGGAAAAGAACCCACTGACTCAATTTTCAGTTATATTGTATGGGGTTACTACCTGTAAAACCAGCACTGGGGTGGGAACTGCACTGTGGAGGACACGCTGCCTTTTGATGCACCTGGAAATCAATTTTTCAAGAACTGGAACAATACACTGTCAAGATTTTTCAGAAATATTTTTCAGAGACAAGAGCTGAAGAGCTTGCTTAACATTCAGCTGCACAAGCTAATTGCTATTAACACAGTTGCTGCCATCATATTATTCATTTTCAGGGACAGTCAGTCAGCAATACGAAAAAGTACTTCCAACCACACATTCAAAGCTATTTCTTTGTCACATATTATTACAGACAAATGTTGGCTTTAATATTTTATAACGTGTGTGACGATTCCAGTGACTAAAATTGTGATGAAAGCCGATGGAAAATAATCACCAGGTACAGAAGTATAAATCATTCTGCTTGAAGTTCTTTGCTGTGAAAGTCCTTGCTCTTTTTCTACAAAATAGTTCCACTAATATCGGTTGTAGCTCTGCACAAAGTAAGAGCTCAGGATTTTTATACGTTGTTGAGGTGAATGTTGCCAGAATTTATCTAAGATTTATGCAAACGTACATTCTAGGAGAAGCCAACGTTCCTTCTGTATGGAAATCTCTTCTAAATTAATGCAGTTTTTGGCTTCAGAAAAGGGTTCCTTCTCCTAATACACTGTTTTGTAACTTTTCAGACTGATAATCCAGAATCAAAGTAAAAATCATTCATGATCTGCTCAGTCAGAATGAAATGTGTACATGTGTGCAATAATAATCATATAATTTATTTGTGCATGGGTTTCAAAAGACGGATTGGAAATAGTCGATCTTGAATGTCACAGTGTGTGGTGACAGGAAAGGAAGTTTGCTTTCTGCTACAGCTGTGGTTCTCAAACCTTACAACCACTGTTTTTTTAAAGACTTTCTCCCTATGTAGAAGAATTAAACACTGATTGAGAAACTGTAACTTATTGTTCCACGCAGAAGATCCCGTGATACTCTACAGCACTTACTGTATCCCGCGATACTATAAGCATTTTACATCTCACTGGTGTTCAACTTTATATCTAGAATCAGCTTCACGTTTTCCTAGAAGGTGGCAGATACTGATAATTCCCCTATAGCACAAGGCTACTGTTGGGTTTTTAGCCAGAAGCCATGGCAGGCTTGGCTTTTCTTACAAACCAGCTGCCTGCAGAGGCCAGACTGACCACCTGAGCACCCCCTGAGCCTGGGACCATGGGACAGACCCAGGGAGCGATACGGCAAAAGTCAAGTCGAGCTCGCAAGCCATCCACCCCAAACTAGAGACTGCAAGCTAAAAACCTGCCTGTAACACCTGCCACTTCAACTTTACTCAGTCAAATCCTTAGTAACTTAAATAAGGAATGAATGTTGAAATGTGCAGCCCTTTCTTTTTTTTTTTTTTTTTTAAAAAAAAAAAAGACCTGTATGTTTTGGTAGAAATCCGTCATGTTTCTTATACCACAAAGGCACAAAAGTATCCTTCTAAAATATAAAGTAACCTAGAAGCTGCAGGCAATATTCAGGAGACATTACCGTTCAACTTAAAGAGATCTGCTATGTATATGTACAAAGGAGTATTGCAGCTGAATGAATACACAAACCCTAAGCATTGCATGGAGTGAAAATTGGAAGACAAAGTACAATGAACACTATAAAAGAAAGGTTCTCATTTATGATATATACTTCTGAAATAACATCTCTATATGCTACTGCAGAGAAATAGGCTACTGCAAAAATTAACACACAGTGAACAAATCTGACATACGAATGGCTGCTCAAAACAGGACATTTCATGTAATATGAAAACACGCTAAATAGTCAGAAAAATAAGAAAAAAAAAAAAAAATGTGTATATACACGTACATACTTCTATTCAAAGGTTATTTTAAAATACCAGCATCTTCTAGGCTGCACTGACTTTACTGACATTGGGCCCTACTCCATCAAACGCTGAAGTCCTGACCTCTATAGGACTAAATAACATATGTAACTTCATTCACTGCTGGCAGAGAAAACATTCACATTACTGCATGCAGCCTCCAGTGTGTGCTGATTATAACCTTTGAGGCCAATTCTCCCCCCCAAGAAATCAAATCAGCTTTTTATTTAGTCATTCATATTGGAGCAGGAAAGACAAGATAGTCCTTCTGTTTGGTTTTGTTTGGTTTTTTTTAATCAAAACAATGTAAAATGAATGTACAAATAATACCTTCTACATTTGGGATTACATCCTATTTGTCCAAATTAAATCAGCTTTTTTTTTTTTTTTTGGATTTGTACAACCCAGGAGAGCGAATCAGTAGATGAAAAAACCCAAGGACAAAAATGCAGTTTTGAGTAGAGCTGTTTCCTGTATATATGAGAAATAGAAACAGGGGAACAATGAATTTAATTTATTCTAAATATAAATGACAGCTGAAGGCCTGAAAAACACTTTTTAAAATAAAATAATTTATTTTCTTAAAATATACCTAAGAACTTTCTTTCTTTATTTTAAGACTTTTATCTTAAATTACCATAAGCTACTCTGCAACAGAAATTTACCCAAAATTGTGATCACCATCTCACACAGCTTACACAGGCCCTAGTCTTTTAGATGTTCCACTCCTGATTTCAGTACAACTAAGATGGGCAACTTTATTCCTTATTATAGACAAAAGTATTCATTTTACTAATGCCATATATAACCTTGCAAACTATACAAATATTGACTATAGAATTTAGAATAGTTCAAAATTAAATCTTCAAATATTTCAAGTATAACTAGACACGAGAGCT
>JAHREE010000215.1:232712-311723 GCA_033628505.1 Tringa tobata
AGTTAAGACTACAGGACTCTTGAAAGTCATTGCTAACAGTGGAAAAAACGCCAGTTTTCAGTGTGGATTACTAAATGTTAAGATTAGTGAAATGAAGATTAGCAAAATTCTCTAGAGTTATTAATATGCCTGTAATAGTTTTTCACTGGATACCAAGGGAAATGTTTATATTCAGAGCCAGAACTATCCAGATGGAACATCATCAATATTAAGACATATTGCCAAGTTTAAGGTATTTTTCTGAAGTACCTATTGTCCATTCTTTATTTTAACAAAAAAACCAAACCAGACCAAAATAAAACAAAAAAACCCAAACCCAGACTTATTTCCCCCTCCTCAAATACTAATACACTAGTATTAACCAAAGCACAGAGGGCACCAAAGCTGGTAGTACCTGAAATAAATCCACCACTCTAATACTGACAAAACTAAAAAAGCCAATTTTTTCCTCAAGGAAATCAACATTTTTTGTTGTTACTGCCAATTATTTATTTATAGTTCTTGTATTTCCCAAACTCTACTGAATACTTCATGCAAAAACAAAAAATCAATTAAATCCATCTTCAACTTTTATTAAAAACACTTCCATTTTTAATTGACATAAACTGTGAGGATAAGTGACATTCTTGTAAGTGCTAAAAATTTTGCAGAAACTCATTTCTTCTAGAGAAAGACAAAATTATGTTGGCATCTTAGCTTGAAAATGCAAATCAACAGTAAAAAACAATCTTCTAACACTTGGATTTATTGTCAGATAATATATAATTGTCAGAATATTCTCAATCTTGTGACACTTGGGAGTCACACGGTATCTATGCATTTGCTGTTTGAACTATTAACTGTTTTAACTTAACCACAGAACAGTTAGTTTAGGAAAAAAGACAATGTTGGCTTTAAGAGGCATTAAGAAATAGGTCTCCCCCAAGCTCTCCTTTTCAATGGAACACTTATTTTACTAATTAATGGAAAGTCACTGTTCTAAGGTTGCTATCACAAGCTTGAACTCAAAATCTAACAAACAGCAACCTCTTCTTGTACCAGCTGCTTGCAAAAAATAACAGGCAAACTTAATTCAAACTGTAGGTGCATACCACAGCCCAAAAGAGATCTGAGATGATGAGGAAGAATCTGAAAGAACAATAAGCAGGACTGCCTACTACTTACTCCACAGTCTTTGCACAACTGCGCAGCGTATTCTACCACTCTCATAACGCATCAGGAACTTCTACACAGAGAAGCTTACTTTCATCGTGGAATACTTCTAAATAAATTGGAAATTGCTTTCAGCATCACAGTCAACAGGAGAGAAACCTGAACAGCTACAGCAAAGTTAACCCAGGTTTCCTCTCACGAATATAAAAAAAATAAATAAATAAATTCTACACATAGCCACTGCTTTTTATCTCAAACTGATAAGAATCCAAGATGCCCTTAAGATCACCAACAGAAGGTCAGATGAAAAGGCAGTGTTCCCAGTGCTCTGTCTCTCATAACAGGGAGAGCGGATATTTGGAAAAAATGCATTTTTCCATGCTCTCCCCAGTTTTAAGAGAGAAGTGTCTGAGGGGAAGTAGAATATACAGTGATGCTTAACCTAGATCCAGTAATCTATAGCTTCTGGTGGATAAGGGACTACCTGAAACAAGTTGTATCTTTATCATTATTTTCTTCTGTTGAAACAGGTGAGACACTGAAATGCTGGAGAGAGTCAGACCTTGTATTAATTCTTCTCAAACTTCACTAGAAACATCCCCATTCGGTGCTATTCCTTTTTTACACTACATTTTTCAGACCTGTGTGTTCAGGTAAACCTGTGCTGTCAAAGAATGTGTAGAGGTGTCTATTTTTACACAAGTTGAAAAGTGCTGGTATTATACAGGACTGCCCATTTATCTTTAAGAAGGAAAGAAATAACAATAAAATACAAAGGCAAAAGCCTTGAATAGTAGGTTACCAATGGAGTTGTGAAGGATATTCAGAAAGCCTGGAAGAAGAGAATCCATTTGCATAGGCTTTAAGAAGACAGAGTGGTCTACTGAAATCTTAGCTGCCACCAAACTTACTTGTTTGCTGCTTTGGTAACATAGCAAATTATATTTTTTAATATAGTCTTTTCAAAAACTTCTGTGAATAAATACCAGGAGTTAGAAAGAACAAACATCTGCTTAAGGATTAATGGACATAATTGTTCCTGAAACTTCTCATGACTACACCAGTCTTTCTAACAGAGTACGTTGGCTGTCACAAAGACTGAGGTAGATACATATGTATAATGTTCTCTTCTCACTTAAAACCTGAGCAGGAAGAAAAAAAGAGGAAAACAACACAACAGTATTTACCATGACAACATAATCTGTCAACTGCAGATCACTTCCACAAAGGCAACTGTTGTCGTATGTCTGAAAACACGTCATTGCTGCCCTTGCATTTCCAGAAGATGCAGCAGCTTGAAGTAGCTACACCAATGGGATTTATTAAACCACTATCTTTGGCTTCTGCAACTTAGTTTCCTCACATTATAAAATAGGCCTCCTGGTCTTCAGGCATCTCACACCGACAGGAATGGTAGCAGACGTGCTTGTCAGTAACAGAGAGCAAAGCATGATTTTTGAAGCAGAACACATAACCCTTTGCAGCTCATACAAAAGACTGGTTCTCAGAGACCTCAGTGTTGTCCAATTCATTCTCTTTAGATGGGCTGCAGAGGCGGACACATGACACACATCTTTCAACGGATCCAAAAATTCCACAGACAAAACACTGAAACGTGAAATCTGTATTCTGATAATTTAGATCACCCTCTCGAATCTGATATTTTTTTATTCTATAAACCATGTACTCCCATTGTCCCACACCTGTGCAACAACATGTATGCAGATAAATGCACTTGCTACCAAGGTGCAACACTGACTGCTAAAAACTTTGCAAAGTGCCCTCAGCAAAAAGTTCAGTTTTACACCGCCATTTCCTATTACACTTGGATATACTGATAATCCAGGGCAACACTACTGGTTTTGAAAGGAGGGGGGATGGCTAGATAAAGGATGAACCACCACAAGAAAACTGAAGACTCTCCCTGACCAATTTGACAATCAGAATTTGTGGCTTGCAATAGGCTTGTATCTGGCCACCTTTCTTCTAGAAGGTGTTCAGAAACTCACCACTAGCAGCCTGTAGGGTTTTCAATAAATGGCATAAACAGCTTCAGAGGAACTCGGAAGTGGTAAGACATGAAGCCTTGTCGTCTTCTCTCTCAAGTCAGGGAGATTTCTCCACATCTACTATTTCATGAATGAGTCTCTGCTTTCCACTTTGGAAACGAATATAGGAGGCCTACACCACTGTGGAGGCCTTTACACATTGTAGTAGGCCTACTGCAATTTTGCAAATTCATCTCAAAGTACATTAATATACTTAGTGAACTTCAATTTTTTTCTGAAAAGGATAAGGAAAAGGAACCCAGAGGTAAACGCTATCTACCGTTAACTGATATTCTTTGAATTTGCCTCAGATACCAAAAATACAAAGTATAAGCCAAAGAGTATCTCAAATTTCTGAAGAGGACTACATAGAAAAGTCAGCAATTCAAATTAAAACATTACAAAAAGTTGATTTTTCAGTTCTTCCCTAGTTTTCTAAGTAACTCAATTAGTTTACATGAAACTAAAGCAAAATTTAAAGTATGTTCCCGAGGAAAACTATACTTTTTGAGGTTTGAGTTGTTGGTTTTTTGGGTTTTATTTACATGAAAAAGATGTGAAGTTTCTCTAAGAACGGTCTTTTTAAAACTAAAGTCATGTCTATTGAGCAACTTTTTCTTCCCACAAAATCACACATAAAACTTCTGTGAATGTTCAGTCTTAGATCAGAAAACCTAAGATTCTAAGTCCTGTCAGTAATCTAAGCTGACATTAACGTCAATACTTGTAAAATGAGGCAGAGAATTCATAATTAGCATTCCAGTAATACTATGTCTGAGGGGAGAGTATGGTGATCCAGGACACTCACTCCTGGAAAAGTTCATTTCTACTCAGGTAAAAAGCAAACATTATGTTCTTGAGGTCTGTTCCCACACCAATACGTATAATTATCTTTTGATTGTGGGTTTTTAGTCATGTAAATGTTAAACATTTCTATTACTGATTATTTTTGGAGTTCTCTTTTTACAAAGCCCATGTACATTTATTAAAATTTGCAAAGCTGAACAGGTATGAATGAACAGCAATGAAAAAAGAGGAATTATTGCTATAAAGGAGTTATAAAGCATGCAGTAAAAACAGAACTAATCCAATGCACAACTTTAAAGTTGGACAACCTCATCAAGAAAGGAATATCTCATGAAAGGCAAACAAGCACGTGTCTTTTTTTTTTCCTTTTCATACGTGTATCTGTGTTATTACAAATTTATCAATTAAAGGACAAAATTAACAACTTTTGACTGTTTATTTTAATAGGAATGTAAAGTCAAAACAAATCTCTAAAACAATTATTTGTCAGCAGATAACAAAGGAGAAACAGATAACTAATGTTTAATTTACTGAGTTATTGCATTAGTTGCAAGGTCTCAAAGCCTTTCACTTCTGGGCTTCATCTCTTAATAACTTCTCCCTCCTAAATTTATAAAACATTAGAAGTTTAAATTGTTTTTCAGAAACTACTCAAGATATAAAGCTGAATGTCTTTGGGAAGAGCCTAGAATCTTTTTTTTTTTTTTTAACTAATATACTTTGCCTCAGCATTTACATTTGCTATTTCAGACTATGTTTCGTAGACAGACTCCAGATGGTTGATTTGAAACTAAGGTCAGCTTTTGGACATTTTCTTTATAATAGCACGAATGTTAATAAATAAATGAATTAGAGACTTTTTTCTCAATAACAGCCTGCTTTAAAAATCATAATCTCATTGCTTCAGTGTTCATTTAGGTAAATTGTGGGTCTCACCTTGGCATTTAATTAGTCACTTGGAAAAAAACCAAACCAAACAAACTACCAAACACCTTCACGTGGACACATATTTGCACTGCATAACAGTTATTGCTTAATTACCTTTATTTCAGAAGCAATATTTATTCACTTCACCTGCTAAAAAGTGTTAGCCTCTCTCACTTCTCTGTAAATGTAATATCAAATAGAAAAACATTTTCTCATTTCCCTTTAATGTCCAGTCTTTTTGTTTTCCATCCTCAAAGTGATGTCCTTAAATGTCTCTTCACACTCTCCCTTACCTCAAATTAGTTTGACAAACACACAAAAGAATAAGTAGTAAATATTTCAATTTTTGCCCTAGCGGAATATTTGTCCTTAAAGATTATTTCCTGCCTGGAGCATGTACTGTGCTTTACTCAGCTTAATTCAATTCATTTTTTGGTATCTAACACAGGGAAGAATGTCTCTTATTGGTTCTCATCATTCAGATACCATTTACAATCTACTGTACATGTGTATAATGTGAGTCACATGTTCACCCCTATCTGCTTTGAAAAATAGTAGTAGGAAAATATGCTCACCTTCAGGCTCCCCACAAAGTGTACACTGTGACTCTGCAAAGAAAAAGAGAAAAATTGTAATTACTTGATTTTAAGATCTATCACGATTAACATCCAAATATAACAAAACTTAGAGAACTCAAAGTTAGCATGAAAAATGCAATTCTATTTTCAGCACTCAGTTTTTAACAGCTGCAAAAAAACTTTCACAAAAGAGGTTTTGCAAGAAGAATTTTAAAATAGAACTATATAAATGTCTAGTTACATTTATATAACTATCACCTTCATCAACTCCAGCTGAATGCATTCATGTGGCAGGACTTTTTGCTTCCACATGACTTTTTTTGTATTTGTAGATGTACAATACTGCAATCACAACACTCACTCAAATAAAAACTTTAAGCCTCCTAATATTTTATTACTGGAGGTAGCAAACTGTAATAGCGACAGAGTTATTATATTCCATTCTCATAAAAGACTTCCAAGTCCTCCCAGGGAAGAGAAGTAAGTCAAACAGTCAATGTAAATGTGCAGTTATACTCTGCAAAATATTCGAGTATAGAAATGAAGGAAATAAAACTCCATCATAACAAACAGACGGCCTCTAAACGTACAATTACTATTTTATTCACACTCCACTATTTGGAAGTTGGCTGACTTAAAAGTTATTTTGCATAATGTACAAATATATACACACACGGAGGAAATATTTTAAAGTATCTCTTGAGATTGAGCTGCTTCAGGTGATACTATCAAGCTGCAGAACAAAGCTATTGTTTAGAATCCAAATACTAGAATCAATTGAAATCACAGAGAATGTAATTAAGTCAGCAGATAATTCTGATATAATTGAAAAAGTCCTACTAGAACAAAACAGCACAATATATTTTAAATCACAGATCTCTGAAATCTCTATTTTAACACTCAGCAGAAAAATTACACCTCTAACAACAACAAGTATGCAGAAGCAAATATATGCATATGCAGGCACACACACACATGTGCTTGTGCATACATTTTTATATAAATTCAGTACAAAAAGGAGTTTAACATGCCTGGTACATAGAAATTTATTTCAAAAGCTTGCTGAAATTATCTCTGGCCTTGAATGAGAAATGGGAGATTGGACTTTAGCTGTGATCTTGACTCGAAGGCAAAAAAATGCCAGAAACATAAAATATGAAACACATACACTGAGTAGACCATCCTTTATAGTGCCACTGTGACATTGGAAGTTATTTAGAAGTACTTTCTCCATACAGGTAAGAGGCCATCTCATTGTAACTCACTGTTATAATGGTAATTGACCCTACATCTTTCATATATTTTAAAAATGTTAATAATTGTTTTTTACTACTGCCAGAGGTTGTAGTGTACATGAGGGAAAGGAACGAGAAAAATTATTTTTATCCAGGCAACTCTGCAAATCACAACTTTTAAAGCAGCACAAAGTTGCATCATAGGGAGGAATTAATTTTAATGCAGTTCAGCACCCTGAAACACACAGCTGAGTTGTCTATTGATAGACTCACCAGCATCCCCAAACAGATCTGACAAACTGCAGACAACACCCTGAGAGCAAGCTTGAGAAAAATCACCAGCGAAAAGCATGAAAAGCCCAGTCTCAGATAACACAGGCCAGTTTCTTTCACTGCTGGATGAAAAATGCACTTACCACAACCTGAAGTGATGCAGAGAAAGCAGCTCAGAAGATCTTTTTTTTTTTCACTTTTAATTCAAAGACTTTCTGAGCTTTTACTGAGAGGGGCTGCCTGTCTGTGCGCAGTTTATTATCCTGATTGATAAGGAAGAACAAGCTGAGACTTGGTTTCTGAACTTCTGACTTTTAGCTGATCCTCTACGTCCTGCTAACAACTGCTTCACTGGTATGTCACAATCCAAAGAGTCTGCCTGACATTTCTGGCAGCTCTAAACACCACCTTCCAAAGGTCCCCACTCAACAGTACAAATTATTAGCTTCCTTCTTTTCCTCACTAACAATAAATTAGCGCCAATATTGCAAATCTGCACCAGGGTAAATATTTTAACTGCAAAATAAGGCTTGTAGCTATGACTGGTGCCAGGAAGTTGTCCAAAAGCTAGCTAGCTGTCAGCACGATCCCCGCCAGACCACTGCTGCTTTGGACTCCTTTTGGGTCTTTGTTTAAGGTCCCATGTTTACGGGAGAGCCAGGTGTTTCTTCCCCTACCTCCAGCATCCCCGGGGGATTTTGTTTTAATTCATCAATGTATGCCTTCCAGAGACTGGGAATCATTTCGGACTGACAGCAGTGCCTCTTTCTCCACTGGTAAGAAGAAGACTTTGCGGATGATTCACCAGTGAGTCTCTGTTTATGAATTTCCCTACTGTGGTTTGCTACTGTGGGGGAGGACTAGATACCCTTTTTGTTGTGCTTGACACGTACAGATCGAGTGACAAATAAAAACACAACCACTTCTACAAGACACGTGAACAACATGACAGGGAGGTTGTAGGGAGCACTGTTTTCCACAGAGCTTCTGTGTGTGTGTGAGAGAGAAATAATTAGGTCTATTTAGATCCGTACATCCTATGGTAATTGTTGAGAGATTGCATGTCCTAAGTTTCCAAGACTAAAATCATATAAAACATACGTATCACACTCAAATATCTGTAAGTTTGCATTCTACAGAAATACAGAAATCTTAAAATCCTGTAAAAAAGCTGTGTCTTGAAACTGATTTCAACTTCTTTCCTCTGTAAGAAACTTGCTGTATCTTGGTAGAAAAGATCTTTCTGGAAAATAGCTCAATACTAAACAACTGTACTAATTTGGAAATTTTCTAATTAAAATTTCTGTTCTGGGGTCAGATGACAGCAATGACATATGACTAAAGTGTAAAAAGTTACCACTCCATGAGGTGAAATGACATTGTTTAGGCTGAGATGCACTGCACCTAAGGTTGGGTGTCTCAGTATCCATGTTCAACATCTAAAATAGTCTGAAAAGATTTGCCAATTAGTAGAAAGAAACAGGCACGTAACCTGCCTTAGAAACCTCTATTAGCATGAGATAAATCAATACATCGCTTTTTTTAATTACCCCTTCCTTTTTCTTATGTTGTCAGGGGTCTTAGACTTAGGCTACATCTTCACAATAACATTCACAGCAAGAGAGGAGGGTTCACTGTATGCAGCCTCTGGAGGTCTTCTGTTCAGGCTCCCACCGTGAACAGGGTTGTCACCAACACGAGTCCAGCTCAGCTGGGGCTTTGATAGCCATGTCCTGAAAGCCACCGCAGATGGAGATCCCACAGCCTCAGTGGGCAGCCTGCTCCAACGCTGCATCAGCCTCGTAGGGTCCTACTTGCATCTCTCAGCCTGCACTTTGTGGCCATTCTTCCCTCTTATATCACCCCACACTGCCAAAAGGACTTTGGTTCTATCCTGCCCGTAACTCGCCTTCAAATAGCTGTAGCCCACTATGGATCTTCACCTCAACAGACTAAATAAACCCAGCTCCTTCAACTACTCTGACCAGAGGGCCCTCTGCTGGACTCCGTCCAATTTCTCCCTATGCTTCTGGAAGCAGGGAGTCCCAACCACTGAACACAGTATTCCAGGTTCAGCCTCAGCAGCACCCAAAGGAAATAATACCCTGCCCAATTTTGCTGCTCGTACTCATCCTGGTGTAGCCTGGTATGCAGTTTGCCTATTTGCAATGAGAATGAGTCTGCTGACCCATGTGAAACTTGGGTCACGTTCCTTCAGATAAAAAATAAATGAAAAAAAATCAAGTCTTAGTAAGACCAGTCCCTTGATCCAAGTCTCCCACCAATTACAACAGTGCTAATGTAGGGCACAAGGGAAGAGGGAACATGTGGCTGAATGAGGCCAGACCAAGACTGCTCTTTTTAGGACTGGACATAGACCAGCTCAAGGGAATCATGAAATCTCAGCCTCAGGAAAGTAACTTTTGTAGGTCCATGCTGGGTAAAATGACATCTAAAGCGAAAGTGTTTAAAGTACTGCACGTTGTGATGGAATCAGACCAGGGATATTAGGACATTTCAGACAAAGATATTTCTTAAGCCCCTCCTTCTCACAGTTCCTAGTAATGGATTATGCCTCTACATATCTGATTCATCCAAAGTATCATCATGATACTTTCACAGATGGTATTCTTTCTTTTTAATATGTTGCTAATCAGCTGCACTTAACAAAGACGCTCATTCTTGAAAACTCTCATATATGTGAGTAACTTCTTTGTCATTGCTCTCAAAAGTAAAATGACTAAGACAGGCAAGTGTTCAGAGATTTGGGACCCAATAAATCAATAGAACAAGGAAAACCTGTATTTATATTATTAATCTCACTCTATCATTTTGAAATTGTCTGGCCAACAGAAATAATCTTCCCAGATACAAGAACTTGCTGACAAAAGAGGTCATAAGAAAGATCTTTTGAAGAAACAAATTTATCATAAAGACACAAGTTCTTTCCCCCCCCAATATTAAATTAATTTTGATAGTTTTTCTTTTCTAACCTAAATGATAAGTAAAACTAAAAATAATAACCCAGACATACAAAGGCCAACATTCTTTCTCCAAAACGCTGTGTTCAACATTCAATTTTAAATTAGAGTGAAGATAAATTATTCTGCTAAACATGTTCACCTTTCCTTGCTTTGTATATACTTTCTTTATATGGCTGGTGAAAATACAATAAAATCTACTATAAAGAGTAGATTTTACAATACACAATTTGATAAAGAAAAAAATATATGGGCCAGATGAAAGATACAAAATAACCATTATGAATAAATTACAATTCAACGTACCTACGTAAGCTATACAATGTAATAAGACTAAGACAACACAATATTATTAGCATTTTAAAATATTATAAAATATTTATATATTTAAAATATGAGTAGATTTTAAAATCAGTTTACAGAAAATAGTTGAGGGTATTTAATAGTTAACTACACTTTAAAGTACACTACGCTCTCAATGAGCGTTTATCCAAATTATGGAGTCCAACCTGGATGAGTTTTGACTGAGGTCCATGGAAGTGACAGCATGACAAGCAATAATAAGCAAAGGTGAGCAGCAGTGCTGGGGATAACTTGTCACCTGAGCACCGCATTCAGAAAACGGAGGCAGTCGGCCCCTCTGGCTCCCCCTTGAATAACACCACCCATCCAGGTTTGTACCCCCACTTCATCTGTGTAACAGACTTTTCTGTTTCTCTTTTCATCTGATACCACCAGAGACCTTTTGCAGGTCCTCCCTGCTGCCACCCTTCGCTATATTATTTTAAATTTTAATTACAAACATGTATGTTCTCCAGTGCTTATATTTCTCTTTGTTTTTTCCCCACTTCTGTCTAAATCTATTTACTGAGTGGTCAAAAAAAACCCCAAACCCTTGTTATATAATTACTGAATATCACTGCTTATTTGAATCTAGAATTCAATGCATCAGAGGAAAACTGGAAATTATTTTTGTTTCAAAGAGAAATACAGTTGGTCTTGCAGAAAACAATTCTTGGTTTGCTTTTTTTCCCCTTCCTTTATGTAAAATAATAACAATTTTAAAAGCAATAAAAACATAGATCAAATTCCAGTGAGGAAATTTAGCAGACAGTGCTTTCAATTTTGGTTCTAATGGCAAGAAACACAACTGTTTCTGACAGTATTTCATCAATGTCTCTTTACATCATTTTACTGATGTCAGTGAAACAGAGCTCTGCAACACTCACAGAAACATAGAGTAGCCATGCATTATGTTGAGATTTAGTGCAACTGAAAATCAAGGTTAAACTTTAAGGCTAAACTGTGAGACGATTAATAATTTTCAGGATTTTAATCCAATATTTGTATCTAAGCTTGTCTATAATAGTGCTAATAAAAGCTGACTGTATTATGAACTATGTTTTTTCATGTCTATTTTTTCTCCTACACCTTTCATCTTCATCTGTAGCTTTTTCCTCCTGTTGATACCTCTCCACTGCACTATACCACCAGCTGAAACATAACATGACAGAACCATGGGGTATACTGCAAAGTCTTATCATGTCTGCCACGATTCTCCCATTCACAACCTCTTGGTTCCACACTGATACTGGAGCAAATCCTGTGGGGATCTCCTGCTCCATGTTGTCACCCACGTAGGTAAGTTATTGAAAGACACCTACAAAATCCAGCTAGGCTTTTCTTCTGCTAAGCACATTTGAGATTTATGTACAGAAGTTTTTTTAAAGATGTTATCTAAAACCTTTGATTACAGGGAATATAACCCTCTTCGGGTAAATTCTCTCTGTTGCTAAACTATCTTTGCAGTTGGAAAGATTTCTCCTAAGTAGTCCAAACAGGCATTGCTTTTGACTATGCAGATGGAGAATAAAATTTTGAACGCGCTTCTGAAAAAAATAACTAATTCAGAGACTCATTGTTTCCTTCAGGTCTTGTTTCTTTGTATTCTAAGCCTTCAATTTTTCCTCACAGTCATGGCTGCTAACACTCATCTCATCTTTGCTGTTTTTGCCTGAAGTCTTTCCAACTTAACCATATCTTAAAGTTTTAAGTGCCCCACACCGAATACAGTACGCGACCTGAACCCTTCCACTGCCAGGTAGAGTAAATATTTACATCCTGTTTATATTTCTAAGAATGCTGCTGGCCTAATTTTGGGCAGCACTTCTTGACTCAAGCATTTTCTTGACTCAAATGAGATCTCGTCTTATTCTTAGAGACAGCAATTTGACTGGTGGTACCTTGAGCAGTCACCATCATAAGAATGAAATAAGTCAAGGATACTTTGTTAGTCTGCCTTTGCAGTAAGAGCCCTATTCGTGTCATCCAAGTAAACCAAGTGAAATCCACAAAGCATTCCAGGTGCTTCTTATAACTTTTTGTTTGAAACTATGAAGTGGAAAAAATAATCAAAATGACACTACACCAAAACACTGTGTTTCTTACAGTATTTTGAGTGCTGACAAGTAGTACAACAGGAAGAGAAAGCAACTAGATTTGGACTCGGGTATTGTTTTGGCCCATTTCCATGAACAGTCATAAAAGAAATAAAGAAAAATAATTTCAGGTTATGCAATCAAAAGAAAAGCAAGCAATTATACATATATACATACACACACATACCTGTCTTTCTTGAAACCATTTTTTTCTTCTTCTGAACAATACTATATATACAAAAATTAACTACCAGCAGTCAGTTCATCACACAGAATGTACTGAAAAATGTAATAACAACTTTGTTTAGAATCGGTGTGGATATAGCCAATAAATGTATTTCATCCCTCTGAAACTATATCTGAAAGCACTTCTAGCTGAGTGCAAGAGCCTCCTGTCCTGCCTGCCTCCCGCTGCTGATCACTTACGGTATGATCGCGCTCAAGATGAGATTCCCTTGCCTTTACAATTTCAGCTTTCTTGAATCTTTCCTTTTAACTGGGCTATTCATAACAAAGGGCCTTTTACTGCCCAGGATCAAGCCTTGGGGTTAGGAAAAAAAAAAAAAAAAAAAAAGGTCTACTAGAGTTTTGGAGAATAGGAAATATACAATGGAAAAAACAACTGCCTGTGAGATGCTAGCAGCTGAGCTATATTGGGAAAGACAGAGCAATGGGAATGAGTAGCCCTGAGAAGAGCAGATACTGAAAGAACTTTAAATAAAAACAGAATACAGAATAGCCACTATTAAAATAGAATGAGCCTAAAGCAGAAGAAAATCAAACAACCTGGCAGCAAACTTTGTATCCTTTTGAGCAAATGAACTGACATCCAACCAAATGCATAAAGCGACCACTAAGAGCCTGTTATTTTCCCCAGATAAAAATATAAGGTTCATGCTCAAAGCAATGCCAGAACCTATTTACAGTACTTGCACATCAGATCCTTCTCCATATGGAGTTTACACATTACACGTGCATTAACCAAGCCAAGAGATTTCAGAAATGAATTATGAGACCAGACAATCAAATATTTTTATAGGAAAACAAAAATAACTGATGCAATAAAAAGCAAAATATAAACCACTCAAGAAAGAAAGGAAAAAAAAAAAAAAGGTAATGTTTCTCTTGGTGATCTGAACGCAAATACTTTCTTTTCAGAGAAGAATTCATAAACACAGTAATAAAATGGACGTGCTTTAGCATACTTCTGATACACATCTCCAATACACAGTATGAAAGTGCAGAGTCCAAATACCCTGAATGAGTGCAAAAAAGACCACAAGATGTGTTTATAAAGAGCAAATCTACATGTTTTTCTCCTCATTTTTACCCTTGTTTTCTAGTATTTGACATTCAAAGGTTAAAGTGAGTCATATTCCTCGCAGCCGAGGGAAAGAAACTTGCCACCCCCTAATCATCATCGTTGCATCTTTACGAAAAACACCAAGGACAGTAAGGTTGGTGATAAAAAAATTGTGAGAGCGGGGACCCACGAGAGTGCTGTGAAATACAAAACCGAAGTCAGTTCGCACCAGAGGCTTGCTCCAAACCCCCTCTGGAGTCAATGCAAGTGTCATTGGAGTTCAGCAGACTCAGGGTCAAACCTCAACAGCATACTAATGCAAAACTAGCCAGGCTATCTATCACCATTCCTCTACTTTCTGTCTTGTTTTCTCTCTCTTCTTTCACTTTCCGCATTTTAAGACATTTCACCAACAACCTCAGAGCCTCATAAGAACAAGTAAAAATAGTAAAGCAAAGAACCAAACAAAAAATGGCAAAATATATTCAATGGGACAGCACAGTTACAGAGTAGGTTACATACTCTGATACTCTGGTACTCTGATTTTTTCACTCCTTTCTACTCCTTTTCTTTCATATAGGAATCAAATTTCAAAAGCATTTAAGTGGAATTGACTTGACAAACAGAGGTAAGGTGGTAATGTAATTTGAAATACAAAGGGTGTGCAAAAAAATGATGTGACTATTGTAAACGGGAAGATATGGAAGTCCAGGATGCATCCACACCTGGGCAAGACTGGTCAATGACATCCTTCATGTAGAATCAGTAATGTATATCAGCTTAGAACAGTACAGGTTAGAACAGACCTCCTGCGGTCGTTAGAGTTTATCCCTCAATTCAGAGCACTGCCAGATTCAAAGTTAAGAACCCACTCAAGTTTTGAAAATCCACCAAGAAGGAGAATCAACAGTTGCTCTAGGCAACTGTTCCAGTGTTTGACCATCCTCACCATAAAGAGTTTTTTCCTTGTGTCTAACTGAAATTTCCCTTGCTGCAACATCTATCCGTTCCCTCCCTGTCCTTTCACTGTCATGTCTATTAAGAGTCTGGCTCCATCTGGCTGTAATGACCCATTAAGCAGCTGAGGACAGCAATTAGCTCTGTTCTCCTCTTAGCTTCCTCTTCTTCAGGCTGAACAAATCCAGGTCTCTATGCGCATCATATACTCCAGTACCCTACCGTCTTGGTGGCCGTCCTCTGGACAAGCTCCAATTTGTCTGTGTCTCTCTGATACTGGGGTGGGGGTGTATCAGGGGCAAGAACAGGGCACTACTCCAATTGCAGCATCTGAAGCGCCAAAAAGAGTGGAATAATCACTCCCTTTAACCTACTGGCTGTACCGATGCAGCCCAGCGTGCAGCCAGCATTCACGGCTGCAGATACACTTCTGAGATCCTAATAAAAGGGCACTCAAACACAAAAGGACTGTGATACACAATTAAAGCTTTGAACTGGTTCAGTCCCAAATGCGTAGGGACCTCCCATGCTAACATGAGGGGGTTACAGCAGCAAACTCTGATGTGCCAGGCAATGTCTCCCAACAGCTAGAGACCACAGCTCAAGGACCTATCTGTGGTATAAGCCTTGTCTCATATCCTGAGAAGGAATCCACTGTGGATTCCTTCTTAAATACAGGCTGGGGGGAGCAAGGCTTGTTTACAAGAGCACTGAGCTATCCTCTGTAAGGATATATAAACGTGACCTCTGTCATAACCATTACGAAGGCACAAAGAGCTCATTGCAGGATTCAGACCTAAGCTCAAAATAACAACAGTGCTTAATTTTAGCTTTTACAATAGAAAATAAAGATTTATTTGGGGTAGCAGGAACTTTCCATTGAGTTAACAGGAAAAAAAAGAGTTTGTAATTTTCTGTAAAACAACTACTAACTTCAACTCCAAGCTCCTAACTTGTTCTGGTGGAATAAGCAACTACACCTTTACAAAGCCCCTATGATGGAACAAGGTACAAAGTTGGGCAGATCTGGAAACTATTTATGGATGAAGTTTTCCATAGCAAACATTCCTTATGACCATTCTTTTAAAAAAAAAACAACCAAAATTCCAGTTGCAATTAAATGAACAATAATCAGAACTGGAGATACATTCTTTGAGAAAAAGGTGTAAAATTGCAACAAAGAAATAGGAGTTGAGAGTCCAAAAATATTTCATGAAGATGGAATTCAATAACAGAAAAATAGTCTGATCTTTTTGCGGAAGCATTCATAAATTCGACCTTAAATAGCCAAAAGCAAAGTGTGAACAGAAGATTTAAATTCATTATTTCATTTCAGCTGTGTAAGTACATTTTCCTTCTTCAATACATCATGTACACAGCAACGTATACCTCTTTCAGCCAACCCCACCTTCCAGATTACTGCAGCAAGCTAGTATTCCCTGTCACTGATTTGACCTTCACTTCCTTTATACTTTTGTAATGGTCTGCTGATTTCTTTAATAGTTAGCTACAAGGAAGTCCAGATCTGCAGTATTAGGAGTCTATGTACAGAGCACAATTGTCAACAGAAGCCCTAAGGTCAAAATAAAAATTGTTAACACGCACTAAACCATAGTTGTAACTGCTAAGTATCACGGACCTCTATGCATTGCTTAGAAACTTTGGGGAACCTGAAGTGCAAACACCCAAAACTCGTATAGGATGCTTTTGTCTGGTCCTTAAATATCACTGAAATGGGAACCTCAACACAAGCCTTGCAAGTATTTTAGACGTCATTATTAATATATTAAAACCCTCAGAAAACTCTCAAGATTAAATTAATGTATAATATAGTCAGCTAATTAAGTTGAAATCATTGGCACTATCATCACTGGAGTAAACTTTTATTGACCAGTTTAGCCTAAGGGCAGGATACTGTTGCTAGCCCCATCTGAATGTTATTGCCTTTTGGAAATTAAACGTTGTGCCAAATGTAAGATGAAGTTATATAATTACACATCACTTTCAAGACAGTAAAAAAGCAGGAGTCCAGAAAAAAACCTACTCCATATCAAGTGCCTGAAATTTCTCAGATTAGTCAACTGAGTCTAAAGCAAAATTAGTTTCTTTCTGTTGTTTAGAATCACCTTTTTTTTCCACTTCCAAATCCATTAAATAAAGTTTTTACCATAACTGCCTCTTTCAATCTCAGAATAATAAGAATTGTTTCTACTTCCTAATAAGATAGTGGAAGAAAGTTTACATTTATAAAAATGAAAAAAATCACAGATTAATTGAGCAGTTTCTCTTTACGATCCAGTGTTCAGTGTCTTTGCCAAGAAACTGTCACCCTCAGTTTGTTTTTCTGTCTGAATATTTAAATGGGAGAAAATTTGCTTCAATCATGAGAAGTTTGTTGTTCACGCAGCCTTTTCTGTTAGATAACCATACTAAACTCTGCTGATGGACCTCTAAACAGTGTCCTAAGTGAGGTTATCTGCAGGAATTTAAAGATTACCAACATGCACATTGTGTGATATCCAGAATTTTACTGGGCTCCATCAAATTATTTACAAGATGCAACTAAGGGGTAAATTCCTGAAAATTTGAAACTAAGGTGATTATTATTAACAAGGAGATAATATTGAATTACTTGCAAGAGACAAGTATTGAAAAAGTTATGATCCAGATTTTAACAGTAAAATGATAAATAATTATACGCAAGTTCCTCTCAAATAAATGTCATAAACAACTAGTCTATAATGCTAAATTGTCATAATCACAGAAACACCACTGAATTACTAATCAACAGAAAACAGAAATACACAGGTGTGAAATTAGCTGTCTGTCAGATTTAATACTTCATCCTTAAAAAAAACCAACAACATAGCAACATGATTTGCCATAGCTATTTTTCAGCACTATTTAAGTTTTCCTATTTAAAATATTTCAGTTATTGGATGATGTAATTAGACAAGTACTGTTTTATTTCAAAAGCTATAGCACTTCAGATGTGGTTGAAAAACAGTAAAGAGTAATGTTGCCTAAGATGAAGTCTGAATATAAACACGTTTCCCAATGTATACAATTCTTCATTAAGTTTCCAGGCCCTTTTAATAACCACACAGTCTTCATGAACTAATTGTATGATACACTAGTAATAACATGAATCTATCTGTTAGACTTCGAAATGCTTTGGCTTACATGTAGTTTTATGGTATAAATTGTCTAGTCTAGTTTTATATAATAAATAATAATCAAACATAATAATATGTTTGATCAATAATAATCAAACAAAAATTCTTTTAACATCTAAACTACGTGGAGGAATTGGAGTACTTTGAGAATATTCATGAAACATTTTTACAGATATTTTTTGTTTTACCATGCTCTGAAGGTACAGAAGATTTTCTCTAGGGCTGTAATTTTAGTTCCATCTGATCCCACAGCATCAAAATAAATAAATAAATAAATAACAGTAAAGTAAAATTCTGGGTATGAAATTACATGCTTTCACATAATTGCACAGGAAGCAAAACCTACAAAAGCAAACAGCTAAATATTGACACTGATTTCAGCAGAACCAAGTACTCTTTTGTACACTTTCTGAAATGTGTCTGCTTTGAAATTGGTCCAGATTATGAGATCCTTAAATGCCCACACAGCAAAAATGAAGGAAATTTAAGAATATCTATTCTCTCCTCTTTATTTTCTGACAATTAAAAGAGAGATACATATTCTGACTATTGCAATGCACTAATAAGTTGCAGCATAAATAAATCAAGAAAATTAGAAAAGAGAAGTATTCATGTGAAAAAGTTAAATTGCCTTTGAGAAGGGAGATGAAGTAATCTCTCAAACAAAGCCCCAAATTAGCATTGCCTCATGTTGCAGGCATCGACTGCGGTTCTTATAACTACCATCCAACTGATATTTCTTTTTGTTAAGCAGAAAAATTGAGATCAATGACATCTTGCTGTTGAAACAATAATTAGGAATACAAAAGAACTGGTAGCCCTAAGGAAATCCAGATGGCTTTTAAGCAGTTCTTTGGCTTGCTTGTCCAGCTGACTAGAAGCCCAAACTCTGCTTTTAAAAAGGCCTTTGAAAAGAATATTACTATTGCTGATGCACAAAATCAAATGTTGCAATAAACCTGCGTTCCCTGTGGCTTCATGTCCTTGCCACGACATTTTAGTCACACTGCTCAAACTAACAACTTACAAGGGTTACGCTTATATGAAACATTTTTCCACAGTGGAAAGAACGGTTCTGTATAGTTTATGTGATAGCTCTTCCTACTGTAATACCTCCAAAATTCAATTCAGCTGGTTTGGAAATAAGAAAGACTATCATGAAAGAAAGAGATTTTCCCACGTAAAAACTAGCAAAAGATCTGCAAATATACAGACAGCAAAAAAAGGATAAGAATGGGCTTTGTGAGAAAGAGCTCAGTAACAAGAATCTGGGACTGAAGAGATCAACTCACAAACAACATATTTTTCATCAAGTAAGGTAACAAGTACCAGGAGGTAACAAGCACCACAAAATCAAAGCGCAAGCTTAAAAACATTAGACCAAAATAGTATAAGGAAACACTGAGAAGTTAAAAAAAAAAAATAATCAATAGACACAAAGAAGAAGAAAAGATATATACGAGGATTTAAAGGTGGGTGGTTTTTTAAATGCTGTAAGAATTGGCATTGCAAAACATCTGCAGAAGTTCATATATGCAGAGCCACAAATGACTGCTCAGTTCATGTTTCCTGAAACATTGAAGCTCTTTGGAAGTACCACTAACTTCATATAAATTCCCTGGAGAGAGTACACTCAGAGTATAGCTAAATGAAATACCCATTCACAGCAGGAGCTTGGTCTAAGTGTGGGAAACACAGCGTCAATACTGTATATGAAAATTGAGAGAAGCGTGACTCAGACGTTTATTTTTTGGAAAGACGGGGAACTTAAAATATACAACAGTAGGAAGTGAAAGATCAGGATCTCGGTATGTGTCACCATGGCTCAGCCAAAATCAAAGAAATCTCACTGTTTTTTATCAATTATTTGGCCCAAGATCTTCCAATCTGTGGGTAATAACACAACTGGAGACTGAGCCAGTAATTAAGAGAATGCAATCGGATTCAAAAGGTTTTCCATTATTTTTTTGTGACTGGATGAGCAGATGGCAAATGCAGCTTAACACAGAAAAAATGTGAGATAATTAGCAGGGAAACCAAACACCAAGTTAGAGAATATGTACTAAATGGAAATCTCATCTAGCAAGCTAATCAAGAGAGGAATTTGGGGGTTATTATGAAAAATAATTAAAACCATCAAATCATTTCACAGCTGCTGGAAAAAAGAAGGCAAAGATGATAGCAGGTTACATTAATAGATAGATGCACCACAAAGTAAAGTGATATTATTAGTGTTCAAGGCATTTATTAAGAACCATCTAGAACACTTCCCCTGGCTCTGGCAGGCGAGGCAGTGCATTACAGATGAAAATTTGGTGTGCTGGTGGCACCAGCCCAGCGCCAGGCTTCCAGTGCTGTTGAGCCTGAGCCTCTCCCAGTGTTAGTCACGATGTGACAAACGCCACCCAGACCTAGGTAGGTTATTTTTGATTCCCCTGCTCTTACAATGCTGTTTCACAGCCTCAGTCTTTGATGGTGAAAACCACCCCACTAAATTGCAACCCACATTTATTCATGGCCAGTTTATTTAGATTTAGACTATGTTGCTCTTCTTTTTTCCTGCTCTTTACCTCCTTGATATATTTATAGAGAACAATCATATCCCTTCTTGGCCTTCCCCTTGCTGTGTAAAACTTGTCAACCCATTATATATTCTCTTGTAAAGTCAGCACTCCTCTTTCTTGATCACCACAGTAGCTCTATAAGCTCAAGGGCTCACCTCTATTCCAGCGCAGATTTCTGCTCTGTGAACAGGTCTCTATGCTTGCAGTAATCACTTATAACATCGATGTCTTTGTTAGCGAGGCAAGGAGGCCCAGGAAAGGGACATGCTTAGCTGTCACAGCAGCCAACGAGTCAGACCAAGTGACTATTGGGAACAGATCCAGAACTGTAAGGGCAATGCACCAGCTCAGACCCATTGGTGTAAATCGCAGCAGCTGGACCTGCCTGGGGAAAGAGGCAGATGGGTATGGGGTGCTGAGCTCATGAGTCTCCTGTAGGAGAAGTGGAGATGGAAAGGGTTGGGGCCGTGGGAGTCTGGAATAGGAAAGTGGACCAAGGATGGAGGCAGGGCTTTGGACGGAGCAGGGGGACTGTGGGGCATGGGCAGGGGGAGTCATTTGCAGGGCGAGCGAGGGGTGTATTGTAGGTAGCTCAAGATGGGCTGGGAGGAATGGGGTTGCTTTAGAGTAAATTCAGAAATATGGGGGAGGCTCCAGAGCCATGTCAGTACCAGTAATCTGGAGTCCATTGGTGGACCAGGACATACACACATACAAGATGCTCCCTTGCTCCTACTTCATTCTCCTTTTAAATTTTGCTTTGATGAGGAGACTAAATATATGTGACTGAACTACCTGACCATTTTGCAGTTCTCTGACTCTCCTACACACTATTTCTACCACCTTTGCCCACTGTCCTGCATTTCAACAGGGAGCTTGACACCTAGAAGACAAGTTGCTAAAAGATCTGAGAATACTGGCATCTGAGCAGAGGAAACAGAAACCCAAATTAAGACCCCCATTGGAAAGGCAGCCGTACAAGCTCAGCAACTATTAGATTTGTTCAGTCTCCCAATCAGCGCAAGTATTATGTCGAAATCAACTATTATACAAGCTGCTCCTTCCCCAGCAGCTGGGATTTAGGGGACATGGGAGAGAGCCAAATGTACTGTGAATAGGGAGGATCAGCAGATGTTACAGATGATGTGAAGATATCACTTGGGGTGGGAGGAAGGTTATTTAAAAGGAACAGGAGAAGAGAGCACCAGGCTAATGTAACATAGGTCACAAATCTGTAAGATACTTCCATTAGTTCCAGCATTAATCAAACAACTTGCTTGCTTTCCAAATACAACGTGTCATTGAAGTGTTCAGCATAAACCTAATTTTGAACTAATAAATTATTACAAGTCATCAGAGCCAATATATTCAACCAGAAAAATTTTAATATAATGGCTGATATCTAACAGGTATTAATTACAGTTTGATCAAAGAACAGAACACGTTTGTAAATGTTTTCTTTGATTGCATCTCTTAAGTTTGCAGAGAATTAATGAGTTCAAAGTACTTTTTAATCAATATTGAAAAATCACAGTTTTGTTTTTTTTTTTAACAGAACAGAGAACCTCTACATTACTGTTCTTCAGAACATCTCCCTAGAGCTTGACTGTCCTTTGGAGTACTTTCAACCCACATCTGCAATAAAGAATAAGACCTTTACTGCACATTTTTGTATGCCAACTGTTGCTTTCTCATTCCTTTACTCACTTCCTCTTTTCTACCTGGTAGGTGTGAAACACACGGTCTTATCTTCACATAACAATACAACCATAAATTTATCAGTCATCTGATTAGTACTTCACTGGAGCAATGGGAATGAAACTGCCTCTGAGACAGATTCCATTCCCAGGATGCTTGCAGGTTCACATACTTGCACAGAATTACACTGGCATTTTTCTTTGGGACTAACACATTTATTGTACAAATTAAGACTAGTTTTAAAATAATATTGTAATTCATTGATACCCTATATATTTAGCATCGTTTACAAGATAGGTTAGTTAACTCAAATCAGAATTTCTAACCAATGGAAAAGTTCAACATTTCAGCAATTGCTTTTATCCACAACTGGAATAAAACTAAAACATCAATCCATTTTTTAGGTTAAATTACACCAAACTTGGACTAAGCTGAAATGTTTAACTTTAGTTTATCAGAGAGAAAAGAAACATTCTTTTTACTGTTTGATTTAGTTTGGTCAAAGTCTTTTTTGCCGCTCCTGTTTCTCAGACCTCCTCTCTTCCCATCAAGAAAGCTTCCTAGCCACTTCTGTGATCCCATATAGTACCTATGAAAACATATGACCACATATATGATGGGAAAAAGCCAAGTCCAGGAAACCTGTTCCATAACAAGAGGATGGATACAAGGAAGGGCTCTCTAAAAGGCACTCCAACCACACCTGTTAATACAGTGCACTGTCTCTCACAAAGAAAAGCCTTCCAACACAGCACAGCCCTGAAATGTGGCTGATCCAACCTGACACAGAAATCATTCCTTTCCATGATATTATGTTCACCAAATTCAAAATATGGCATTTTTTTATTTTTGCAGGAAATTCTTTCCTCAATCATAGAATAAATAATAAATACCATAGATCTTCCTCACAGAAAATCAACTTTTAGTAGAGGTGTAGAGGCATGATGAAACCTGCAATATGTTAAATACTATTAAAGCAAATTCATGTTTTTACCACCCAACAAGAAGGTTCCTAAATACTATA
Organism: Tringa tobata; assembly: GCA_033628505.1. Taxonomy (NCBI): domain Eukaryota; kingdom Metazoa; phylum Chordata; class Aves; order Charadriiformes; family Scolopacidae; genus Tringa; species Tringa tobata. The sequence goes on from JAHREE010000215.1 coordinate 255,874, forward strand.
GATATTTTTATTACTGTTTCTGTGCAACTTTGTTCTGTTATTTTTGTAAAGAATTTTCTCAGGTAGAAAATAAGAAGAAGCAAGAAACAGACTTAGGCCACGTTATTAAAAAAATAAACTGGAAAGGGCTGCTGCAATCTGTTATGTCTCTCCCTTTGGCCCTTAGTCTAGATAATCAGTGCTGGCTACTTTTCTGCTAGTCATTCAAAGCTGTCACTCTTTCCCTACCAACTCAGCAGCCAGACAGGCTGGCTTACTGTAAAGATTCCCCCCAAAACCAAATGCATGTTCCTTTCTCTATGAAGCTGCAGAAAAGAGCACTGTGTTTGAAAGAGTTAGGTATGTTTTACAAAACTCTGGTGCATTTAAAATCTAATCTGTTTCGTCTCCAGTGGGTATCATCAAGTCATTCTATTTGTTTATGTTGACAGTTTACTGTTCAACAAGTAGGTAGAGAAAGGGCTGTGATTTTGCTGAATGTGAACAGGTGGCCACCGGGGGATACAAATGTTACAGTCATGTGGGTACGGGTCAGAATGCCCTAACATATATTTTCATAGAGAACTAAAAAATAAAAAAATAAAATAAATCTTTCAGTAACTGATATTTCACCAAAAGCCTGTACATGAGTTAGGGCATAACAACGTATTATGAGGACTATTGGAAAGCAAAATTCCTCCCTTAGCTTCTTGGTATCAGTGGTGGTCACCCATTTCTAATTTCATAGACCAAACAAGGTTAAAAATACAGCCAAAGGCATACGAAATAAATGCTTCCTGCACGTAACTTTGCCCTGAGGAAGAAAATGCTAAATGTTAATAATTATATTAATGATCATTATTAAAGACAGGTCTCTCTACCTATTTTTTTTTTTCATTTGCTTTTTCATTTGCCTTTCTGAAGAAGCTTGAAGAAAGCTGATGTGCTGGCTACCAGCATATGCTTTAGGTAAGGTGGTTGAGGAGAGAGGGCTCCAGAAAATTATATCCTATTTGCTGGAAAATCACACCCTTCTATGAGACTATCTTATTAAATTTATTTGTTTAATCTGTCATTATAAAGCAAAAACAATACTGTTACAAATCAACTGAGACCATATTAATATATTAGATTACAGTGTCTGAGAAATAAAGTAGGCGTTTATAAAACAGGAATCATGATATTCAAGTTTTGTTAAAATGGCATACAGAAAGGTCATTAAATTATATTAGGCTTGTAGGAAAATGGATAGGCACTATTGTTTAAATTTCATAACATCTGCCTCGGATTCCTGCCAGTTACCAGAGCAATATTGGAGAAAAAAAAAAAAAACTATCCATTTAAAATATTCCAACTTTAATATAGCCTACTCTCTTCCCCCTCATCTGAAGTAAAGCGTACCCGTGATGATCTTCCCTTCTCTCCTCATGCTATCTAGGGTAAGAAGGCCACTGTTGATGCACCCATAGGTGCCAGCACAGGCAAGGCAACGTTACGCTGCCCAGGGTGTGCAGTCAACACACACGAAATGATGGAGGTGTCAAGGAGCTGCGCAAAGCAATCAAGTCATCCAAGCATGGAGGGCATGAAGATTGCAAAGACTGTGACAGCAGCCACCGCTGCCTCTCTCAGAGGCAGAGGATGTGGTATAACCAGCCTTCTTTGATGCAAGGCATCATGCCAAGCCTAACGCGTTGGGCAAGTGCTTTTAACAGCTGCAATTAAAAATATACCAGTGTCTCCAGAGAAATGTATTTTCCTTCCTGCAAGTGCATTTTTCTGCCATTCTCTCACTTTCATTCCTCCCCCATATGACACTATCCTAAGGTCCAAAATGTACAAATGAACCAGTGACAGGCTTGACATTCAATATCTGGCAATTCCCACCGAGATAGCAAATGGCACTTCATGTTACTGGGAAGTGAACATTCCTCAGAGGATCCCAACATATGCCTACATACCACACTTAAAATTGAGATTTTTGTCACTGCTGTAAAGAAAGCTACCTTATATCATTTTGAGTCAGATCTTAGTAATTTCAGTTATACAAAAGGAATATTCAAAAAAATTTTAAAAAGTCCTAATAAGTTTCATCAATATATTACACAGAATTTCAAAGCATGGGGTTTTTTTTGCATATGCCATCTACAAAAGAATGTAGCATGTTGTCTATGGTACATATGTTTCATGCAAATACCTATTAACCTTTCCATGTAAAGGCTGACATGAATATTTATGTTTTACTCACAATATAACACCTAATTTTTCTCATAGCTTCTACCATATATTATAGGAAGTTACCAGGCGAATATGAGATTATAATATATATGGGAGAAACTGCAACTGTAAAGATATCAAAACCACTTTTACACATTGAAAAAGCAATAGTATATGGAGCTATTTTGCTCCACTGTAACACATTCTGAGATAGCAAAGAAAAAGTAAAAAATAGTTACTGTATAAATTTAAAGATCAAAAAAGCAAGTTTGTTTAAGATAAATTATTTCCTATCTTTTCTTTTTCTACTTCACTAATAAATTCCAAGAATTCTTACCCATAACAGCAAAATTTGCTCTATCAGATTGCAAAGAAAACAAGGAGAATTACTTGAACAGCTACAGCTTCTCAGAACTTGAAAAGTGATTTAACCATGGTACTTCTTGTTTACAGACAAACAGATAAGGTAGTCTTTAAAGGGTTAAGAGAAAAGCAACTACAGTGCTGTATGAGTAGGGAGGCTGAGTGTATTTTCCTCTACTTTAAGAGCTAAAAGAGGATGACTTGAAGTAAGACTGACGTCCCCTACTGTGTCAAGTTGCTTGGATGGTACATTTAGGCTTTGGTCATTTTCAGTCTTCTAATTCTAGTCTTTCTGAACTGAGGGGACGCATAAACCGAAAACAGAGAGGCTTTTGCAATACCTGAGGTCACAAGAGAGAAGAGATACAGATGGCAAGGCTACCAAGGCCAGCAGGTAAGACAGCATGGCCAAAGGCATCATTCATAAACACAGCAGTGTCAAAACCTTGTGAGTCAAAGCTCCTACCTCCTTATTTGTCTGGTTTAGATGGGGTCATGAGTACTTTATCTTATGGCAGCAAGTCATTACGAAGACTAAAACTGAGTTTTCCATGACTAGAAACTGCTGATTTTTTTTTTCCCAAATTATCTACATTTATAAGATAATTTGAATTTTAAGTCAGATAGGTTTGATTAGACAAGAAAATTTTATTTGGCTAATTGTTTTTATTTTTGTGAACACAGCACACTAGAGGACAGTAGAAAATTTCATCTGGGATCTGCACAATAACAGCTCTAGAGCTGTGATATACACATACTACATTCTTTACCCAAATGAATGACACAAAGATTGCTTGTCATAAGAAAAGTCAGTGAACATTATATGGAAAAGACATCAGAACAAAGGAGATAATTTGCAGATGATGTTAGTTCTGTAAGAATAAGAGTGATATTTTATCAGTGCCGAGTCAGAACAATAGAAATAATTTGCAGATAAAGTTTGAAAGAAAAGCAAGGAAAAAAACTGGTATTTTTATCACAGCTAAAGTCTAAAGTTTGTGATGATTACTTTCCTGAAAGATTAGGATGATTCACTGCGGAAAAAGGAAGCTAAATAAATAATTCCTCTTCACCCAAAAACGTGCCAGAGGAAATCCATGGGGGTTTGAAACACATTGTTCCATAACAGGGGCTACAAAAGCATTTATCTTTTGGTTTTTTGTTTCCAATTATGTCTTGACTCCATACATACCTATTACTGTATTCTAGGTTCTCCCTGTGCACCCAGTCCCTCATGTAGTTATTCCAGCTTCCTTCTATTCCCCTTTTCCCTATATTTCCCTAAACCCAGACCAGTCTTTCTTTCAGGCTTCTTAACATCTGCTGTTCACCCCTGTACCAGTACTGTGTGCCCTCTGGCCCGTGGTCACACACCTACTGCTCATGCAGCTGACTTCAGAGCTCAGACTGAAGCCTTTCTTTCAATTTGATTGAATTTGGGTCTCTCCTCCTTCTCCAGTTGCCTGGCTGTAGTTAGAAAAACTACAAACCTTCACAACTTTGAGATCAGTGAGTTTACAAGGGTTTTGTTAGAAAGTTCAGGTCATTCTTATGGGAGGTCCCTCACTGGTGTTAGGGAGAGCATCCTGGTTGCCCCAACTGCCAAAGCTGGTCAGACACCAGCATGGCCTCAGCAGCAACAGGTACGGTGTCCTGCCACAGACTGCACCGGGCACGAACGAGCTGCCCAACATGTAACCCCAAACAGATAACTTGCTTCACCTTATATTCCTTTTTCCCCCCTTTCCAAGCTCTTCTCTTTTACCACCCTCATCCCCTTCCAAATAAATAGCCCGCTCTATTTTCCCTTTCCTCACTGGCTATGGTTTTGATGACTTTATACCCTTATTTGGTGACTCTGCTACAGTTGCCCTGGTACTTCCCACCATGGTCCTCAGTTCTGTTCAATTAGTGGTTCCTTTTCATTATCTATAGTGTCCTGCTGTCTCTCATGTAGCCAACTTATGAATGTCACCAAAGACAGGACGGACCATCTAGATGTACATTACTCCCATGTGGTCATCTGTAGCATCCTGCAGTTCCTCACATCATTATCTTGTTGGATGTACAACAGCTCGGGATTAGCCATCTACAAACACACCTTAACCTTTTGAGGAGACCATTTGCAGACAGACAAAATGATTATGTGTGCAGCTTAAACCTAAGAACTATGAACAATGGCACAGTAATAGAGGAATCAACTGGCAGTGCAGAGCTAATACGGGATCATCGTGAAATGGAGTTTACTATATGAAAAAAAATATTTGAAGCCCTCGTTTGAGTTAAGAAACAGATTAAAAGAGGAAATAAAGCCACAGTAAAATCTCTGAAGAAGATAATCTAAAGGATAAATGAGCACAAGAGCCACTACCTACTGAGAGAAAGTATATTGAATATACAAAAGCAAAACTCTTTTGAAGTGTAGGTAGGAAAAATATTAACTGTATCAGTAGTTTTTTTTATGACCTGAAAATAGAAATAGAATCATTATAAAAGCGGAAACAAGACCACATGATTAATGATAAGCATAATGGATAGCTCATATGCCCCATATGGCTAAAAATCAAAAGGCTGGGGTGTAAAATGTGTTTCAATTAGCTAGACACATAAAAGGCAATGAGGAAAAAGTCTATAAATACATTAAGCAATAATGGGAAGACAAAAGAAGAGACCATTATTTAATTGGACAGAAGACAAAAATATGGATGATACACAGAGATGGCTAAAGTGTTCCACATTTTGCTTCAGTTCTCATATACAGAAAAATTAATTAATTGTAATCAGCTACCAAACAAAATGCATTTTAAAAAGCAGACTAGCAAAAGAAAAGAAGCTGAAGAATATTTAGAAAATGCTTCAGAGAATGAATCACTGTAGAGAACTTTTCCAACTAGCCAAAACAGTCTCAACAGCGAGATCACCTTCAAGAACACAAGCAGGAAGTAGCAGAATAGCAAACACAACACCTCTATCTACTGGGAAAGACCGAGGAAATTTGAAACATATTAATCTAGCTTTCAAAGTCAAAATTTTGCAAAATAAGCTATGAAAAAACCTAAGCTATATAAAGTATATAAAACAATCTATAAACAGCCAGTAAGAATTGGAAAACATAGTAAAGCCAATTCAATTGCCTGCTGATGAGTAAATATAAGAATGACTTTAATATGGTTGGTAATATTGCTGCAGATTTTAATAAACAATTTGGTTAACTATAACCTAACTATAATCACTACTACAGAGAAACACAACTGTGGGAAAACCCCTGAAACATTCCTGCCATTATCAACGGTCAGTCATCAAACCTGGAGTCACCAAAATTGGAGAACATATTCAATGCAGACCAAATCTGGGACTATCTTATATTTTCAATAATGATTTACACAATTGCAAAGGCACTACATTCATATCATTCTAGGGATGAAAAGTTTTTTTCCAGACAGCATCAGAATTCAAAATGATCTTGACAAAGTTCAGTGTGTTCAAAATCCAGAAGATAAAATTCAACTGAGACCAGGCAAAGTTCTGATATTAGAAAGGAGCAATCACATGCACTACTACCAAAAGAGGAATATATGGCTAGGCAAGAACTGGCTGATAAAAATCTAGGTGTTAACAGTGACGACAAAGTAAACAGCAATGCCAATGGCATTTCAGAAAAAGGATGTACCTCTTTCTGGATTGTCTTAGCAGGGATGGCTTGAGGCAGGGTGTCAATCATCTGGCTTCCTGAGCTGGTAAATCTTTCCAAAGATTATTATACTTTAAAAAGCAGCTCCCTTTAAGAAAGCTATAAACTAGAACAAGTTCAAATGAAAAAAAAAAACCAAAACCAAAAACAAACCCAACAACCAAAACCAGCACATTTAAAGTGGTTTAACTAGGATGCAAGATTGAAGGAGGTGTCTTACCACCAGCACGCTCATATTATATGGCATGGTGTTTCATGCAAACATCATATGGGTAAGTCCACCATGGCATATTCTATAAAAAAATTTGTAATCAGCACATTGATTTTCTTAAAAGCTCTCTTAATACAATACAGAACATTCTCTGTTCTTTCTGATTCCCCATTAGGGTAATGACCTTAAACTGAAAAAAAGATGTGCAACACAGTTCAGTAGAAAAACGTAGCACCACTGAAACACAGTTTGGATCTGATCTATTTGGCAAACAAAGTAGAAGGTACATTAAAATTTATTGTAGCATTCTGTTTATCCTTCGAACGGTTATCAACATTTATACATACTGGAGACACTAAGCAGGGCATTTGTATTGTTGAGGCTTTTTATCCCTCCAGGCCTCCTGTAGCTCTTAACAAAAGGCTTATTCTAAATGCTTCTATGCTTCCTCCTCTTACTGTAGTAAAACAAACATTATGCTTCCTCATCAGTACAAAATGTGACAACGTTAATGATCACTGTTCACCGTAAGATAAAATGAGGTCTAGGCTGAGGTACGTGCAGTCGTTGCGGACTCCCCTGACGTGAAAGGAATACAAGTTGGATCTTGGCAATGATGACACCAGCTGTGGTCAACAGCAGCCTTACAGGGTTTTGTTAGAGTAACTGCTGGGTATGGTTATAATAAAGTCTGCATTCTAGAAGGGGTCCTTGAGACTAAAAGCACAGGATGATAATAGGTGTCTTGAGAGAACAGACTCGGTATAACATGAAGCCCCAGGGGAGGAAGCACATACTGCAAATGGTCAGTCCCTGGCCACTAAAGGAGGGCAACTTGGAGAGTTCTGCAGAATTGCTTTTAGAGCACAATAAAGAAAATAAAAAACATACACCAAACACATAAAACTGGCTACATATAATGAAAATTTGAAGGAGAAAACAAGAAGGTATATAAGCTCACAGCTCCTATAAGAATGAGCACAAAGGAAAAGCAGGGAAAGCATTGCTCCAGCAGTATCTCTCCCGGTTAAGGATGCTGCACCTGATCAATGCCCTTGATCAATGCCCTGCACTCCTTCAGCAGATGAAAAGAAGTGATTTTTAGTTTGCTCTTCACATTTTTCTCTGCAATCATATATGAAGTGTTATCTGTTACTACATACTTGCGTTAAGTAAATCAGAATTTTAAAGAGCGGCATGTGTGTGTGCTTTATTCACCAACACTCTCCTACATAACAAGATGATTGATACTGCAGCACCAAATCAGAATAAACCCAGATGCAAAAGTATATCATATTTAGATCTGAGTTGGAGGTTTTGCATAAATGTGTTAAAACAAGAAAACATTTATTGTTTTTTTTTTTTAGTTCACCTATAGCATAATTAGTGTTGATAACTGGTATTCAGTTATCCTGCCACCCTTCCTACAACTGTAGAAGATCTAAGATGCCCATTCAGTTCCACAGATGATGTGCTAATCACATGCAGCAATGGCAGAATAAATCTCCATGGGTTGACAACACCAAGTAAAATCTCAAGAAACTTTCACTCAAGCTGGCAAGAGTCAGGGAGGGGATACAGTTCTAGAGGCTGACAGATCGTGTTTCAGACTGCATTAGGACTGAATCTGCTGTATAAAACTATAAGCTGCTTGATAAAGTTAAATCATTGATTGGTACAAAATGTCCAAATTATCAGTCCTGTTTTACTTGAATGACTGAGCCAAAATAAAATGCTATTTATTTTCTCTAGGCTGCCATATCACATCTGGAGTCTTCTCTGTAAGGTTTAGTCTGCAAGAATGGGAGTACCCTGCAATTAGAGCCCTACGCAAACTACCCACATTTTAGGCCTAAGTGTGTAGGAGTAAACCAGACTATTTACCTTTAAAACAGGTAAGCAGAAGGAACATAGGGAGAATTGGATGGAGACTGAAGTCTTTTTCCAGTCTTGCCAGCTAGAACAGCTGCGCCACTGCAGAGAGATACTAATTTCCAGAAGTAAATTACTATTCCCTCAGAGCAAGGAAGAAGCAGAAGAGAAAATGTGATTCAGAGGAATATCTGAGTCACCATACTTCCCCAGGCTGGCATTACAATGATGCAGTTCACACCCCACCCCTTGCTCACGGCTATGCCAATAGGCACAACCTTACCCTAAATAAAGAACAGGACAGTTGTGTCAGCAACTTACAGTTTCCATAAGTAAGCTTTATATGCTGCTGTTTAAGGTTTAGGGGAAGATCAAGAATCTAGAAAGCTATGAGACAGAGCATTTGCTATGTTCTCATACTAAAATATCCCTGTGTCACATGCTTTGTGCCTTTTCATAGCACAGAAAGTCCCCTCTGTAGAATAAAAACCCAGATGGATCATTTTGTAATGATTAGGCATCACTGTTTAAATGTAGACGCCATGAATCACTCTGCAACAGCTGCCAGCGATTTGCCTTGGAAATAAAAGCAATCATCTACCAAGTTTAAAGAGCTACTTTATGGGAAAGGGATGGGAAGCATGTGTTCAATGAAAAAAAAAAAAAAGAAGAAAAATTCAGAAAAGGGAAGTGATTTAGAAGTTTTGTCAGAATATTCTGTAGTGGTTATAGACTGCCATCACAGGTAGGCTGCAAGGACCTCTGGAGTTATGTGGTCCAACCACCTTGGCTGAAATCAGGACCAGTTTTAAATAGTGATATTCACCAGCTAAATGTGATTAACATTATTGAGGTATTCATGTCCCTTATTATCAGAAATAAAAGGAAGGTATTAACTACTTGTGAACAAGATCTGTTTGCCTTTTAACAATCAACACGCTATACTTTAAAATTTATTCTGTTTTGAGCCTAGGATTTGTAAGTATAAAGAATTCTTTTGCCATATATGAGAAAAGAAGACTGGTCCTACTTTATCAGATTTTCTGTTAGAAAAATGGAATAAGCATAGAGGAAGAAACACATCCAGCAGCCAAAAAGTGAAAAATTATACTATGTATATTAGTCACTATTTTATTAGTATGGCAGTGTCATAAAATTATGACATTATGCCATTGATAACATAAGGTTGATGAATAAGAAGGAAGGGAGCTGTTTTCATCTTTTCTATACCAGCCTAGGGTTGCCTTTATCGAAGAAGCAGGAAAACAGGTCTCTTCCAAAGCCACCTTCAGGGATTTTGTTATCACACCTCTCCTTTTCCAGGAATGTAAGCCAGTTATCAGCCTGGTGGAAAGGCTGGAGTGGGAACAATGGTTCCCTTGGAGTTGTCACATTGGATTGCAAAGAATGAAAAAATTCATAGGGGTATGTATGTAAAACACAGGAGGCAACATGATCCTGCATCTCTGTTAGAGGAACATTGAGTTGGGAACAGAAATATCTGCTTTCCTGTCCCTGCAGTCAACCTTGTTTATGTATATTACCCTCTGACTAATGAAAATGTAAACTCTGCTGTGGGACTTGGAGCATTCATCTTACCACAGCACATTACAGAAAAAAAAGTAGGGAAGAGATGATAGGAATCCACTGTCCAAGATCACAGGTACAGCCCCAGCTCCTGTTACTTGCATCAGTCGCTGTAGAACAGTGGTACTTGCTAAGTTATTTCACTGATGTCTGAAACATCCCAGTGTATTCCTACAGTCACAAAAGGAAACATCTAGCTTATCTGTGCTGCAGGAAAAAGTATCTGTCTGAAAACATTGACTTTCTAATAGGGCCACCTACAAATTTCATTTTTGCCATAAGCTTTGCTTCCAGTGTCCTTCTTATTGATACATCTTACTTGAATCTTCTTGTGAACTTCCTTTGCTCCTGAGCAATCTTCCATTATTTCCTTACCAAAATAATTTTAACTTTACAGTAGTGATGTGGCAAGACAATCACACATCCCTCTACCTAGGAAGTGGATTTATCCATCGAATGGCAGAGGGCATAGGATCTTGAGACCCAGAAGTACCCAAAAGCTCTAAGGTGACTGTTGAGAAGCTTTAGAATACGTAAGGAAGTTCTTTCTCTCAGCACACTCCCCTTAATAACCTGCTGGTTAGCTCACATTCTATGGAAAAACTCAGCTAAACATCTCCATTCTCCATGCACCTAGAAGCATCTCACCATAGAGCTGAATGATTTAAAAGCCACACAATCCCCATTATCACAGAATTAATTTAAAACTGTCTTTCATTTACAATATAAAAGTCTCCTAAATCTCTTCTTTAAACATCAACGTGTAGGATCTTCCTGGATGAGCCACACTCTTACATGCACAGTCTTCCTCATGCTTCTAGATATATGACACACAGTGAGATGAGAGATAAAAGTCCCCTAACCACAAATAAGCATGCTATGGCTGTATTTATTTGACTTTTTTTGATGAAAAGAAATCACATCCATTTTGAAAACCTGCTGTGAAAATTTAGACTCAAAATATCTGGCCCCATTAAGAATGCAACATTTTTCTATGGCTATATATTTTTTGGACATTTTTATTATCTATGAATGTTATGTTTAATGTAAAAGGGAAAAAGAGAGAGGAGCAATGTATTCTGCAAGACTAATGGACAGCTAAACATAATTCATTAGGTGAGACGGGCAGTGTATAGAATGAGAAGCTAAATCAAGCAGCAATGACCTTGGACAGAGCAGCTTTTCTAAGCTGGTGTATTGGATTTTCAATTTACTTTGGGGAGGGGTCCTTTTTTATTATGCAACAAACGCTATAGAGCGGGATTAACGTAATCAAATGTAGATGACTACATTGAATTACATATAAGCTAGTTGCCTCACAGTGAAGAGAGAAAAATAGTCACTTTCAGGGTACAATTCATCTCATCTGATGTACAGACCTGGAAGAAGGCAGACCTAAGAACACCTATTTCTCACCATTCATTATAAAAGAAGGTGGAGGTGATCAGTTCAATATACAGACATCTCTATTATACCAGTATTACATGAAATTAATTCCACCCAGGACTAAGGAATTCTGGTCTTTGTAGCCAGCTTCAGGCATCCAGCTTAAATTCCAGCCAGGGATTTAATTTTAGTACTGGGGGATGAGGAGCATACCAGATATAATAACAAGGCTTACCACCTACCTCCTTCTCTAAAAATATACAGTTTATCTCCCAGTTGCAATATACCTCAAAATGAGCAGACTACTGAATCATTTAAGGGAAACAGTTCTTCTCAGGAATCTCTTCATGTGGGGATTTTTATTCTTTTTAATCACGAAGAACATTTTTATCCATCTTGCAAAATCTCCTTCCATAGAATTCAAGGAAAATCTGTGAAGTTATATATTGTTACAATTTTTTCTTTCAAGAAAATATTAGAATAATTGCAGAGAACACTTCTTTGTCCACTTTCTGTCCCAGAACCTTATTCTCAACTGCAGCCTCATTTGGCATCTGGCTAAACTAACTTGTTCCGGCAACATAAAGTGTGTTTAGGGAAGGAAACAAAGTCACAGCACCAGGTACACGCTGCTCGGGAATCAGACAGCATCTCTCTATATAGATCCATAGTTTTCTAGTACTGCTCACTTTGGTTTGTATTTTAGAAAGCAGCAAGGTTTGGAGTAACTAAATACAGTTAGTAAACACAGGTATCCAGCTGTGACCCTGTGTTGTGGAGTTTTTTTGTGTTGTTGCTATAACATTACTTAAAAATGCATGAGGCAGAGTTTTTAAACAACAAATACCAAATAAGCAATGAGACTATGAAAAATGAAGCTTTCAGAATGTAAGATATAATCATCTGTCAAAACCATAGAAGAAGCTTTTTATTCATCCTTTTTTTCCAAAGAAAGAAGTGCTATGCTACCCACAAAGGATAAGGTATGGGGCAGTTTGTTCTACTTTGGCTACAACAATAGAAAAAAACTTTGAATAATTTATAATTCAAAAGTAATTTGCTGTAAATGAAGAAAAAACATAATTTTGGCATACTATTTTATATCCTATTCATAATTGTTTTAAGTAAGCTTATTGGGTCCTGTCTTGTCCAAGAAATATGTATAATTATTTCTTTACATGATTTTTTTGATACTAAGTTTGATTCCAGTGACTGTTCTGCTGCTGCTCAATACACCAGTACTAAACCAGCTATGAAATGTCTGAGTCAGTGCTGAGAACTAGTGACAAAACGCTACACAAGCTTCAAGCTGTTGCCAAGACACAGCAGTATTAAAAAGAGAGTAGGCTGAGGACAGGACTACTGAGTTCTTATGACAGTGTTCTTTGTCAGTTTCCGCTTCAGTCTCCATTGAGCTAATATTTGTTCTGAGTTTTCCATTTTGAAGACTTTGAGATAATAATGATTAGGTCATTAGGTCACTTTAATAAAGACCAGTGAGATATAGAGACAGCAAGCGTTAGGGAACTGCAGGTCATTTTAATAAGACAGAAATAGATGCACATATCTAGAATTCTATAAGTTTCATATTCATCATATCTGCTAAAAAAATCTATTATGATTGAAAAATAAAATTTCTATAACATATTTCATTGAAATAGGAAAATTAAGACATTTGCTGCTATAAAATCATCAGCTTAGGGGCCATTTTAAAAATGCCTTCAATGGCTTCATCTACTGTAGTGAAGTTCAATAAAGCAAATTCTCCTTATTTGTCTCTTTATCCTTCCATTCATCTTTCTTTCCTTTTCTTCTTTTTCTTTTCCCTTGAGATTCACAGTCACTACACATGAACTACACGTGGGTCCAGCTGTCTAGCCTTTTGGTACTGAATACTCCTGTTCGGACACTGAGTTTAAACATAGGGAAATCTACAGCCTGAGTCCTTAACACAGACTGAAACACTCCACTATAATGCAAACAGCTTGCTTGATTTCCAGTGCCTGCTAATTCAAAACCTCTTAAGTATTCTGTATTTTCATTTTCCTCATACTGTACAATTTCTTTTTCTCCATGCAGGCACTAAAACTAACATTTCGCAGCTTCACAGATAACTTCAACAGAGCACAATTAAAATTGCACATTCCCAGCAAACAACCATTTGCAAAGGCATTTAGTCATAGTTCTAAAGTTAATAATTTATTGTATTTCTTCATTAATTATAAAAGCTGAAAATTTTGCTACACATGTCTGTGTTAAGAAGGTCTAAGGAAGACAAGCTTTGGATGTGTTATATAAAAGCATGTAAAAGCAGTATTACATTTTTAAAGGGAAAGCTGTCTTTAACATTGGAATTCATCAATATTCACCCTTTTGAGACACTTGGCTAGGAGATAACTGACCTTGAAATAGATTATGCATCTCCAGTTTAGGATGCGTAACAAGTCATGGTCAATTAATACACAACAGAGCCCATAATCATGGCGATTATTGCCTGATCTGGAGGAAACATACTCAAGGGCATTACAGCCTAATTTAGCTTCACAGTCAGATTGATAACTTCAGCACCTCAAGTACTCAGAAACCACAGCAATGAGCACTCTGGAAACACACACAGGTCTCTAACAAACACTGGCACTTTAAAATGATGTTTAAAAATGAGCTGTAAAAACGTTAATAAAATAAATATTAGACCCATAAACCTCATTTCATAACCTTGCTAATACACAGTGACGTGGACCAGAACTTATCCCATTCTCCTATCTCTCAACAGAAATCAGTCACCCAAGACAAAGAATTCAGCTCTGGACTTCCCCTGCCCAGGGGCAAGAGATACTGCCCAAGGAAAAGGTCAACTGGCCAGTTTCTCACTAAGACAGGCCACGGCATGGCTCAGACCAGGCAACCGTTGGAAATACTCCTACAGCTCTTCAGAGCTCCAGATAAAGCAAGTGTGATGCATCACCACCAGTCTTCTCCTCAGGATCCTGCTTTGATCGACTCAACCAGAGAAAAGACCACAGGGGCCAGATAAAGAGGATGACTTAAAAGCAGGAAGAATATTTGAGGCTGCATTTATTTATAACTTTGAGTGTATAAGAGAGAACTGTTTTTAATGTTTATACTTTTTTACTGTAGAGGCCCTGAACATTAATAAAAATCTGCTCATTAATTTCCATTGTAACTTTGGTGGATGGTTTTTCACTCCAAAGATGACACCTCCTTCCCTGCCCCCCCCTTCCAAAAAAAATAAAATCCGATGAAAAATTGGGTCCCAAATTACAATTAACTGTTTTTTAAATTAGAAATGAGTTTTACAGATGTCCTGAAGCTGCTGAAAATAAATGAATAATAAATAAGAATGTTTTATACTTGCAGTATTTGGAGCCTTTAATCTGAGGATTTTAATAGTGCTCTGAAAAGTATTTACTAATTAACCTTCACTTTGCTATGAACAAGACAAATCCCTGTAACCTTCCTTTTAGCTCAGATGCAAAATAAGAGGAAAAAAAAAAAAGAAATTGTGCATTTTTTTTTTTTCATTTCATGCCCCACGCTAGCTCACAATCAATAACACGCAGCATTAGCTTGAGGTAGAACACCTTGTTGTCATTCTCCACACACACACAAGTCTCACAATGAAGCAATGTTTTAAACTCTAGCCAGCTGTTCTACCTGGAGACGAGGGTCGAAGCTCAAATACTAGTGGTACTCTTGTTAGTAAAGCAGTGAGGAACTAGTGTAAGAAGTGGGTAAACAGATTCTCTCTGTTGCACCTCAAGGCTCTGAGCTACAGAAAAATGAAGAATGCCTCTTCAGATTACCACCCAGAAGAGGAGATGCTGAGGTCAGTATTTCCTTGTCCCCAAGGAAATCACCCCTGCTGGCATGGCGGGACTGGAGAATCTCCATGGCTCGATGGCTGGTGCATCAAGGCACATGAGAAGTGACCTCGAACATTTCAGGCTGATGAGGAAATTCCTACCCCAGTCCACTGTCCTAAAAGAAGGGCAAGTGGGTGAATCAGACTGCTGGCACCATCATCCTCAAGTCCACCAGCAGTTTTAGGGACTGAGCAAAGCAAAGAGATTTGTCAGAAAATACATTCTACTCAAACGAGTGGCTTGTTTTGAACCCGGTGAAACTGCTTTTTCCAGCAGACTATTCCAGGAAAAAAAACCTCCACAAACCACCCAGCCTGATTCAGCTATTCTGTGCTGTTAATCCAATCGCTTTGGTGCACTTTCTTAGTTACTTTTCAGCATAACTTCTCTGACTCGAGGCAGGCTGAATTGACAAAAAAAGAACTCAAATTCTGATTTTTCAGCACTCGTGTCAGTCACATTCAATAGATATTGATTCCTTCCGTTTCCATGTGAGCTGCTGGCATGGGATGGTGGTCCAGGAGAGAATAAAGGAATTTTTGAGATTATCTGAGATATGGCTTCTCCTTGTCAGGGACAGGAAAAGGGAAAGTCATTTTGATCAATGAAAATGCTGACTGAAAATTTGCCTGTCAGTGAATCCTTGGACTCATACTGATGACAATGAGGATTAGGAAACAAAGCAGGTTGCCAGACGCTCTATCATTGCAAAGTAAATCATGAAGTTGTCTGAAGTCCAAAAATGATTACAGGGAAGAGTAAGGGGCATTTTGTAAAACCCAATCATAACATGTATGAAAAACTTAAAAGAGCTTTAAGGTTTAATTGACACCATCAAAATAGTAGTTGAAACAAAATGCGTGTCTCTGTATTCAAAATGTACATGTACATAACAAGTGCAATAATATATGTCTGATTCCAAACTAAAAATAAATTTTCCTTGAAGAAGTAGTAATTCACATCCTATTTATTTAACAGTTGACTTAGATCACAATAATAAGCTTACTAAAATTCTATATATGTTTATTAGTAATAGTTTTGTGTTTAATACTGAACAGTTAGGACTGAGGGATACAAAACCAGATTTCTATTGATTTTATCATTCTATATATTTAAACATAATGTTTGAGTTTTGTGGTCAATTTATTTATTCCCTCCTTGATTTCTTTACTGGCTTTCAGTTATAGCTACCTGAAGAAAGATCTTATTATTACAAGATCAGAAATTATATCCGTGTTGTGTTTTTGTTTTTGTTTTTTTTTTTTAAATCTGAAGCCTAATGAGTTGACTAGCTATGAAATTTGACCCTCATTCCAAGATTCAACATGCTACCTTCCCCACAGCCTGCCTCTTGCCACCATGATCCCTAATGTCTCTCATCCGAGATGCACACCACACTCCCACGCCTCCCCAGTTACACCTCCAGCTCACAGCACCCTTTGCAGCACACCTTTTACACTGCTCAAGTTCCACATTTCACACTGCAGTCTCTCCATTTCATGGAGACCTGTGGTCTGCATGTTCCTCCCTAACAGATCTTTTATAATAATATCAAGACTTTTCATCAGCACTTTTAACCTTGACATCAGGTCAAGATGCTCCATGCACTGTATTTGGCAGTACACACATGGTGGTTATTGAGTTGAGTGATACCAGGTACAAACGATTCTAACTGAGCTACCCTTGCCTCCCATCTCGCACTCTCTCCACCTCTAGCCACCATGAGTGAGGTATTCCTCTTCAACCTTAGCCATGGATCCATAATGATTAGGGAAGGGATTGTTAGGCAGAGTGATCACATAAACCCGGGCTGCTTAGGAAATAAGGCAACAAAAGCAAGGCTATAAAACCGAAAAGGTGAGGACAAACAGAACACACGAAGCTGAAGAACATAATTTAAGGCAACTGTATCATCAATATAAATTTACTCTGAAGACAGATTCACAGCTAGCTACTATTACACAGAGCACAGTGTGACTGTATCAAAGGGAGATGTCATTAAGCCATCCTCATTAACAGTGCCTGCCAAGGACAGGTAGAGCACAACTCATCAGAACCGTGACTTGTATCACCCAGGAGCAGGAATGTAAGAGCTGGAACCGTTCACTGCATAAAAAATATTTACCAGGTAACCGGTCAGGACAGAGATGACTTGGAATGTGTTAATGGGAATGGGAGGATGGCTGACCGTCTGGTACCTTCAGTGGATGAGACTGGTCTCACACTTATCTCTGAGCAACAGCAGGATTTGCAGGGCCTTTATGCTACAAGCGCCTCGACACACGCTGTGAGTCAGGAGCCCGTGCAGTCCCATGAGCAGGCTGGTTCAGAAAGCATTTGGCAGTTCGGTGTGATGCCTCCCACCTGATCTACCTCGGCTATGCCTGTGACTCATTTAGTCTGCTAATGCGAGGAGAGGCAGGCTCTCTCCCATGCATGTTCCTCTTACTCTGGTGCTTTGCATAGTTATCTTGTGATGGATTTGAGTATATTATGAGATGTTGCTGATTGGATCAGCTCAGCTCAGCTCATTTTCTTACCCGCCTTCTTATCTCCAATTTTGCAAGGACACAGGTATTTCTGTTTCCATTATCCCACCCCTATTCTACACCTTGAGTTGAAATAAGTTAGCTTTGAACTGACTTCCCTCACACAACATATGAACTATGTAATTCAGTGTAGAGGGTATGACCCCCATTTACATCTTCATTTATCATCTCTGTATCATCTCCACTCTGTTAACATGTTCATATCAAAAACACTGAACATATATATCGCGTGATACTGGCACTAATTTTTCCCCACTTCACTCTAGAATTGCAGTGCTCTGGTTTTACATTAGCTAATCTCCATCTACTTTTTGATCTGGAGCTACAATAAGGAAACTTTGGAAACAAATATTCAGGCAGAGTATGAGGCCCTCCATCAGTACTGGATAGGTTTTCTGTCAGCTCTTCTGTCTGTGAACTTTGCTAGTATTTCTGAAGTTTGTGGTATTGACACTTCTTTTTCCAGCATAGATCTACATAAACCTCTGCAATCCAGTACAGATCATCACATTGTCCTGTCTGTTTAACATCCTTCTTAGAGGCACGGACAGTGGGATTGAGTGCAACCTCAGCAAGTTTGCCAACAACACCAAGCTCTGTGGTGCGGTCGACACTCTGGAGAGAAGGGATGCCATCCAGAGGGACCTGGACAGGCTTGAGAGGTGGGCCCATGCTGACCTTGTGAAGCTCAGCCAGGCCCAGTGCAAGGTCCTGTACCTGGGACATGGCAATCCCAGTCACAAATACAAGTTAAGGGTTGAATGGCTGAAGAGCAGCCCTGAGGAGAAGGACTTGGGAGCGCTTGTGAATGAGAAGCTCAGCATGAGCTGGTAATGTGCACTGGCAGCCCAGAAAGCCAACCACATCCCGGGCTGCATCAAAAGAAGCATGGCCAGCAGGTCGAGAGAGGTGATTCTGCCCCTCTACTCTGCTCTGGTGAGACTTCACTTGGAGTACTGAGTCCATTTCTGGAGTCCTCAACAACGCAAGAACATGGACCTGTTGGAAAGGGTCCAGAGGAGGGTCATGAAAATGATCAGAGGGCTGGAGCACCTCTGGCATGAGGACAGGCTAAGGGAGTTGGGGTTGTTCAGCCTGGAGAAGAGAAGGTGCCAAGGAGACCTTATAGCAGCTTTCCAGTACCTAAAAAGAAAGCTGGGGGGGGACTCTTTATCAGGGAGTGCAGCGACAGGACAAGGGGCAATGGTTTTAAACTGAAAGAGGGGAGATTTAAATTAGACACTGGGAAGAAATTCTTTACCATGAGGGTGGTGAGAAACTGGAACAGGTTGCCCAGAAAACTTGTGGATGCCCCATTCCTGGAAGTGTTCAAGATCAGGTTGGATGGGGCTTTGCGCAACCTGGTCAAGTGGGAGGTGTCCCTGCCTGTGGCAGGGAGGTTGGAACTCGATGATCTTTGAGCTCCCTTCCAACCCAAACCATTCTATGATTCTATGATTAACAGAGACAGGTAGATATGTCTGCAGGAGTAAGGAAGGATGCTACAACACAGTAAATACATTGTTCCATGCAGTGCAGATTACCAGGTTGGACACACTCACTAAAATATGACCAGAACTACTTTACACATCTGTCTAGCTCATGATGTGGGCATAGTAAATGTGACACTTTCCACTCTATCTATGCAGACCTAGCTTAAAATTCCATGTAAAACACTAAATAAGGCAACTTACAGATTGGGAGAAAGAAAAGTTCTCCTTTGGGGAGTGCCTTTAGTCTTGGCATTTCAAAAATGTTTAAAAGCATTATGTTTTGAATTGAAAATTACCATTTCAGTTTCTACTATATAGATATTTCATATTTTCTTTGCCATAGTTTACTTTTAAGAGTCATACTGCAGATAACAGAGACAGAAAAAAAATACTCAGTTCATTGTTGCAACCAGTCAATAGCTGATGCTGCACAAGCTGATTTTCTTCTCACTCATCTCAAACACCTGGAGTGTTTATAGTCAAAGTACAAGATATATGAAGACCCTTTAAAAAAAAAGCAAAAAAAAACCAAAAAACCACACCAAACCTATGCCCTGTTTTGAAAAGGAACTGTGTAAAAATGGTGTATTTTTACTTACACATATGTATTTGAAGTGTTCAAACAGAAACTGTATTATTCTTCTTCAGAGCCACTTTTAGGACTGCTCAGTTAAGTTCTACACACTTATACCTGTGCATGCCTTTTAAAAATACAAAGGTTGGTCTGAATTCAAGCTAGTCGTTTGTCCATAATACAGGTGTATTATGGAATAAGTGATCAGAATAATAAGAACACTTCAATGAACAAGGAGCAACATTTATGTCCTCAGACTTGATCACTTCCCCCTACGTAGAACTCAGTTGAAATCAAGGAATTAAAATACAGTGTTATTTAGCTAAGACTAGTTTCCTTCAACAAAGCATAGTACAGACATTTAGAATCTAGAATACCATCCTTTCAGAATAGTGCTGTGGCAAATTATACAACCTTCTTTGGGGACTTTAGAAATACAAATTTGGTAACTTTAGGTTACTCTTCAAAATAGTGTTCAGGTAAAAACTGAAGGTTAGATCTTGAGTCCCCTCTGAGATCAGTGTGCCTCAACGCCACAAGATCACATTAAGGAGATCCGTCAGAATCCATTTTTGGGGGCATCCTGAGATATCAATTCACAACAAAAATGCAAATTCCCAAATGGTAGAAGATACTCCTACTGGTAAATGCATATTATTTTATAAGAGACATTTATAACAACCTTTAAAACATCTTTTATTTCTGACTTCTTTGTAATTACTTACAGAACAGTTGTCAGAGAAAGAGAAACTTTTGCTTAAGCATTGCAAGATGTTTGCTTGAGAACTAAGTACTAGATTTCTATCTCAAAACATCAGCGGTAAAATTTTAAGTACCATATAAATAGCTAGGTGAGATTGCAACTCAATATATTCAGAATATGGTCCCACTGCTGTTCCACTGAAACAGCCCATTATGAAAGAGATGCTGCTCCCTAAGCATTTGGAAACAACAATTTTCCTCTTGCTAATTAGAAATAAGGTTTTAACAGATGCCTACCTGTTCCTGGCAGGCATTTCAAAATCTATAGTTTAAAGTATTTCGCACTATTAATTCACTGCCTTTTTCATGCTTATAACATGAAATAGAACCCTTGAAGACCACATGGAAATGATAGTTAAAGGAAGAGTATAATTATTAGTCTCCATTGTATTAGCTATTTGCAAGAACACAATCTCACGCCAATGGGGTTAGATGATATCATAATACACTTGTCTTCACCTTTAGCCATGATGATCTTGTGAAATGTTCTCTTGTAATATAAACTTCTCTTAGCTGATCATGAACAACCAACAGAGAAAATATGTTTTGGATTTGCACAACAGATATTGAAGTAATATAGCAAAAGGTTGTGTGGAAAACAAAAAAGAAATATTATGTTATTTATGATCTCTCTCATTGCTGCCCAACTTTCCTCTCTTATTGGAACATCTATTAGTATGTTTTCTCCTGAGGACACTTCTCTCAAATGCGTCCTCTCTTAATGTCTGTTTTCTCTGCTTCAAAATATTGAATTTACACTAAATCTTTTTCCTTTTAAGTCACATAAATTCATTCTTCAAAGAACTGAAAAATAGCGATAACAGGCATGTTATCTTTCCTGGAAAAAATTTTACACTAAAACCTGATTTGCACTTTTGATGAAAACAGATACTTTGTGGACTCCTAGTGCACCTCTGTACAATGGATGAGTTACACACAGTGGCCTGGAAAGTGAAGAAAATACTCGCTTTTGTTGACAGCTAGATAACAAGAATTTTCTTCTAGTTCCTGCGCTTCCAGGCTCAGTTTCCAGCTCAAAATGGCTAAGCTTCTACTGGATAAGCTCATTCCTGAATTCTCAGATTCAGTGGGGTCCATTGTACAATCCTGGCAGCACAAAAGCTTTAAAATAATGTGAATATAACTTAAACCAGGTTATTTTGCAGCATTTAAGAATGGAACTAAGAAGCTGAACCTTGTTCTCCAACGACAGCTCCTATACTCCTCACATATGGAGAGTGTAACAAGTCACACATCTGAATACTTTGAAACACCTTAAACCTTTCTCAAGATTAACATCTGGTAAGAGTGCAACATGCCCAAAGCAAGCACCGTCAACCACAACCAATTATTTAGTAAATATTTTGTTAATCAAGTTGGATCCTATTTTCGTGCTTCCCCTCTGCTAGTGTACCCAGTCATACTAACCGCTTTTTTTATTCAGCTGCGCCTCTCCTAAATGGTCTCCCATTTCTGCTTCCTATTATTTTATTATTAAATCATTTTATAGCTTTCTCTTTACACAGAATACTCACATTTTCAGAATAAATCAATTTGAATCCTAGCTTCACATTCTAAGAATACTATTTTGATGCTATTTGAAATAAATGAGCATCATTTATATATTTTACAGTACTACAAACGTATATTTGCTGCTCCACAAAAGACTGGGAAAAGTCAAGCCCCATGCAGAGAGGTTCCCAGCAGAATTTCTGCTACCACACAGCAGATGGTGGCAGCCAACACAGAGAGTGGTTGGAGAGCACAGAAATGAGCACAGCAGAAGTAACCACTCCGGTTAGGAGCACACATTGGAAAGATTTGTTGCTTTACCTTTGCCTGGTTATTATTTCTAATTTAAATTTATGTCTACGTTCATGAAGTCTTTGTATAGATATTAATGAACACAGTTAAGGATGAAAGACTTCTAGATCTGATCTTGAGACTGGTTCCTTGCAAAAGCTAAATGCACTTGCTGTTCAAAAGGGTTAAGCACCGGGCTAGCATAAAATATTGAAGAAACTACCAAAAGCTAGGCTATTACTAAACACAAGATTTAAAGTGTGAACAGCCAACCTACTAGTACTGACAATTGCAGGCAACATAAAAATATTTTTTAGTATCTTATAATCCTAACACATTTACAGCATTTTGCACAGTAGAAATATAATGGCACAAAGTGACAACATTTGCAATAGCCAGAAATGTTGCCATAGTAAGTATTACCAAACGGCAAAGAACATTGGAGAGAACTCTTCATGCCTGAATTACTGTAAAAAGTAAAGCCAAGAAATGGCTTAAATTACTTACCCGGTGTAAGGCTGGGCAAGAAACTGTAAACCTCTTAATTGTGTGTGCACAGGTGGACAATATCTGTAGACTCACTCACTGAACAAGGTGAGTCCTTTCAACTTCCGTTGACTTTTGTATGAATAGGAGGCTCTCAGCACCTGTAGGAAATGCCCTGCCATTGCCATGAACGAGCTCACGCATAACAATGAGCATTAGGACCTGCCTCACCTGGTTCCATTGGATTTAATGGGACAACTCATATGCACCTGAGAATTCACATCTGATTCAGTAATAAGGATTCCTAAGGGAAATTATCATGCTAGAAGTAAGAAACTTGTCACAGAAGAGGTTTAAATAAACCGATATACAAGGCCTACCAATATACGAGGCCTACCCAAGGCCTACAAAAAAACAGCAGTTTTCCATAAAGCACTAGGACAACTGAAACAGAAACGTAAGGCTATGGCTGAAATAAAGCAATACCTACTCTTTTTTTTTTTTTTTAACTGACAAAATAAAATATCGTAGTAAGGATTTAAAAATCACTTATATTGATTAAACAATTGTGGCAATTCTGAGCTATTATTATTCATTTAGTTCATAAATTTCAGTAGAGTTCTGCTGAGTCACACAAATGGAAAACCTGGCCAGCTGGGTGGATATATGACTCGATTACTACTCCGAGACAAAACATCCTGTTATGTTTCTGCAACATAGCTTAGCTTATTGATTTGAATACATGGATTGTGCAATTCAGATATTCAGATGGGAGAAACAAAGACAGAGGAGCGTTCCTAAGCACCGCACATAGGGGTAAGGGGCAGTAGGTCGCTGGCCTGGAAGACCAAAAGCAGAGACGTCCCTCAAACTATGCCTATGGAAGAGAGAACTAATGCCACCTGGGCCTGTTTGGAAAAACATTTCTAGTCATTTTATACCCATCCTAACTTTATAAGATACGCTCATTTTTAAAAAGGATATATATCCCAAGGGCAGCCTGGAAGAACAACAACATCTAAATGAATAGTAACTGATGCCAGACATTTGTCTTGTGTGCTTATGTATCTTTATCCTACCTAAATGAGCCTGTACCGTAACACTAATTTCATATTTTAGTTCCAGTGAAAACCAAGGAAACGTGAATTTCGTGTGCACTAAGCAGGGCTCACCGCCTGCTGGCTTTTCTGGGACTCAGAAATATTTCCAAGAACATTTTACAGCTCATGCTACCTTCAGGATTTTTTTAAAATGACAGAGAAGTTCTTAGGCGAGGAAGACAAAACAAATTTTCAGTATAAAAAGGGAACATACCTTTAGAAAGAGTCAGTCTGAGCAAGTTTCCTACAACTTGGGGTTCAGTTTCAACTTCATCCACCCCACATCTACTTCCACACAAGCCCCTTTGAGAGGCGACGGCTTAACGAGCTGACAGGCTACCACTAAATGGTCCCTAAAGCAATTAATATACAAGAAACAACGACTTCCCAGCACACACTGGGCACAAGCGGCAGAGTTCGGCAGCAGGGGCTGCTCGGCGCCCTGTGCCAGAGGTGGCTGTGCACTGGTTCCAGCTGGTCCTAGCCAGTCTCAGCCGGTCTTAGCTGGTCCTAGCCAGTCTCAGCCGGTCACAGCCAGCCCTTGCCAGTCCCACCAAGCTCTGTAATCTGTCCCACACCACCCAAAGAGTCAAGCAGTTGGAGAGGAACATGGCGCCTCTGCTCAGATGTTGTGAGGGAGGGTTGCCATGGAGGCCCGGCCCCCACCAGAGCAGAGGAGATGAGTAAGAAGGAAGGAGAGGCAGAAAGAAATGCCGTAGGCCCTGACCCTCCCCTTCCCGTGTGCCCAAAAGGCCTGAGAGTGCCCTGCAGTGGTAGCAAGGGGAGTGGAAGCCAGGACACCAGGAGAGATGTCCAGGCAGGAGCTGGGCCTGAGGAAAGGGGAGGAGAGGTGTCTTCCACAAGTTTTTGTTTAGTTGTCTCCTTTGTTTCTCAATGCCCAATGCCAATATTAATTGGCAAGAAATTAAGTGAAGCTCCCCAAGTCAAGAATGCTTTTCCAGGATGCACCATTATTTTAAAGGACTAATATTTTATGCATTAGGATGTTGTTTATCTTCTGAACCTCCGCTGCCCTTTAAAACATTTTTTTACATTTGAAGTGATCACAGTATCTCTTAACATCTATATAAAAATTTACATGTTAATGGATTAGCATCACTTTTGGATACATATAGTCATACACAGCAAACTTCATACACTATTTATACACATATACAACAGTATGATCCCACAAGGGGAATCTTCATCATCACTCTGACAACGTACATGTGTAGCGTTTGATGCACAAACCTGCTCCTTTCCCTTTGATCGCCCTATTAATCTTGTCTGTTCTCATGCCTTTAAAAGGAGTGACAGTCTGGTGGCGTTCCCTAGGAGGTGGCAGAAGCTGTGCGTTTCTTTGGGAAATGCAGCAGCCCCAGTTACTGCGGGGCAGAGACAGGAAAAGGCGAAGAAAGAGAGCACTCGGGATCCTGCAGCTCAAAGACAGCCCCGAATGATTGCTAAAAACAGCAAAAGGCTACGAGCAGCCCAAGAGGAGATGCTGCCAAGGACCACTAAGCGCTGTCAGAGTTTGTAGGAACACAGCAGCGAGGAGATGACTGAAAGGAAAGACCATCCTGCCAGGTCACAGGGAGAAGGAGGTCACTGATTTATAAACCTTGTTGTATTTTCACCCTGATTCATCTGGCTACTTAGAGTTTTCTATAGCTTTTATTAATTATTCCAGTTCATAGCCTAAGAGAACCTGGCTTTTTGAACTTCAAAGCCATTTGGATCCTCTTTGGAAAGCTCTTTATAAGGAAAAGGTTCCGGCAGCGCTACCTCAAAGCTCTGGCAGTTTTGGGCTCTCTCACAGCTCTCAGTTCTCAATGAAAGCTTAATAGAAAGTACACTTTACCATGAGGAACATAATGTCTTTTACAAACTATAGAATAGAACCATTGACAAGTACAACATAAAGGGCTCGCTTGAGTATGTCCTGTATCTCCTACAGATTTGATTTACTCAGCCATGTGATTCTCCATTCATGTTGCTACTCTCAAAAAAGGAAGAGGTGCAGTAGTATCTGTGATACAAAAAGTCCAGGCAAAGAAAGCATAGCAAGTGTCAGCAGTAAACCGACTGTGAAGCACTGAAGCTGAAATCCAAGCTGGGATAACGAATCACACACTACCTTAAAATACAGAAACCTGTAATTGCACCAGTAATCTGTGCAGTTGCACAACTAGAATTGTACTTTAGTGCCTTAGATGTGGCTTTCTGGTATAAATTGCCATTTACAGTATTTGGCCTTTACATACACACTTTTCATTTGGAGGCAAGTCAACCTGGAACCATTTGAAGTGTACTCAATAAAGGCTGTCAGAGCTAGCATAAATTTCCAAACATATACTTAAAAAAAAAAATCAATTTTCTAAAGAATATTAGTATGATCAAAGAGTTCAGGTTCCTCATCAGCCCTAGATGTTATGGATTATCGCTATAAGTCTTTGAGAATCAAATTACTGTGACGCTGACTTGACATCCCTTCTCACTATCTGCCAGTGTAAAATGTCCTGCAAATATAAAGCACTATCTGAGAAGAATGCTGCACATGTGCAATTCCATAATGTTGGAAGCTGTCAGTTTAACACTAACATACTACCAGAGATAACGGCAAATAGAGAGAAAAATATCCTTTTAGGGACAAATTCTCTTGATCACAGTCATGAAAATTCCCTGTCAGATTAATGCTGTAGAAAACAGAAAACTTTGTCCAATTTTTTAACGATAACTTATTTTTAAAAAGGGAAACAAAGCAACTTCCTAGTTCTGGGGTTTGAGATTTTCAAGGCAGATATAGCTATACTGCTTTTGTAAATGAAGATGTGCAGATAAGCCCCTCTGCTCAAAGAAAAATTCAAATCATTTGGCTAAGGAAAGATTTTCTATGAAAACTAAATAGGATATTTGGATTAATTAATATTAAAAAACATTCAAACTGTATGATACTATGAATTCATAACTGACATATTAGTGGAACAAATGAAATATCAGTCTGAATTAATCAGTGTTCTTACTGTACTGATAAGAAACTTCACATTTAAGTTCAAAGCTTCGGACAGTTTGCAAAACATATTGAGGGTTTATTCTTCTCCGGCGGCTGTGCAATTTGGGAAAGAAATTGAAAAAAATTGACTCAAAGCCTTTTACGGATTTCTGGAATTCTCTCAGGAAAATTGAACAGGTATTGAAAGGTGATACACTGTGGAATGAACGTGAATTTACTCTGCCTCTAAATGTAGAGAGTCATTTAAAGTAAAGTACAAAGTGGCATTCAATTTTATTCACCTACAAGAAGAAAGATTTCTTCACAGCTCCTGGTGCTATTAGTACTGCTGTACCTTTCAACAACAGCAGCAGTGGTGGTAGCTACTGAGATCCCCAACCACATGGCAAAAACCAGGCCAGTATTCTATACTGTTATAGGACCGTAAAGAGCTAGAAAGTCTTCTGTGATTAATTTTTCTACTCTTGTAATACTTTTTTTCCTTAAAGAACAAATATTGCTTCAACAGATGACAGCAAAGATGGCAAAGTTTTCATTTATTGCTTGTGGTTCTGTTGGCTGTGAATGTGATCTGAATTCAGAAATTTGCAAAATGGATGACAAGCTGTTTTCCTGAGTTCACAATGGTTGTATAAAGCATTTGATCTATCAAAGTAAAGAGTTAAATTCATGGAAGGTATATGGATATTTCTTTCCACTTTTCTTCAATAATCTGTCCAGATTTCCTCATACTAGTGTACCCACACTACATTAACAACAACAAAGGTTTCGCCTCTACACCACATCTTTCAATTTCCAAATCACAAAACACATCACATTTTACTAGATAGGGAAACCATAAGGTAAAATGCCCCCTTCTCCCCTAATTTATCAACTTTCAATACAATAAGCAGCATAAGGCTTTAAGAGTTTGCCTGTTTGTCCAAAACCTTATAAACAGAGAACATATTCTGTTTGTTCACTACAAACTCCCTAAGCATCAGTACCAATGATGTGCGTCACATACAAAGAATTGTGGATGTATGGTTCTTCAGAAGACACAGATTAGCAAAATTCTGAATGGAAAACTCGAGGTATTTCTGAATACTTCAGGAGTGTCTTTTTTGAGAAATGTAATGTCCTCAAGCAGTTGTGTGGTTATTGATTGCTACCATAAGAAAACTATGTTGTAATACCATACCACAGTTTTTACAAAGCTTCTTTAATAGGTGATTATGTCAAAGTAACGTATAATGTAATTTAAAACAATTACAAATCCTTCAAGTATAGCAAGGAAGAAAAAATTAAATAATGCTGCACTAAAGGGAGATTACTTTCAGATGGGTATTGAATTCTTCAACTCTTCAGTGAAACTCTGTGATGCAGAATGGCAGGTTCAAAAATAATACAGTTCTTGATGTCAGCAAGTGTGTTTAGAAACTGCAGATGGTACTTCCTATTTTATATACTTGCCCAGCACCTGAAACTATATTATCTGGGTTCATCTCAGTTCCATTTACAGGTGGGAGAAAAGTATAAGGAGACTAAGTCCAGTGTCACACAGACCGTGGCACTTAGGATCAAACTCAGGACCTCAATTTCTAAGGGCCAACACCTTTACCATCGAGGTGTTGATCCTCACAGGGGCTCTTGCATTCAGTTCGAACCAGCTTCATTTTCTGGTCTGAATTCTGCAAACGACTGTCTGATGGCAAACCCATGTTTCTGCACAGAGCCCTAGAGACTGGATGAAGTCTTCTGGGGAATCATGTTTAGAGTGCAAGTGCAAAGCTACTCAAAGCTCTGTTTATGGATGGCTATGTCTTCTAGATAAAACAGATAGTTCAGTGTAGAAAGTGCTACTGATTATGTTATGTGCCTGACGTGTGTGACTGGCTCTCATCAGGACAATTTAAAAGAGTTAGTATAAGAAGCAGGTGTGAACAACAGAAATTCTGAGAAAACTTTGAAGGTAAGTGAGGATAATACATGAACAGTTTCATATTGAAGTGCTTTTGCTTCAAAAGCATGGGGGAATTCCACGTCTCCTAGACTGTATATGCATTATTTTTGAAGCTGCATTTTTACAATATGCTGTAGTTTTCATACCATAACTTAAAATGCTATGCAGTCCATGTCAACATATTTACTGAAGTCTTGCTAGCAAAAAACATTCTGTGTAGCTCATACTATAAATCACACTTATCCTGCCTTTTGCTGCCATTATGTTTTTATAATTTAATACATTATGCCAAAAATGTATTTCTAATGGTATCTGGTTTTGAACATCCACTCTGGTACTGAAGATGATAGCAAGTAAATTAAATTACATTAAAATTAATGGAAAGGTGTGAAAACTGATCTAACAAGATTTGGAGCTAATTTTACCTTTTTTAATGTCTGAAATTATCAACATAATCTTAAGAAAAAAAAATTCTTAGTTTCTAATGCGATTATATGTTTCTCATCACTACTGCAGCAAGATTAGAGTTACTCACTTCCAAAGCCAGAGCTCCCTTTCCAGGTTGCAATGATGCCATCCATCCAATAGCATTGTCAGTCACCAAAAAAGTTATATCAAATACATGTAGAGATTCTTCAGTCTCCACACAGGCAAAACTCAAAATAATTTATTAGATCTTCAATTTATTAGTTTTCACTTTCTGTTTTTCCCCATGGAGTTAGTACCTATTCAATGAAACTTTTGAACTTTTCTCACTATTCATGGTATTGATACAAACTTTTACAGTGTTCTTGATGAACTTGGTGGAAGCCACAGCTAGAACAGGATAAAAAAGAAGCAACTGTCATTTCTGGTAAAGGAGGTAAAAAGAGACCAAATAGCCAGATAAGAAGAGCTGATATAACTAAACAAAGTTTATAGCTAAACAGTGCAATTGTGCAAAGAGCTTGTTTTATTGTACAATTGCTATAAAAGTCAAATAAGGGAGCAAAGGGAGTATTCTGGCTGAACAAGGAGTGTGCAGGCTGCTCTTTAACCTGATTATATATGTGTCTCATGAAGAAACTCAAAACAATCTGAACCACTGTCAAGATGAAGATTTTAACTGAAAGGCTTCCCCTATTTTAATAGCTATGGAGCTATTTAAATACTAAAGATTTTTTTCCCTACAGTAGGTCCAAAGAGTAGTTACCAGAAGAGCTGCATGGACTCTTGCAGTTTGTCAACAGCTACAGGAATGGTTGGCTACCCAGAAAAAAAGTAAGTAATAAATGAAAGGATTGATACAAATGTTTTCAGTGTCTTCTACCCTTCCCTTTTACAATAAGGAAACTGTGGTAAATAAATTAACTCTAATAACCATGACAATATTTTTTTTTGCTTTTTACTTACTAACTAAAACAATGTTTTGAAACTTAATATCCAAATAAACCATGACAATGTAAACAAAGGCTTCCATAAGAACCAAAAAAAATTTCTGAATTAAAATATGGCAGAAGGCTATATCACCACTCCAATTTTTAGATACTTTAAACTGCTGTATTCTTAGGCCTTAGAAATAAATGCTTTTCATGGCATAAAAGCAGCATAATTATTGTTCCTATCCAGCGAGGTGCTGGAGGCCCATTCTGTTTCCAAAATTAACTCAGTTGGTAAGCAAAATCTTTCTATCTGCATAAGTATGTATGTAATAATAACAATGCAGAAGGGAGCTCTATAGCGTTATTAGGAAAAGAACTTTTAAAAGCAAGTTGCTAAAGTTTCCCCAATAAATTTATTGTGAAGTCAGAGTCTGGGTTTCCTGAAATGTATGGTATGCACAGAGATCCAGAACAGAACCTCCCTTTTTGAAAAATTTCAGGGACTGGAAAATCCATACCCAGAACAAAGCAAATCTGTGAAGTATGAATTTCCCTCATAGCTGGTCAAACCCCCTGGTGTTTGGAGTCCTTTCTCTACTCAGAATGATGAAAGTTCCTGCTATGTGACACTTAAATAAAACAAAACACTAGAAAAACAGCTTTCACAAGAAAAAGAACAGGTTAGATTCCCTTCTGTTTCAAAGAGGTATAATTTGACAAATGGACTTTAATGATAGGCCTGGAAAAAATTCATGGAGGAGGAGAAAGACAACATGGACACAGGGATTTGCCTTTCATTGCTTCTCTGCAGGACAAAGGAAGGGTAGTTGTGAAGGTGCTCCCTGTGCTGTATATCCTGAATGGAAGACTTGAGTAAAGAGCCCTGTCAGTCTGGCTTCCTTCAGGGGCACTACATTCATTTACACAGAAGATGACTCCTGAGACTGCATAATGTGCTAACAAGAATGATTCTCTCCCTGACGGGTGTAAGATCTGATGGTATTATTATCAACTGATCTTCTCCATTCTTTTTACAGGTGGTAAACAAAAGGAAAAGGTGGATTTTTAAAGTAAATGAAATATTTCACTGGAAAGTATTTTGACAATGCATGAATATATGTATTTTTATGTAAGCCAAACTTGTAAGGAATAAAAGGAAGAAATCTGCTTCAATTTTCCTCACATTATCTGGACTTAATGAATGGCTTTTATATCACCACCAACATAATGGTTTGGGTGCCTACATAGCACGCAACTTTAACAGAAAAAAAAAAAAAAAAAGAAAAAAGACATCTCTAAAGACTGTGACAGTTCTCTAAAGCTGATTCTCAACACCTTTTAGAAAAAATGGATCCATCCAGTTCTAATAGTTTTCCACTGTCCAGGTGATACATGACATGGATCTGAAAGCGTATGGCTGACTCAATCAGAATTCATGCTTCTATATGCTCAAATTTGTTAAATATTTAGTACTGGAAAATATTTTTTTATCTTTCCTTTCACCTTTTTTCCCAGCCTCTCTCAAAGACAATAAGAGGTCAACTCAATGCCAGAAAAATAAACGTCTGAGAAAAAAATCTTCAGGTGACATGTTACTTCTGTGCAACTGATGAGATTTCTACTGAAGTTATTTATTACCTAAACTTAACTGGTATATAGAATCATAGAATCATTCAGGTTGGAATCATAGAATCGTTAAGATCATCAAGTCCGATTGTAAAACTTACACTGCTAATTTCACCACTAAACCATGTCCCTCAGCACCACAACTACCTGTCATTTAAATACCTCCAGAGATGGTGACTCAACCACTTCCCTGGGCAGCCTGTTCCAATGCTTGACAACCCTTTCGGTGAAGAAATTGTTCCTGATACCCAACCTAAACCTCCCCTCGGTGTAACTTGAGGCTGATTTCTCTCATGCTATTACTTCTCACCTGGGAAAAGAGAATGACACATACCCTCTTTCACCAACAAAAAAGCTAACAAGTCATGTTGCTAAATTTTAGTGAACTCTTCGGTTGGAAATACTATATCTATGTTATAAATAATGTGAGAATAAGTCTACGATTCTAAAGTAACAAGTAAATGGGATATGTGGCTAATTTATGTTTGTCTTAATTGTGCTTCCTACATAATCTAACTTGTTTCTGTGCACAACACTAACTGTACTTCAGCAGATGAGAATTCCCATTGATGTAAGTCAGTAGGAAAAAAGATCTATAATTTGCTAAAGTTACAGCACTCAATTTACTGATAATGATATTGTTCTCAGTTCAGAAGCCAAATGGGTTATTTGTCTACTGAGAAAGTTCTGCAAGACAACAATATCCACTTTTCACCAAAATATTAATTAAGTGTCTAGTATCTAACTGTATTCCCACAACATAATCAATGGATTATTTCCCCGTGCTTCATAATGTGTGTGATTTGTGGCCTTCTAAAGTCTTGCTTACTTTTCTTTGAGATTAAATTCACACATATCATGATAGATCCAGTTGCCATTGGGAACCAAAACATTTCTCCAATATTTCAAAAAAAAATAAATAATATACCATCTCTACAAACATTCTTTTCTTTTTTTTTTTTCAGATTGTTCAGACTGTTTGGGAGAAGGTCTTTAGCATAATATTCTATTTTATCTCCTAAAAACGTATGCATTTTTTTTCTGACCGTTTTCTTCCCTCCAAGATCAAACACAAATGCAGAAGTCTGGTCCCATTTCCAGCCTATTCAGGAAACCTCTACCATTTACTCCTTTTCACTCAGCCATATAATGCTTGTATTGATTGAAAACTGCCTTACATAGGAATGAAAGACTATTCCTATCTATACCGTGTCTTTAAGCGTCTTTTCACTTCCCATTTAGTATTTTTTTTTCTTATATTCTATAGTTTACTATTATATATTTGTTAGTCTGGTAACAGCCTTGATGATGCACCATTAATAAACAGTTAATACATCTAACTTTATAACTATATATTGCATTTCATTCCAAAACAAGTACTTAAGTTCATAATCTACTAACATGCAATTCAAGCATTAAAACGCAATTATGCCTATGGCACAAAAATGCTGAATATAATAAACATAACCCTCCCACTTGAAAAAAACAAAACAAAACAAAACAAACCCAGCAGCATTTTTTTTTAAAGTTCTCCAAGCCTCCTGGACCTCGTTTTTGAAGGTGTGATATTTACAGCATCATAAAGTTAATTTTCTTTAGCATTCCTGTAGTTTTCTGATTATTAACACTGGCATTTTTCTTCTGAGTTTTAGACTCGACTCTTGCACTCTCTGAAATTTGCTATTTTCCTTCTGTGTTTCTGTCATTTAACTATATGAGTGTGATTTGCTTTCTAATGCTTTCCAATTAGCAAAGCATTTACTGAACTTTCATAGTCAATATTCTGTGATGGCAGAACCAGCTCTGGAAGAACAAAAAATTTAAGACCACAGCACACTATTCAACTAAGCCATGAGGACAGGTAAAATATATAATGACCAGCTAGCTTAACATTTTTTAATACATATTGAAAACAACTTTGTTGCAACTGGCAAAGGAGCACTAGGCAAAGTTTAATTCCATTAGAGTTAGCCAATATGAATGTATAATAGGAATGTCTTGCATAACTAAGTTGATAGAATTCTTTGAAGATAATGCTGCTGTGCTAGATAAGAGAGTGACGTGGATGGTATCCAAGAAGTATTTGATAAGGCTACACGTCAAAGATAATTGGTTATTGTAAGGAAACCTGACATAGAATATAACAAATTTTACAGAAGTGGAAAGTGCATATTTCCATTAATACAAAAAATTTTTGCCTTGGTAACTGTAAACCATAAGAGAAACATAAGAGAACCATAAGAGAAGCCTGTTAGTAGCACAGACACCACACTGGACGCATGAGAACGCAAGAGCACCAACCCATGGAAGTGAGTACATTGGCATTCTGCTACACTGAAAAATATGGGTACATATTTCCCAAAATTTTAGTCAAGAAAGGGATCCTTTTCTGGACCATTATTGTGAATAAAAGCTAATCAATCTTTTAATCTTTATGCCATCACCTCTAAGAAAAATAATGTATGTGGAGGTGTAACAATGAAGTTGTGCCTCCATTTTTTTTCAATTGGAGGTAAGATGTCATCTGTCTGCTGACATTTTTTATTTGCTCTTTTTTTCGCTTGTTTGCCCCCTTTTGGAGAAGCTGAGCTAAGACTAATTTAAGATTATTAGGAAGTCATAACTAGTAGTGAAATTTATTGGACTTCAGAATAATCTCTACGTGAAATTATAGAAGTCTTTAAATGCCTTTGCATAAACTGTATAAAGCACTATGAAAACATACCAGGGTGACAACTCCTGCAGAGCAGTGAGAGAGATTAGATGGTTTAAGTGTTCTCTGAGCTGTGAGTGATGAGATTCACAGCTGGTCTATCTCATTTGAAATCAAGTCCCCCTAATCTCCGAAGCTCCACCACTGGTCAGCTCGTATCTTGATATTCTCAGCATACACTTTCCTTCAAGACTGATGAATCTATCATTCTTTCAGAGTAAATATATGCATATATGCAATCCTGCAGGGCCAGCTCAGTATTCAGAAAGTGTCATCAACATTTTGTAATTATTGCTTGAATTGTTATACCGCTGTTTAAGAATGATAACTAATAAAAATGCGATTTATTCATAAACATTAGAAAACCTAAACATAGCCTTTGTGCTTTTGATGAATATTGAAAAGTTAATAGTTATTCTTCACTTAAACTCATATGACAAGTTTTTACATCTAACCTCTGAAATTGTTTCATAATGAGCTCTCAATAATGACAGACTCCACTGATTTACTGTCTAGAATATCCATTGACTGACTGAACTCTCAACGCCGAAGCAATTGTTTTCCCAGTAGCATCTCTGCTTATACAGCATATGCAGTAATACATCTTTGGCTTGATTTTATTTAAAACCTTATTCTGAATTCTTTTGCCTACTTTCCATATGTCTATATTTTTTCAAGATATCTGGAAACATTGAACCTAAGTGCTTATTTTATCTACTGATCCTATTAATCACGCCTCTACTACATGCTTGCAATCTCTCTTAGATGTACTTGCTTTATGTCTACGATAGACATCTTCTTTATTTGGAGTTGTTTTCAAGAATATTTTACAATTATGTTATTTAAATTGTTCCAGTCAAATGCTGATAAGATTGGAAGGAAAGATGACAAATGTCAGGATTAAAAGTGTTTACTAGCCATTATGTTCCAGTGGTCTTATACTGCCATTTTTACACCAATACAGAGCAAAAATTCTAAAGAGCAGACCAGCAAGGACATGCCTAAACTGTTGAGAGAGCATGAAAAGAACGAACTCTTCATCTTATGCTTAATAGTATACTTCATACGGTTTTGCTAGGTTTGGCAGCTTTTACTGTACTTTCAGGTTTCTGCCACATGACTGGTTTTGGGTTCTCACATCTGAAGCATCTGTTTTTTAGTAAAATATGCTAAAAAGCATCAGGAAAAAAACCACCACCCATGTTTAAGCTTCCTACTCTCACAGATAATTCCTATTCTTTTATGACTAGAATGAGTCCTTTTGTTTCCACAGACATTTTCATCTAGCTAAAGTCCACCTAAAAAGGAACCAGTGGGAAATGTTCACCTGAGGGAAAATTAGCTTTACAGTTTGGGAAAAATACAAAAGATATTAATGGGGGGCAGGGGAAGAAAAATGTTCTTTACTATTACAGACTTAAAACATGCTGTATAACAAATTAAAAAGACCTGTCTCATAGTGACAACCATGACTAAAAAATCATTTAAAATACTCATAAGAAAATCAGGATAGGAATATGGTCTTATTTTTAGTTTATCCTCTTAACCCACCTATTTTACCAAAGTTCAAAAGTTTCAGTAAGATGCAAGTTACCCCAGAATGGACAAGAGATATTATAATTTATAGATATAAGCCTTAGTATGATATACTAGTCCTTGCCATCATGCCCTTGGGTCTTCAGCATGCGGTTTAGCATTTATTTTGACAAAAGAAAATTTAACTTCCAGGCCTCTTTTATTAGTAGCATTCAAAGTTGGAGTCAGTGCTTCCATAAGAGTATGCAACAGCTTATAGGATGTAGCCATCATAAACTGTTGCTCAGTGATTCCATATGACAGACAGACACAAAAATGTCTTCTCATACAAGAACATGCAATTCAAAGTTATATTTTAGTACATGTGTTCACAGAATTCATTTCTGATAATTTGATCTATTTCAATCATTTTAGATGCTTGGCTTTGTAAAACAGCTCAAAATACATTTTGCTGCCATTTTGCTGCCATTGATATATATCAATATAGATATGAATCAAGAAACAAGCTTTTCAGAATGAATGTGAATGAGTCAGAATACATCTGACATTAATACATGTACACCTGCAAAGATAAATACACAAAAACATACAAAAATTTTCTTGTGATCTCATTCATATTATCCAAATAATTTATCAGTCAAACAAAGACATACATGAAAAGGACTCTATTATACTCACTGGCAGTAGCACAGTGACAGAAAAATTATGTTCAGGAAAACAGGATGAACACAATTATGAAGAATAACTTGTGCAGTGTAGTAAAAGAGCTAAATTCAAGATCAAAAAAGACTCATGTCCCTAAAAATCAAGCTAAAACAATACTTGTAGAGGAAGTGAATGCCTCATCTTCCTTTACCTGTTTTATAAATTATTAATACATTAGAAAATAATAAATTTTATTATTTTTTGTAGTAGTGGCATTGTAACAACAGATAAATCTTAAAACCTTAAACCATTTTAGTTTCCAGAGATTTCTGCCTAATAATAGCCTTACATATTTTTGTGACTCTAATCAGCTGTCAAACAGAGCAGAACACTACCTTTCCTTACACCTGAGATCAGGAGTGTTAGCATTGCATGGGATTATAACCACATGAACAGGTATTTTTTTTTTTAGTTAAAATTGCACAACTCATCCTCACCTCTCCATTCAGAAAGTTTTGTAGAGTGACTTGAGTATTTCTCTTAATGCAGTTATCAAGAATTTTGGTTTCTTACAGAATTTCAATTATTTCCACCTAACCTTAAGCATTTCTGTAAAATGGAAACTGGAAATATTTCCTCCCTCTACAGCCACCGGGGAGAGATAGAGGCAAACCACTCTCACCGACAGTAAAGGGAGACAACAGAAACAAGCTATTACCTCTGCCACCTTAAGAAAAGCTCTGATAGTTACTTGGAATAAATATTAGCTATTCTCTGTCTTCACCCCATTGTGTGAACATGGGATTATCTTAAACTCTTCTTCAAATAATAAGAAATTATTAATCTGTTAAATAAAGGAGTTTCTTATAGACACCAATGAAACCCACAGATATATGCACTTTTATACCTGCAGATCACTGGATTATGATATAACGGTTCAAGCCGTCCACGTATGTGAAATATTATTCAGCACTACTCTGATGAAAACACTGGCAGCTACTAAAATCCTCACAGCAATGAAAGAAAACATGCTGGATATTTATCCTTTGCACTATATATAGCTCTGTAGAATGACCTGAACTTATGAGTTACAGTAATAAAACTGTTGGCTGTTTTTCATAAGAGATGGTGGAGAAAGAGGTTATTGTTGAGAATAATAAATGTGATTTTGAATAGATTTCCCCAGTAAAACGTGCATTATGAACGGACACCAGAGGACAGTCAAAATCTTCACTCATTTATAGGCAATAATATTGTGTAAATAATGCACTGTGGTTGCCTTCTTGCTTTGCTCTAAATATCAGCCTGGATCATGATGGAATTAACTTCCTGAGTCCTGAGTCACACCTGAAGGCTTTTGCCCTAGATCTTCATCTTCCTTACTTACTTCCAAGAGAGAATGAGCACTTAACCCTTTTAATGCAAGATACATCACTGACCAAAGCATAGTAATATAGGCAATTGCTACTACTCTAACAAAGGTACTGGGACAATAAAACTCCTAAATTATTCTGAGACAAAGGAGAAATACTGCTGTAGCCCAAAATTACACAGTATCTGATATTCAGTCTTGTAAGTTAGTAGGTTCAGAATGGCATCGAATTCAATTGAGTGACCTGGACCTATTGAACTTGTTCAGAGAACACTTTGAAAGTGAAGGATTTATCTGACTTCTCTTTGCAAAAGCACAAAGAGGTAAGTAAATTATCAAGTTCAGATTTTTCCTCACATCTACTTTCTACTAACTCAAGTCTGCTCTTTTTTTGATTGTTGTTTTTTAGAGACTATTGATCCAGATTTAAAGAACAGAGCAATGAGAATAATGATAATTTTACTTCTTATATATGTTCCCCTCCTTGTTTCATAAGTAATAAAGTTTTCTACAGTTTACAACAACAACTGGCCCCCTTTTGTACTCTTTTCAGTGGTATCAAGTGAGAAGACAAGAGGCAATGGGCACAAATTGAAATATAGGAAATGCTACTTAAAAATTAAAAAAAACTTCTTCACCGTGAGGCTAGTCAAACACTGGGGTATGTTGCCCAAAGAGGTTGTGGAGTCCCCCATCCTTGCAGATACACAAAACCAGACTGACATGGACAATGTCGTGGGCAACCAACTTGGGACCCTGCTTTGAGCAAGTGGACTTTGACTGGAAAATCTCCAGGCACGCCATCCAAACTCAACTATTTCTGTGATTTTATGGAATAATTCCACTTAAAGCATTTGCTGAACACGCACTCCCAGCATAAAAGGTTAAATCATGATTGTGTTCCTAGAAGAGAATCGACCAGCTAGGAGCAAAAAGACACCTTTGACACTGGAGGTCAGTACAATATTTCTTGCCTGATAATCTTAGACTTTACACCAAAGTTGGTGCTATCGTTGCATTCACAAGGCAGCTTCCTGGGGTAAATGTTGGCATTGACATAAACTTTCCCAGTCTAGGCAATTTCTTTAAATAAAGATAGTAATAATATAGGAAGCTTATATCCACTACCTATTTTCTTTAAAGATGGTTATTAACTGAAGACTCAGTCTACCTTCCTTTCTTGGATAATCCTTCTTTTACTGAAGGTCTCTCTGGAGCAAGGTAATTGGCCAGTATTTGAAATAACCCAGTTTTGTACATAGAGTTTAGAGGTCACTGCATGGTCAGAAAGGTATTTCAGTACTGCTTTATTATTCCATTTATAGAAGCCTAAAATAATAGTACATAAGCTGTTTTTCCTTCAAAATATTTTTCTCCTGCTTCACTGCACATTTTAGGGCAGTTTGTGGTTTGTTCTGAGCTACCTGAACATGCTTATCTACACTGAAAGGAAGATATGGCAAAACTTAACTCCTTCCTTATTCCAGGCAAGCAGTACTGCTTCGCTGATTCATACCACGAGTAGATTCCTTCTTCTATCCCTACCTGAGCATGGGTGTCATAAGAGAATTAAGAAGCAGAACTTCTTTCAGATCCATTCTTTTATTGTCCATTAGTTCAGCTTACAGTGCCAATCACTTTCCTGCCCATATAGAGCTCATGAGAGCACTGGGTGTGAGGAAAATGCCCTTTCCTTACATCTTGAATGGCCACAAAAGTCAGGATAGATGTTTGTCTATAGATGTTTAACCCATCTTAGATACATGAAAGCTATTATTTAAAATACTTGTTATTTCATCTGCTGAGAAATTTGGCAAAGCTCATCTCGAATTTTGGGCTAAGACTTCTTCCTTGACCCCAGAAACACTTACTCTGTAAAAATAAAAGTCGTTAGCAGCTTTCTAAGAGGTAGTAAGCAGTTTTCAGTACTTCTCGCTTCCCTTCGTACTCTAACTTTACACTCTTTCAAGCAAAAAGAAAAATTCCTACAGCCGGAAGGGCAAGCAGACCCAAGAGTGGAACCCGTTGTGCCTGAGCGCAGCCAGAACAGGGATGTGCATTGAACAACATCTCTGAATATGAAAGGACAAGAAAAAAAAATCTAGTGCAGAATGGACACTTCCGATGCACTTTTTAATTTAGTAATATTTAAATAATGTCTTCAGAAATAAAAATGAACACATTAAAGCAGCAGTGATGAAAATAAGTTCACATTGGGAACTTTGTGGGTTTCTCATAGCTGCTGTGACTACAGACTTGCACTCACACAGTGTCCTTGACCAGAAAGGCACTACTGGGGAAAGGGGAAGGGCAGCCTCAGGAGAGGGATGTGTCCCCCACAGGGATAAAAATGTGGAGGATAAAGGACCTTTCCTTTTTCTTTTTTTTTTTTTTTTTTGGCTGGAGCACCTCAGAAGGAAGAAGATGGCAAGAAATGATGCTTTGCCTTCTGCAATCTACTCAGCCTTTAAACCTTTCTGCCTTGGGTGAAGTCTTATCTACTACACCCTCTGCATGGCAGATGCAGGGAGCAAATACTGGAGCCATCATTTGTCAGTCTGGATCACTTTCTAAGAGGAAAAGAATTTGCCTTCAGTTGTTTTCTCCACCATCATAGGCATTTAGAGACCATGGAGAAATACAGACTGTAGAAAGTGAAAAAATTTGGCATCTAGGGATGTTTATTTATAAGTGACAGGTCACACATAGTAAAAGGGAGAAGGTGCACTGCTGGCACGACCTGGGAGAAGGGAAAGGGACAGAATTTGGCGAAGATAGATATCATGTGGTGAGAAAGCCTTTAGTATTTCCAGTTACCAGCTGACCAGTTGGCAAAACTCACGACAGGGTCCTTAAATTGCTGACAACATTTTGTTTCCATTCAATCTGATCCAGCTGCAGCTGGGTGAAGGCTGTAGTGAACAGAGTGTTGAAGTGTTACTAAGACTTGCCCCGTGTAAGTCAGAGAGGTACTGCCTGTCTGGAGAGGGCAGTCAGAGCATATAGCAAGGCTTATGGCAACACATGACAGACGAGCGCATATGTTTGTTACTCCAGTTTGCTATTAGTTGGCTAGATTCACTCTGCACGTTTGGATAAACCTCAAATAAGCAGTATACGAGGTGGCTTTTCTTCCTGAAGTGCTGCCATGCATAGCTTTATTAATGCCAGCCTGAATTTCTTCATGGCACTCTACATCTGTTGTGAAGTGAAGCTGATGCAACACACCTGGTAAATGATATATTAATACTAACAGATTGATATGTATGGGCTGCTGCTAGCTTCCAAATAAATGGCTCGTTTTTTACATATGGAGTTTTCAGCAACCTGGACTGTGCTCCTACTTCTCTACTGCTGCATTATCAATAAGCAAAAGCGTCTGACTTTAAGAAAATGCCCCATACAGGTAACTGTTTATATTGCTATATAGAACCTCTTTTAAGGGGGTATTTTTTTCTTTTAGTCACATACTAAACTGTATTAACTTAAAAGAGATCCTTTACTGTTCAAAACGTACACAGAAGGGAGAGAACAAGAACTGGTACCAGGAAGAATATCATTATGATTAATTCCTTGGTTGGATAATTTTGTCTGGTGATGGAGTTGTGATTAAATAGCCACATTAATTATTTATTTAAGACTGTTTAAAATATAGGTCATGGTTTCCAAATGTCTGAGGAAAATGCTTTCCATTAATCCGTACAGAACAAAATAAAGACCGCTAGAGTAATCAGCTGTCTAGTCTGTCCTTAAGCACTACCTTCTTTCTACCTTGCCCTTTGTTTCTGCTCAGTCACCTCAAGGCTGAAAATTGCACAGGTGCCTTGGGGTGCCCAATTCCCATTCACATTCATAGGTGTCCAGGGCCTTTTGGATGTCTGAAAAAATTCTGACATCTGAGTATCTGACTAATGTAGTAGCACCCTGGCTACCCTCGGGGGTCCACAACTGCAGCTGCTGCCTGCCTGCCTCTAGGGCTCTCTCCTTACTCCTTGTTCTTCAGCTGCCAGCCAGCTCTCCCTGCCTACTCCTCACAGCTCCTGCTGCTCAGCCATCGCCATCTTCCAGCTCTCCTCAGTCCTACAATCGCATCCACTAAGCAATTGCAGTTACCTCTCTCCCAAGTTCCCTCTCCTACGAAAGATAAAAGGTTGCACTTCTTAATATCTAGCTTCATGCACAGTTCAGAACGTTTCTGAAAGTGGTGTTGAGCTCTCGTCTCTATAGCAGGCAGGACCAGTCCTCATCCTATGGAGTCTGGTAGGAGTTTCTGGTTTAATTCACTGGCTTTAGTGTCAGTTAGAGCAGAATTAGGCCATTTGATACTAAATTCTCAGGATGTGCCTGAATAAAAATAGTACAAATACTGTGGAATTCAAGCTCTTCATCCATAATATATTCATTTTGAAGTGCACAGCTGCCGTGCATGTATTTATGTAACTGCTATCTGTAGAAATATTTAAGTTTCAGTTAAGAATTCAGTTCAATTCTGAAAAAAATATTTAGAAAAGTTAAGGAAGGCTAAATGGTAAGAGCAAGCAAGGAGAGATAGTCATTAGACATACGTGTCTTCAGAAGGCAGCAAACCACTAACATTTTCATCTGAATTACTGAAGAAATACAACATAGCTAGAAAATGTTCAGAGGGACAAGAATGACCAGACATATGCAACAGAGGGGAATCTAAGCAGACCACAACTTTTCAGCCTATAATTAGACAGCTTAAGGTGACAATGATAACCACCTGTGTGAGATGTACTATTCACTTTTCACAGCAAAAACACTTGAGACAATCCGTAAAATCCTCAAACAGGAGGGTTAAAACAAAGACAACGTGATTAATTTATAGAACCCATTTCCATAACATGCTTTTTTAAATCAATAATGTAAACAGGTTAAAAAAAACAAGATTGGATAAATTCATGAACAATTGAGACATCAGACGCTTTTAAACACAGCATGACCTCCAGCCTGAGTGGAGCAGAAGCTGGATAAGGATCAGAGAGGAAGGCGGCAGCACTCCCTACAAACCCCCTCTTCTGTATTGTTGTGCTCCACCACCAGCTACTGAGACCTCTGGTCTCTCCCATGATGGCAGCTGTCACACACTTGCCCTGCCCTGTTCCCAGCCTTTGAAGATAAAAATCTGCAGATAACCTGGTCTATATATACAGTAACTACTGAGGGCTGCAGGAACATCTCTGCCTCCCCACTCTGCCCATCTGATAGAGCTATGCAGAACCTCCTTACACCTGCCTCTGCTTTTTCCATATTTCTGTCCCCTTCCTTTCTAAACTCACCTATGGCAAAGTCTTTAGTATCACATGGTGTTACAACACAAGCACAGTCATATTAATCAGCAATATTTTAATTCCATTGCATCTCTGGCAGGCCCCTGGCAGTACAGCAGCAAACATCCCAGTAATAAACGAGCTTTTAAGTGCACCAGACTTTACTATTCAGCTGCTGGCATGTGGTCTCTGATCAAAACTTAACTTAGACAACCCCTGTATAGGCAGCACACGAAGTACCAATAACAGCAACAACACTAATAAACAACCTAAGACACTGCTCTGACCTCAATTTAAGAACACAGGTCAACTATCTTCCTAACTATACCAAAATCTATTACTTCAGAGGCTCTTTTCCTAAGCTACACCAATACACTACTGAATTGCAGTGAGGTAGGTAAGTAGGAGCCCGATGCACATTAAATCTCCATAAACAATTAACTTTCGCAGCTGAGCTCGACAACAAAACACCCTCTCTGCTGCCATGGGATGTTTCTTTGCTCCATGTAGGTCATTGGTGAGGTAATAGACAGTTTTAACCAGCAACAGCAGAAAAGTAGCAAAATCCCAGCACAACACATTCCTTTGACAGGTCTTAATAAAAATCAAGTTTATAGCAGAAGAAATTGGAAAAAAAAAAAGCAATTACCTCACTTTAATGTATTTTAAATGTTTTTAAAGTATACAGAATTTTACTGCTAAAAATACCCCAACAAAACATACATTCAATGTAAAAAAATGCCTTAAACTTACCTCTTAGTTTACACTGATTTAATATATTTTTTCTTCTAATTTTCAACTTTCCTTGCATCTTGGGAATATAGTGGTTTTCTCCACCCGCTTCCTTCCTCTCACCTCCTCCCCCTCCAATCTGGCCTCCTTTCCTTCCTTGGAGGTTTTTAAGCTTTAATTTGAGAGTGTAAAGCTGAAAAATATTTGATACAATTTTTTTTTTTAATTAGAGAATTGAGCTCCTCACCATGGTTGAAGCATTTCTGGGAACAGCACCAAAAAAGCTGGAAGCTACTGCACTGAGTAGCCACAGCATCTCTCTTAAAATCATCACTCATTTATTTTTCCCAGTCAACTAATGTTTCAGCATTTTACTTACAGACATGACTGCAGTTTAGGAGACTAAGGCTAGAAATGAGTCCGAGTCTCTTTGTTCAGTTTTGGAACGTGAAAACTAGATTCCCAAATTCCAGCGTGGGCTCATCTCCAGCTGGAACAGGAACAAGACTCACCAAGTGGGATTTGACAATGTATGAGCTGAGGCTCGAGTTAGTCACATTTTGAA
The DNA here is from genome assembly GCA_033628505.1 of Tringa tobata. Taxonomy (NCBI): domain Eukaryota; kingdom Metazoa; phylum Chordata; class Aves; order Charadriiformes; family Scolopacidae; genus Tringa; species Tringa tobata. The sequence continues at coordinate 300,627 of JAHREE010000215.1, forward strand.
TGAGCTCAGAAGGGTATTGATGATTATATGTTCTAACTGGAGGAGGGAGTTGTCAGTCTGCCTGCAGTGTGCATGTCACCACACCGGGAAAGGGGAAGTATTTTAGAGCCTGTGTGGGATTGGGCTTGCTGAATGGAGCACTTGGGAAGTCTCCTCTCCTATAATTTGGATATTGTTGGGGGGGAAAAAAAAAAAAAAAGAATAGGTTAGATCTAACAATTTAGGGACTTTACAGCGCTTTTTCACGCTGAGGGGTGTTGAAGAGACTCGGCATTTCCATATGCTAGTGAGCGGCAGCCTACAGCCTATTTCAGGTTGCCATCAATTGACACTAGGTTGTGCTTTACAGCCTCTATGTATTTATTTTTTAATTCTTGACATAATATGGTAAGAGGTTGCTTTCACCTAACAAAGAACATTTTCCTGATATGATATCCAGTTTTTGGTGATGCTAAACAAGTCATATTTTCTCTAAATTCTTACAGATATTTCAGGCATGCAGATTATAGTAGTCTTCCTCTCCATTCCTTGCTTGCTCAGTCATTACATTCTTTCCTCTTAAATCAGTCTACTTAACCACTGTTTTTTATTTGCTGTTGCTTGAACAACAGCAAATTGCTCCTACAATCCACCTATTTGTGTAAAACTCAGCAATTACTTGTCTGCTCTTTTACACTCTCTACACATTCTTCCAAAGACAGTATTGCCCTTTTAGGTATTACATTTATCACAAACTGGGCCTTCCTCAACCAGAAAAAAAAGAGTTTTAGTGTAATTTAGTGTGTATATTTCTGTATACTAAATATGTATTGGCCTTATAACATCAGTTTTGAACTAATTTATCCCAGATGCGTTAGCTTTTCTTTTTTTTTCTCAATCTGAATATGATACATTAATAACTCCTCTTGCTCATGTTTCTCATCTCTAAGTATCTTCTATTTTCTGTTTCCTGCTGTTTACATCATCTGCTGACTTCATTACCATGCTGTTCACTTGCTTTCTTTAATACTATTAATGAAACTGTTAAATAAGGCTGAAACAGAGGCCGATCACTATAGTAGTATATTGGACACGTGGAATGTGTCATCAGCCAGTTCTTCTGCAGTGCCTAAAAGCCTTTCTGTCAAAATCTTTTAATTGGTTTCAATAAGTTACTGTTTGTAGAATTGACTGATGTTTAATTATGGCATTACCAGAAAGCTGTTTGGGAAACCTTGACTGCCTATGTATGTGTTCTTGTTTAAAACAATCCTACAGGAAATTTTGCATTTGCTTCAGAATGGGTTTTAAACTATTTGATTTAGTTCTCCTTTCTATTTACCTGTTCATTCTCACTATTTCATACCATAGTTTACCCTTACAGATATGAGATATTTGAATTAACTCCATGCAATTGATAAAACAATTAAGATGCTTGAAAGCTGTGCAGAAGAGTACATGATAACAATCAAATAATATTAAATAGAAGATAGTATTATTTATTTAAATAGACACACATAGTGTGAATGTATATGAATGTACAACAGACACAAACATTTCCAAATACATTTCCAGCATAACTAAGGGAAGCATGAGAGGTGTCTCTCTGCTAAACATCAAGAACAGAAAAACATAGAGGAGACCTATAAAGGACCTATTTAACTTAATAGTTACTGGTGACCTGCAAACAGATTAACTGAGAATAAATTAGGCTAGAAATGAGAAGGTATATAACAACCATCAGGAACATGAGGCTTCAGATAAGTCTTCTAGCACATGTAGCCAAGGCAACGAAAGTAATGTCTTTAATACAAAGCTGGCTTGCTTCACGGAAGGAGTTGTCGAGTGGTTGCTGGAAAAGGCAGTGTACCCAGCCGTGATCTCAGACATGCCCATCCCCACCTTCCTTCCAGCTCTACAAGCACAACAGTGAATATCAATGAATCTTAAACCCTAACTTTTTCTTTGAAATTACTGATTGTTCTCAAGCACGTTTTCTTTATCCCGAAAGTCTGAAATTAATACTGCTTGGGTTTGATGCACCTAAATTGCTTCATGAAATCTAAAATTGGGATAGTGAAAGTATTATTCTGAATTAATAAGTAGACACTAGCAGCTAAAATTTTAAGTGCCAAAATTCTGGCCTCTAAAACATTAATTATCAATAAATGCACAAGGGGCAAAGCTTCACAAGCAAGGGTACTCCTGAAAACAATGGACTTTAGCCCTGGCCGAGGTCTTTGCTGAAAAGCTCAAGTTCATTACTCCTGACATAGAGCAGGTATGTCGGAGTCTGCTCTCCTCCCAGTCTTATCAAAACAGACCTGGAGAGAAAGGAAAGAATCTAGACCACAAGAACACACCCTTGCCGTTTGTTCTCCTTTCAGTGTCAGAAAGCATGGAAATCTCTCATGGGTTAGAAAAGATGGAAAATATCTGAATCCAGGTCCCTGGATCTATTTTGGATCTGTGGAGTGTCAGAGCTGACAGCAAAGGACAACTGGGCATTTTTGTACTCACAAAATTTTGAGTATATAGGTCATTTCATTCTGTGGTTTTCATCTCAGAAAACACTTCCAGACATGCAAAAAGATCAGCAGATCCCGTTTTATACATTAAAAACTAGTCTCAGTTAAAAAGAGTATCAAAAGATTTGCTCATGGATATGTATGAGATTTCATGGAATGAAGCGTTCTTGGTCCTCCTTGGAGCATTCTCTAAGTTTTTAACTCACCAGTGGAAGAAGGAGCTTTTGGTGAAAGGATCTATTTAACCTTTATAGTCTGTTATTTACATAGACTACTGAAAGAAAACTAACAGGGCTGTTACTCTAGGTATGATCTCTTTCTATGGCTGAATAGTTCTTGGCCTCTTGAAAGCACACGATTCATTGTTTTCATCAGCCTATGATCATAATGATACAAAGAAAAATCACAGTAATTATAGAGCAGTCTTCATAAGAGCTATATTTAATAAGCTATGTTCATCTCTGTTCCAACTCCACTAGCTTCCGTCAAAAGCAAGGATATATTTAACCATTATGTGCTAGCTTGCATAGCTACAATTATCCTTGCGAAATCAGTAATGCTCTGGTCCGTTTAGAGGTTAAACCTTGCTGTCTGTCTGTTAACAAAAATACCAAATAGTTAAAATAAATTGAGAGTTCAACAAATGTTCATAGAGTTCAAACAAAGCAGTCTTTCTGAAATCTCAGCTAAAAAAAGGCTTAATTGTTTTTTCTGCTTTTCAGTTTGACAAAAAAAGGGTAACAAAAGGCAAACGTACATATATCTATATGTACGCATGTACAAGCATATATGCAAACATTGGCTAGAAATACCAGTCAGCAGTGTATCACCAAAACTCTTTGTTTTTACTAGCTGCTGCAGCATTCAACTCAACTTCAGAAGTCCATAAGAAGTTGAAAAAAAAAAGGAAGACAAAAATCTACTGTTTTTCTAAAGGAGACAACAATCAATGTATGAGACAGCAGGAGGAGACAGACAGCTGTGTATTACAAATTAAAAATGAGAAGAAAGTTGCTCAGCCTACATCTCAGCACACGAGTACGTAAACTGAGCACTAGACGTAATCTTTTGCCATCAGCAGGTGGTTTACGTAAACATTTATCAGTTACGAGGCCTCTGCGAATGCTATCTTGAATTGTTACTGGAAATTTATTTCAATATAACATAAGCTAATAACACAAATGTCTCAGGGCACCAGCATAGCCTGGTGCTATTTTACCTGTGGAATTTAACTGGGGAAAAATAATTCAGACAACCTTGCAGGAAGAAAAGGCTTGTTATTGACTTCAAAGGACTCGCTAACAGCACACAACTTCCAGTCTGGTGTCATTTCAGTCTCACTGATTCTTGATAATTAAAAATACTGTTTACTTCACAATATATTTTTAATTAAAAAAAAAAAAAGGTAATTTACATAGTTGCTTTCTTATGCTCTTTGCAAACATGTTGTGTTCTGCCACACGAGTGTTACTTTCCACTGTCCCAAAGAGGAAGGCTTGTACACTCAGGGAGGAAGAATATGGCTTGGAGAATTAGATCTACAGAACTGTCATGCAATAATTCAGCATTTGGGGTGGGATGGATAAGGGAGAAAATTTCACATAATAGTTATGAGGGGGACCAATGGGACCAAACAATAACTTGGATAATATTAAGAGAATAAAATTCAAAGATCCCAACAATCTGCTTTGAGGGTATGTCAGAACTCTGCACGTCCTTCCTATTATTAAAAAGCATGAAGTATCATAAAATCCTCCCATCTCATCTACTGCATATGAGATATCCATCTTCCCACCCTGCCATCCAATACAGCTCAGAATTATGGTCTTATAAGCCTCAAGATAAAATGTGCTGTTCTTTAAAATAAAACTTTGAAAGCATACATTATGCTTATAGGTTGGCTCACAGTCACAGGGGTCATGTGTGTCTGTGCATGTATATGTGAGTGTATGAGACAAGACTACTGAACCTATTGATTAATTTCTAATTAAAAGAGAAGAGATTGAAGCACTGGGAAAATTCTGAAGCAACCTTGTATTGTGATATGCAGAAGAATGCAAGCTGCAGTTCATTGGTGTCTCCATAGAAACAAGACATATTGGAGGGTGTAAGACATTGTCAGAGGACTAAAAAAATTCAGCTTCAGCAGAAAACAGAAAAGCACCTGAGGGATTTTTTTAACCAGGAAAACAAAATTAATTATTCATTTCCCATATAGGAAGCATCCGGTTTTTTGATGAGTTACTTAACATACATCAGGATTAATTTACGGACTGGCTAATCCTATGATTTTCTAATCCATAAAATCTGTAGAAAACACATGGTTACATTTCTAAGTATAACGCCAAAGAGGAATATAAGTAGGCTCTCAATGAATAATTGAAAGCTCTATTCAATGTACTGGTAATTCTTGCTACCATTTTCACACTTGCTTTGGATACAGTGCTTATGCATTCATATGAACATTGGCCCATATGCAGAACCCTGTCTTGGTGTGAGCAAAAGGTGTCCCCAGGAAAATTAAAAGGCAGTGGGGAGAGGTTGCTTCAATAAGACATTACGCTCTAAATGTGCTCAGCATCCCTCCTACTTCAAATGAACAGAGACTCACAGCGTGCAGCTGCAGCGACTATTTTTAAGAAGTTGAACCCACACACAGGATGGATTAAAAAAGGCTCATCTCCTTATGCCAGACCTGAAGCTATAGGCAGAGGGTTTTTTTCGTACGTGACCAAGAGACCTGTGCCAGCTGGTAGCTTCACAAGTTGGGTTGCTGTTTCCTGATTTTCTGCCCAGACCTGGCTACTGCAGCCTCAAGGACAGCCTGCCAGCTGAACCGACCTCAGCACCCTCAGCTCCTCTCCTAAAGATATCCTTTATGCTTGGAGCTCCCCAGTGCTGGAGATAACTCCATCTCCTTTTCTACTGAAGCAAAAATGCTGGGGACATTATCAGCTATCAGTTTCCCCATCAAGTGGTTTCTGCTCCGTTTGCACAAAAGAGGAGAAAGACTGCCACGCTGCCTCCATTGCTTGGGGTACAGACAGGGTATCTACATTCCTGCTTGTGCTCTGCAAGCAAACTGAAGTTGACAACTGGTGTTAACTTGTGGCTGGAGGTCACCACAGTTTTAGGAGCCTCTCTGAGGGCTGCATTAAGAGAGCGTATATCAGACATCAAAAGAGAAAAGGTCCTTCAGAATTATGAGGCCTTATCCTGGTGGCATTGCGTGCCACGATTCCGTGGGGAAGTCCAACCCTTCCACAGCAACTAGCTGCTTCAAGACTGCTTAGTCAGGAAGATGAGGATTAAGGAAATGGATGAAAACTTATGAGACTACCCATCGGCAAACAAGAATCAAGGGCTCTAAAAGATGTATCAGTGAGTGAGAAGGGAAGAAAAGGGTTAAGTTAAAGTGAAAAGAGTTATTTTGGGGCTTTTTTGGTACGTATGTCACTCATAACCAAGTTCTATACACAGCACCCATGTGAGTAAAAATATTCAGAGAATATACTGGAGACTAAGTATTATGAATCTTTTTTATCAATTCTGATCATCAAAATAAATACAGGCATTAGAGCTCTGCCAGAGGATGCCGACTGATTCTCTAGCTCTCTACAGACTTGTATCAGTATACATCTAAGAACAGAGACAATCCTTTAATTAATAAAGCATGGCATCTTCCAGTCAGTTTCCAAAATTGATACGAAACACAAAAATGAGAGTGAGAGTTTATGGGTCATTTGTCTCCAGCTGTGCTTTTTAGCATTTGTGAAAAGCCAGGAATGCAGAGAAGTACAAATGGATGGACACTCATTGACACTACAGGTTCTCCGACCTGTGCACCAGAGCTGAAAGCAGCGAACTTGCTTACAGGCACTCATCTTTCACAGACAGGATAAAAACACACTGCTGCCTGCATAGGGTCTCCAGAAAAAGTTAGAATTGATAAGTATGCATGCAAAAGAAAAATATTCTAAAAGAGATGCAGAAGATGATGAGGAATAGATTACATTGCTTATTTTTTCTAAGGAGGATAAGAAATAAACTCTGGGATTTATTTTTGCTCTTATGAGGACTAATGCAATGGCCCTGTAATTGACTTCTAAGCTTCAGATAGACACTGATACCGCTCTATACCTTTGCTTATATGTGCCATTCTTGCCCACATAATCAGTCTTACTGATCTGAAAGCCATTTCTCATAGAAGCCAAATTTACTCAAGGAATAAGAAACACCAACAAAAGCATGTTTTCTGAAGGACAGAATGCTATGCTGCTCCTTTAGGGAATCTCTTAAACTTTTTTTGTACATCTAAAGGAAAAGACAAAAGAGCTGTGTGATCTCAAATATTCTAGCTTCACATCCTTCACTGTGATCAGAACTTTATGCCTGCTGATTACTTATAGACACTGATATAAAATGAGGAAAGGCTACAATCATTTATTTGAAGTCTCTTTTCCCCATTTCTGTACCCCTTAGTCATTACCCAAACAAGGCCATGAATAAGGGAAATTATTAGCATTTTTACTAGTCGTGCTACTTATAAATAAAAGTCAGACTGAAGGAACACTAAGAAGTAACAGAGAGGAAGAGCGGACCATGCCACCTGAGACACAGCTGTTGATGCGTACACCATGATCGTATATTACTGCAATTCCAGATTAAATTAGATGGAATGGTGTTGACGTATCTCAGGAGAAAATTAGCTATAGCATACCCAATAAAGTCTTTACTATTCGTGAAGCATGCTTGACACTTATTTTTACTAAGTATGACACTTTATGGAAGGCTATCAAAACACTCTGACTAAATGCTTTATTCTATCCGTTTATAGGTGTGTTCTTTGATATTAGATCTATTGCATCAAATGCACATACCTGCATCACGCAGTGATGGAACTTCAGCGTGATTTGGACATTAGTAATACGCATTGAGTTCCCAGTAATGACTTAATGTGTCATGCTTACAGGCAGGTATGAAGATGACTTGCACACTGGACAAACCAGAAAAGACCCTTCCATACACTCTCACCAGTTCAGCTACAAGGTAAGTCTATCCCCAGACATAAATGGTTCAGATCCTTGTAGCAGACATCAGCAATCCTAACAAGCTGCTTGGCCCCAGGGCTACGTTACACATATTGCAGAGGGATTACAGCTGAATTTTCCTAATCTCAGTTCTAGGAACAGTGAGATAAAAGATCTCTGCCAGATCTTCTGTCCCCACAGATGCACACAGACCCAAATTTTCCAGAGATTCAAATTATCTGGGTAGCCAAGGCTGTCTGAGTCAGCACAGGATATATATGAGTTTTAGCACGATTACTGGAGAAAACACATTGGCCATGTTGGCTGTCATAGAATTTTGTCACACGCAGTTAACAGATGTGGGGGAAAAAAATTGTAAATAACTTTTATGAAAAACTGAAGACTATTGCAGCGTGTCCATCATTCAGGTCAGTGGTTATGACTGTAGGGTGAGACTGGTGAATAATGGGTTTAATTTCATGCTTTGCCAAAGGCTTCTTAAGGGACATGAGGGAAGTTACAGAGCCTCTGTTTAATTCTTAAAATAAAGATAATGATCTTTCCCCACTTCAGACGTGTGCTTGGATGAAGACTGAGGCAGGCTGCTATAGTATGCAACAGGTTCGCATTAGTTTGTTCCTGTATCTATGCACGTATGCATGTATACATATAGATACACACAAATAACGTATGTACGCATATTCTCAGCAATGGACCAACATCAAGGACCTCACACGGTGAGTTCAGATAAACATCCCAACCATGCGCTTCCCTAAAATTTGTGGGCAGCATATCTTACTTAGAAGGAGAGATGCTTTTGTAGATATAAACATCTTTATAATATAGTTGTTAAATCTATCCTGGACAACATAGTGCAATATTCTTCCTTTAGTTAGTTTACCACTTCGGCATATAACATATTGATTGTGAGCATATTTAAGAGAGTTTGTTTGGGTTTTTGCATTTCGTATACTTAATCCAAGCTGCTTTGAACAACTTTACTACTTTCCTTAATTAAAATAAAATAAAGCAGAAAAGGGATACATTAATTTTCATGCCAGAGTTGCATTTAGCCCTAAGCACTTTGAGCAAGACACAGTGATGCACAATATGTTGCATAGCAATTCTGCCTGAGTAAAGCTCCTGATATTAAAGAGTAACCATGCATCCAAGAGACAGCCAGCCTCAGACGTAGACAGATTGACACAGCATGGTGCAACATTTTTGTCCAGAGTCTGGAAATGTCTGCTTGTGAAAGTTTGGCAAGAGTAAGTCTGCACCATGTGCATCTCCTTGTAAGTTTAATTGTCTGTATACAAGCTATTAGCCTACCTTCAGGAGTTACTTTTCTTAAGGTTTTTCCTCTTTCCTTTGTGGCATTCTGGCTAAATGAATACTATTAAGTCAAATAAATGAGAAGCAATCCATGGTAATTTGAGGCTTTTGACCAAGTCTGAAGTCAGAGCTAGTTAATAAGATAAATAAATAAGTGTTTGACTCTAAATCAGTACTGCTATTCCACATGCGGAATTACCCAAGGCAAAGATTCCTGTAATGTGGCCCAAAGCTCCCCAAAGCTAATGTGTTGATCTCCTGCCATCATTGCCCCATAGCGCAGACGTCCTTCTCTTGTATTCCTCATTATTATCACTTCACTTTAGTAAATTATGGACTTATACTTGATGAAAACAGATATAAAAAATCCCCATACGATAAAAAGTTGCACTAAGAAATAGCGGTCAATCCCACTGAAACTGCATGACAGATCTGCAGCAAAATCAGAGATTTCTTAGCAGAATTTGTATGCTGATTACCTAGTTAGTAGCACTAATCAAGACAGCCACAAAAGAAAGGCATTAACTGAAAACAGGCACAGTACATTTCATGTCTCCACTATGCATTTCAATGCCACAGCACAATGAATCACCGTGAATAGCATAGTGACGGCTTCTTTAGAAGGCATATCTATCTTTCTGCTAAAAAGGATGAGCACACCATATTATGTCCTGTGTAAGTCTATTCAGATAGTTCAATTGCATAACAAACGGTACAGTCTATACATATCACTTGCATGTGTTGTTTACATTATTGTCGTCAGTATAGTCCCAAAATATCACAATCACATTTTGTCTTGTTGTCTAACTTTCTTTGGAATTATACAGCTTTCTTGGATATTTGCTTTGGGCTTCGTTTCATAGAAATCATCATTTAACTGGCACAGTGTTCATTCTCATGTATCTGTGGGCTACACGAGGCTTCTGAGTACTTACAGAGGTGTCACTGCCAGCAGAAATCTGAAAAACATGCAACTGCATAGTTCTGCCATTGAGGTAATACCTCTTCGAAGACACGAACCATTTTGTTCTCTTTATGTGTGATCCTGCAGCAGGGGAAAGAACTCAGCATTGCTATCAAGTTGCAGTCAAAAAGATCCAGAAGATAACCTATGCTAACACATTGCAGAGCAGCTCACATCCGAGGACATGGTCAAACTTCAACTTGCAAAGGAGGAGATGTGCTGCCTGCTGCTCCCTTCAAGGGAAGCTCTTGAAGGACAAGATGCTGTGCAGGGCCCTGGAGCAATCAGTCTAGCTGCCTGCTGGTGAGGCATTTCTCCTCAATCTGGAAGATGTTCCCCATAAGCAGCTGGGACTGGTCCCCTCTCTAGCAGTAAGGAAGGACCCTCATCCCCTCTTTGTGGGCTGAGGTGAGGACCCAGAGCCATAGGGGCTGCTTTGGTGCCCACCTGCCCTGATTTCCACTGTGTTGGGTGCCGTACAACCTCTTGTGGTCTGGACCATATCAAAGATAGACACAAAGGCATGATTACTATTGCTTCTACAAATATATTTTTCCCTATATTGAAACGTTTTGGAAATAGTTGATCCACACTGTCATTTTTTTCTCTAAAAAATCCTACAGGAGAATAATGCTTAAAAGAACATTTTTATAAACTGAAACACTATGAAATTGATCAAAATATAGCTATTTTGGAATACTTCACTAAAAACTGGGTTTCCCCACCTGGAATTTTTCTATGACATTTTTTAAAAATCTGTGCAACAAAATCTCCGAAGACATCAGAACAAAATAGATTAGGTTTTAAACAGAAAAAATTCAGGACAACTTTGACATTTCAGATCAGGGTTTCATTTTTCATCCAGGTCGGCCCTCCACTCCTTCCCTCTCACGAGGAAAAAGCAGGACGCAACCGCAGAAAAAGCTTACATTACTGAATTTTCTATTTGGTTTGCCTACACATCATTACCTACACACCATCCCTGTTACCTCAGGCTCTTTCAAACTGCTGCTCCGTGCTGGGATAATCAGATATATTAAGAACTTTTATTTTAAACATCTTTAAAGAAAAAAGCTCTGTAGAGGGTGCCCAGGCGCCGGCAGCAGGGCCTGTGGGGCGGCCTCTGTGAGGAGAGGCCGGGGCTGCCCCAAGGCTGGCTCCAGCCGGTTCCAACCGACCCGCCACAGGGCAGGGCCGAGCCCCACGGCCAGGGCTGGGGCGCCTTGGGGAAAGCAAATTTAAGAAAGGGCAAAAAATGCTG
>JAHREE010000215.1:316696-408181 GCA_033628505.1 Tringa tobata
GAAGAGGTTAACAGCTGAATGCTCATCTGCCTTTCATAACAATATTTCATAAAACTGTTAAGTAGCCCTGTGGAAAATACACTGCTCCTTGTTATTTCTGCAGACTGAAAACAGTGAAACCCTTCCCCTGATCGAGGTTATCTAGCAAGCTTTTGGAAGCAGCGTAGAAAAACGGATTCCAACGTTCTGCCTAGACACCTAATTTTGGTATTGGAAGAGGCACAGTTAACCCCTGTAGTACACCAGTGGCAAGTGAAAGAAGAACACTATGAGCAGAGTAGGTGGGGAACGGGCCATTTCGTGTGAGTGAACAATCTAGCCCACCCTAACACACAGAGAAATCAAATCAACTCTCCAGACTAAGCCTTAGTTACAGCAATGTAAACTTGGAATAATTTAGACTAATGCCTTAGTGATTCAAAAGATAATCTGCTTTATATAAATGCTAAATCACTAACCTCTCCACCAAACCAGATCTCAGGTTTTACAAGATGATGATATATAAACATGGTTTTATTAATCTACATGAATCAATATCATCTTCCTGAAAATAAGGATCTTTCAGCTCTCAATTCAGATTTATGCTTACTTCTTGGGCAAAGAGCTTACTTTCTTTTCCTCCCTCAACAGCATATGTTACTCATATCTTATTACCACAATACATCTGTCCAATATCTTTTATTCTTGCCATATACTAAGCTCTTTTCTCCATTTAATGTTGCCATTACAGGTGCAACACCACTTTTGTTTTATTCTTGTTGTAACAGAGAGAAAAGAAAGCTATAAAAAAGTCTCCAGGAAAATTCTCCAGCTAATGCAAGACTGTTATAATTCTGATTTGTCCAGGTGCCTTTTGATGCATAAAACGTGTGAGGAAAACCAAGAGAGTTTTAGAGCATGTATTTTAAAACATTCCATGAGTATTCTCATCAATATTATATATAATCTGGTTCTGAATTTATGAAGAACAGCTAGCAGATTCTCCTGGCTTCTTAGTTTACCCCCTAACCCCATGAACATGATTTTTAAGAGAAGCTTTGCGCAAGTCAGTAAGGGCCAAGGCTGTAGCTGTAGGCAGCAATGTACTGAGCAGAAAAGAATCATGTTTGTGTCTTCTAGATGGACATCATGGTACTCTTACATCAAGTTTTGCCTATCTGAGAAGATCTGTAATCTTTTGCAAAGAAGGAAATGAAAATCACACAATCATTTTGAAACAACCTATAGAATAGTCAGATGTCTGAATCTATTGATTTTGTAGGTAGGCAAGGTTTGGTAAATCGCTACTTCCCTTTACTTGGGCACATCTTTATTTTATTCCTCTCATATTCTATACAACTTCTCCATAAGAGTGTCCTTCATTTGAAGAGAACAGCTGCTAGCATGGTAATCACAGTGTCCCCTTCTGTGTCAGAAACAGTAGCTAGGAGTCCTCAACTGTTATTTTTCTGTTCATGACACATCACAGCTGCACGCATAAGACCACTTAAATTTAAGCATGAAAAAATTATTTCAAAAAAATTTTTGGAGGAATCTCTGTTATTCAAAATCTAATATTATTTTAATCTGTTCACAGATTTCAGTGTGTCTGAAGAAATTTCAAGCACACCAGCTTTGTCTGAATTCCCTTGAAGCAGGGGCGCAGGTGCTGTACCCACGTGACCAGGAGCTCTGCAGACCCCCAGCCTGCAATTCCATGAAAATCTCATCTTTTCATAGCCAGCTGACTACCCCAAATTGGATTCTTAATGATACACTACCTGGAAATTCAAGTGCAGCCTCTTTTATTTCCAAAGTAACCCATTTGAAGACAGACAGTTAAACTTACTTGTTATGACCACTTAACATGAGCGAAAATTCTAGAAAGCAAAAAATATATTATTTCACCCTTGGAGGACAGGAAAAAAGTGTTCATATTGTATTCAGGAAACTGGCAGTGCTAAAGAAAGAAAATTATAATGGTTGATCTCTCGATATCTAACTGCTAATAGAATTTGGAACTGAAATCAGTAAAATAGAAATTGTGCTATTAAATTAACATTATAGAAATGCTCCTTTGAAATACATTTTTAAATATCTGCGTTGATTTCCAGGTCTCTGTGCTACTTGCGGATATGGCTTCTCCTCTTCCATTCTCATGCGCAATGCACAGGGTGCACCTGGCACCTTTCAGGCTAGCTGGTTTTCTTAGTGCTTCAAAACTAAAATTCAAGTGAGTGTAGACTTGTTAAAGAGTTGCATTTCCAATTACTTCTTTGTGACGGTCTTACACCAAATCTCATCAGTGGCAGTGCCTTCCATATATTTTCAATATCAAAACCTTAGTTTTGGGAATCTAATGCAAATCTGCATTCTTTATTAAGTCGTTAAGTTTGCCCTTGCTTGACTACTGCTATAATTTTAGGTTTTAAATCTACAGAAATGGGCAAGATGGTTGAAGAAGAGATCTGAAAGTGAGCACATTAGTGGCCAGGTTCCCTAGGTGCCTTCACTGATTTTTCCATGCAGAGTCTCTTTCACTGGACTTCTTCAGAGTCCCAGCAAATTGACAGAAGAGAATCAATGGAAATGTCTGTCCTTCTGTGAGGGTAATTTCCCCTTCCTCAGCACAGACAGAAACATTTATGGACACCATCAGATGTAATTTCTATCAATTTATGTCGGTAGTGCTTCCCAAATATATCAAGTGGGCAACTCCTGCACTTTTATCTCAAAGAAGACAGCCTTCTGCTACCTGGTAAAGTATTATCATCCCTACTTTACAGAGGAATGACTTGCAAAGAAACTGCGTGACTTCTTAACAACTAAAAATGTTTTCAACAGTCACATCTCCACCCTCCACCATGGTGCCTGACAAACTCGTCCTGCTCCTTTTTTTATCAGGAATATACCCCAGATTTTTTCCCCCAAATATCCAGGTAGTAATTTATCATTCTATTATCTGCTGCTCATGGCATGAGCATGGGAATGAAATAAAAATACCTGAATCAGAGGGATTAATCTGGCAAAAAGCCAGTCGGACTCTCTTGTTAATTTTCTGAAAAATCACGCATTGGTCCCACAAGGGACTGGCTTGTGAAGATCAGAATAAACAGTGTCATTGCATGGAACAGGGAAGACTGAAGTATTTATGAACTCGTTAAATTGCAAACCTGCCTGAGTTTGGGGGAGACTTAATTATTGGTGTATAAGATAAGAGTGGAAATGTTAAATTTACTGATCAACAGTCCTATTCACTTCAGAATCCCATGACTGTACGATGATTATTTGTCCAAAACCCACCCTTTTCTGATTTGGTTATTTAAAATGTAAACAATTACTGAAAGGGCTTATCTGAGAACTGTGTACCTGCATTTAAAAGAGTTAGGACCAGAATTCGAGCTCATCGCTAGAGCTCTGGCGTCAGGCTTGGACACACTTTGCTGAACACTGTGTGTGTGGCCACAGAGCGGGGCGATGAGCTGAGGGAGGGAAGGCAGCGGGTGGTTTTTAGCATCCTCCCCGGCTTTTGTGTCCCGTGCTATCTGGCAGTATCTCAGAGGAGGCACACGCTGCTCTTTCTGCCTCTCTAACTCAAAAGTGTATGTGTGTGCACGCACACGAACAAGTGCCTGCCTCTGCTGACACATAACAGCATTCCTGTATGAAACCAGGTACAAGAGGCATGAGATCCTAGAAGAACAGGAGAACAGAACTGAATCTCAAAATCATATTATTGTAAATATATATCTGGTTTTGCTTACTGAAGCACAGATGTATCCATAAACCCCCAATGCTCAGATCAGACTCTGAGGGGTTTAATACAAAGCAGTTAGTGTCTAGACAGCTTTGTCCTATCTGGGAATATCACGAGAATGATAAGAAGCAGGCACTCACCGCACAACAGGCACACGAGGGATCCATCAAAGTAGTACTACAACTAGCTTCAAGGGAGACCAAACACAAAAGGCTGGGATGACACGCACAGTCCCGGAAAAAGGGAGTTTCCTATGTTAGAAAGCATTTTCCTTTTCCCACAGGGCCTTATCCCAGAGCCCACTAAAACCAAGGGGAAGCTCATACTCGTTTTCAGCTAGAGCGTACCCAAACTGTCACTACTACTGCTTGCTTTATAAGGCAACGTTGCATTCTAAGACACAGTGCTAATATTGACAGGAGTATAGCAAGAACTGTGCAAATTGTTTTCCATGAAGCTCCACGAAGGTCTGAACTGCACCAAAAATGTATAGGATTTTAGAGCACAGTCACAGAACTGCCTTCCCATGGAGCCCATGCAGGAAGCATGAAGAACACCCACAAGACCGCATAATGCTACTACATCCTATTGCTGAAAAGTGTCCTAAGCCATACAACTTCTCTACCACTTATTACATTAAAAAAAAAAAAAAAATTAAGTAGGTTTACTGGGATTGTTAGCTCACTATCCCAAATTTGGATTTCATCTGTTTCCTCATCGTGGTTAATCAATTTTGACAGCTGCACTGTGCACGCAAAGGACAGGGGTTCACCTTTGCATCCTGCTATAAAAACAAGGCCTTACTCAGACAGTGCTTAGTTCCATGAAGTCCTCATCCTTCATTTGCTTTATAGGTGCTGCCAGAGTGGAAATTTTACTGCTACCTGAGCCATCCTGTTCTGCAGTAATATTGAAGAAAAACAGTGATTCAAAATTGGTTGCAAAAATCTTGCAGGTACTTCTCCCCTCACAAGAGGTTATTAATTTGTTAATAATTTGATCTATTTTAGGAATCCAACATTTAAATCAGCTAAACTTATCAAGCTTGTTAATATTTCTTTGGCTGTAGATCTGTTGTAAGAGGCTCTTACTGGAAGTTAGTTTTGCTCTGAGTTCCACGTCTTTTCCTCTATCAACCTCAAAAGCCCCAAGTCGTGCTAATGAACACCTTACCCGGTGTGCTTTAAAGTGGGACTGGGAAACGGTACATTCAGAGAAAATGGAACTACACACGCAGACAGAGAAATAAAAGAATAATAATACAAAAAGAGCCCGTTCAGCTTGTCTCTGCATGTTTTTGAAAAAGCCAGTCTCGTCAAAGCTGTGGCTTGGAGCGTGGCCACCGAAAGAGCCAAGTCAGCACGACCGGGTGCACTTCAGGCAGGCAGAGGGAAAGAACAAGTGTCTGTGGGCAGGATGTGAACCTCTTCAGATGGATCTGCTAAAGGAATAATGAAACAGCACCACAACTTCCGTTAAAATATGGGGGAGATAAATGCTCAGAAGGCAGTTCAGAGCAATAGCGCAAATTAATTGTCTAATTATATGGTATAATTTAAGTTTTTACTAAGTCTATCAAGAAGTATACAGACTACATATTTAGAAGAAAAATACCATTGACTCTATATAATCAATAAAATCAAGAGTCCCTAGGAGATTCAGCTGCTTAGCCTGCCAATCTTTATGACATTACAGTATTATTCCTCTTGGTTTAAGATGTTTTCTCCTTTCAGCTGCACAAATGGGAAGAAGCCAAATGATTGCACTGAGAAAACAGTGAGGCTGAATAGATACAAAATGCTGTCAAACACACCGAGTGAACAGAAAAAATATGCCTTTAATTTCTCTTAGTTCTTGCCTATTACTTCTACCAGCAGTTGGGCAGGGGGAAGGAAAATAAAACATGCGAGAATGATTTTCGCAATGACAATGCCCCACTTAAAGAGATATTGATAAAAATCTATAACACTGAAAATTCATGAAGAAAACTGGGATTAAAAAATCACCTCTGGAGAAATGTATAGAACAGCCCCCGAATTCTGTGCCCTCTCTTAGCTATGCAGCTGATGTGACCGGTGATGGATGTGAGGCTAGGGGGTGTTTAACCCGGGCCTTCTCTCTATAAGGAGAGAGTCAGCACAAAGAAGGGCTTTCTAAGAACAAGCACCTCCCATGAAGAGCCTGATTCCCTCAAAAACAAGACGACCTGAACCGGGCCCACTCCTCAAAGTGATGCCGAGCTCGCTGCACCCTCCAGCCCCGCAGCAAAATTCCTGTAAGGGATGAACTACCTCCGTTGGGGTTGCCTTGTCATCACGCAGAGGAGAAGGCACAGCGAGGAGGTTACGGTGGCTGTGTGCTGGATTAACCTCGTTAATCGCCGACACCTGTTTTCCTTTTTGATCCTCGGCATTCAAAGGGCTGGACTCCACCGGGGTCCTGGCAGCAGGGACACGCTGCTACAGAGAGGCACACGCTGCTCCCCGGCTGCGCAGCCTTGGGGAGCCCTGCACGCTGGCTCCCTGAAGCCAGAGATGGTCACCAGCTACCCCATCGTCCTCTCGCTGTTACAGGGACACTTATCTGGACGTGCCCGGCCTGCCCTCGCCCCTCCTCTCTCGGCGGGTAAAGCACACGAGGTCTAGAAGAGCTCTTCCTCTTCGTGAACTGTTGTGAGCTTTCTTGCCTGCAGGAACGGTACCTGGATCTGACAAGTGAAAAAGCAGCCTGATATTTTCTAGCCTGGATTATTAAATGGTGGGTTGCCCTTATCATGATCC
This sequence comes from Tringa tobata, assembly GCA_033628505.1. NCBI lineage: Eukaryota > Metazoa > Chordata > Aves > Charadriiformes > Scolopacidae > Tringa > Tringa tobata. The sequence continues at coordinate 323,213 of JAHREE010000215.1, forward strand.
CAGTTAAGCCAGTAAGTGTTTTGCCATCAGCTTCAGCAGAAGCGTGTTCAAGCCCTAGATACCAAGGATTTGATGATGGCAGGTCACCTAGAAAATGAACTGAAATTTATAAAGGATGTTGCTGCTCTCGCATCAAAAGACAGAAAGAGTGGTGAGAACTGGGAGGACAGACAACACATGACTGTTTTCACAACATATTACTATACAGATCAGTTAAAACTTGAACCTGAAAGCAAAGAACGTCTTTCTCAGAAATTGCAAGGACATGAATGATCCTTAAGAGAGTCTCTGCTTTGGATCTCTTTCTCGCTTTCTTTTGATGGGTAACAGTCACCTTTAAATCTTTGACTTTGATACTGCAAGTAATTATTGCTAGCACAATCGCTGCAGTAACATTTATTAATTGCACACTCTTTCTTTTAAGATGTTAACGGTGACTAAGATGCAGTTTTGCTTTCCTTCAGTAAAAGAAATCTACGAACTACTGTGTGGTTTCCTCTATATATCACCAAATGCTCTACTGTGCGGGTTGTCTGACAGTAACAGACTTGTTACCCCATTTGTACCTTGGTAACGTGCTGCTAAGAGGAATTAATAGCTTGCTAAGCAGAACTACTTTGCTGCTTTCTGTATGCTTTGCTGGCATTCACACTGCCCTGTATGATTTTCAGGCTTTAGCATCAATTTTGCAAGTGTGTCTGGCAAAGACAATTAAATTATATGACAGATATAATTCGTATTGGACCGATCCATGCAAATCTTTCATTGTTGCAGGTATGAATATTTTATATTACACAATGAGAAACTAAAAGCAATTCAATTTGATTCAGCCATAGGGTCTCCAGTCAGGGCTGTGAGCTTTCATACATACTCCAGCCCTTTGCACTGACCTTGGGCAGAATTTTTGAAGTATCTATAAAAAGAAAAAATGTATTGCCTGTGGTATTCAAAGAAAATGAAGCTGGCATTCACAGACCCTGTGCTACACTGAACTCTTATCAGTGAGCAGAACTTCCTTGTAAAATGAGTGTAAAAAGCCAGCTCATTTTCCTTACTACTCTAGAATAATTTATTAGGATTTTCTTTTTGAGATCAATTAGGAAACATGGGAACGTGGATCCCATATTCTTTCCTTTGTGTGCACACTTAACTCCCTTTATAGTCACATCAGAGACACCTATCTGGTCTCACTTATACTACACTCATGAAACTTGAATGTACAGAAGTCCAGTTATTTGTGATTTTCCCTGATGTACTCCAGCTCAAATTCAAGGCTTTCTCCTCAAAAATAGAACCAAATGATTAGCTATATAAACTTACTGCAATGAGAAAGCTAAGAGCATAAAATTAACTATCTAAGAATAAAAATTCCAAGCATATAGATCAAAAAGTTTTCAGAAAAACATGGCTGAGATTTCCAATATATTGGCAATAATACAATGCAAAAAATAATAAGGAAAAATTATGGAGCATAACTAATATGACGTAATCTATGTTACAGAGTTGTATGACTCCTGGATATATAATTTAAAAACTTATTAGATAGAGCAAAAGTGGAACATTGTGTGCACTGTGCTATGGTTATTCCTTCTTTATGTTTGTTAAATTCATTTGAGAACTGTACATACTGTTTTAAACATACTGGATGGAATGTTTTTATTTATATGCCCTTCAGCGTGCCTGTTACTCCAATTATGTTGATTATATTTCCTATTAATTTTCAATTATTTTATTATTTTTGAAAAGCTGCTGTCAAATCTGCTTTCCTTCAGTGGGAAATTATAAGAGAGATGCAAAACTCGTAGAAAATTATTAATGCAAAAGAAATTCAAATATGTAGGGTGGACTACAAAAAGCAGTGACTACACAATCATTTCTTTATGCTTATTCTCTAAAAGATGCACCCTGCAAACCACTCGATAGTTGAAATTTGATCAGCTGAGCTACATAACAGTTGTATCCCTGAATTACAGAGCATGTAATTTGGCTTCTACATTCAGTATATGCCACTTTCCTTCCGCTTTTGCTTAACATGCATAAATGAAATCTGTGGGAATGTCTTCATTTTTCTAGATCACTTTGAGAGGCATTTACAGTGAAATAACTTCCATGAAACATATTAAGCAGATCTAATTGTGCAATTATTAGAACAAAATAGCCTTTATTCCGTGGGGTTTTTGCAAAAGCAAAGGATAGTGTCAGGCAGAGTGCTGCTGTTTAATATGCTCATGTGCTGAAGTACCTTCACCTGCCTTCTAGCATTATAAAATACCATGTTTCATTCAAAAAAGGATGTGAGTATTCACCAACTTTGCTAAACACACAGATTTTAAACACTTAGTAAATATTTACCTGTTTTCACATTTCAGAAGATACATTTTAAAATGCACTGCACTGGGCACTACATGATCATGTCGATCACTTGTTGCTAAATAAAAAGGATGTGGGCTGTCTCAAATGACAGGGAAACATGACAGATATGGATCCACAGACTAATTATGAGCAAATGCTAGAGCTGATATTAATGCATGTCTGTAGAATAATCACATTGGTACTACAGAAATCAAACCTTCAAACTTCTCCACAGAGGGGAAAAAGCAACGGTAATTACAACTTGTGAATTGATGACAGCCAGCCTGTAGCTTTGTTCTTATTTCATACAGACCTCACTTTTTTTCCTTTTTGGCTTTGTTCCTATATAAGCTTTTTAAGAGTGGGCTATTTTACTTGAATATCAGAAACCTATACTGGCAAATACAAATTTATTAATTTTTTTTGATATCCAAAACTAGAAGGACTAATACTCATGGGAAAAAAAAAAAAAAAGCTACAGAGGTCTACTGTTGAGAAGTTGAAGACATGGGAGGGAAAAAAACCAAAACCTACATACAGAGAATACTTCCCATATCCAAACATTTCAAGCAATCTGAACGCTGTTCACTTGCTGCAAAGTTGCCAATTGTAAAAGCAGGATTGAATGAATCTTACTAAAGGAGACCCAGTAACCCAGTGATCCTCCAGACCTCTGCTTGCAGGTAGGTTTCTCTAAAAAATTCTTATCTCAAATCTTAACCCTTACTGTACAATTCATGTTAGCTATCTGAAAGGCTGGATACTATGTGTATGATCGCAGCACGTTTTTAAAGCTCTTGAAGGAATATATCTGTTCAACAGCATCTTTGTTAGCAACATGTCTATAATGCAAAGTGCTCCTATCACTGTGCAGCAAATTATGTGGGGTTTTTTGCTCTTATCTCCTGTAGAGCACTCGGTAAGGGGTACTACTGAATCTTCTTCTGCACGCTGCATTACAAAGAAAACTGTCTTTTTGTAAGGCATTTTCTCTCCACTGCTTTCACGTAAAATAAAGGCTCTTGTAACTGGATGTATCTGACTGTATTAATATTCAAATGAAAACTGAAACCTCCTACTTCATCTGAGGTATAAATCCCCGAAAAGATTCTTGCCTTTCCGATTCTGTTTGTTGTAATAAAGGTTAATACTGAACTGAACTTATCGTATCCTAGCATCACATGTTAAGTTCCAAATCTGTGTGTGTGATCCATTTTCTTTTCTATTGCTGAAATTAAGCAATAGGACAAAACGTTGGCAATATTATTAAAAATAACAAAGCAAAAGCATTTTACTTAAAGACAGTTCAAACCTATTGCTTTCATGAGGAGGAAGAAAAAACATGGTGCAAAGTACTGGGGGGAGGGAAGGGAAGAGCATCTGTTGAAAATTAACTACTTCATCCTTAATTAACACATAATTTTCTACCTGATGAGATGGTGTTGTAGAAAGTATAAATTGAAGGCACAAGAGTAAGAAATGAGTCATCTCAGACTTACCGTATCAAAGACTATTGCTGTATTGCAGTCAGCATCCAAACACAGAGCATGAAGCTTCTCACAAATCAGAAAAAATACACCATCAATGAACAAATCAAATTCATTGTAAAAATAAAGGCCAGAGATTAGAGTATGTATCCAAGGGTCTGGTTAGTCACAGCTTTGACTAGCCTGCTACAGAGCTCTGCAAAACAAGTATACTGCAGCAGTGTGGCAAGCATAGGATTGCAATGCATGTCCCATATATTCAAGCATAATAGAAAACATGGTCTGGAGCTTATTCCATGTGGAAGTGGGGTTTGTTTTATGCAGGCAGAAAAAAGAGCTTTTTTTTTTCCCACATAATAGAATTAGAAATGAAGATTTTTCTTGATTATTGTACACAATAATTCCCCAGGATATCAATTACATAAAGCAGGTGCCTCTGTCTCCTGTTTCCCAGATAAATGCCTGTAATCTCATTTCACAAATGATCCTATTTAGACAGGAGCCACCTATTGTGATGATATCATTTGCTCTAGTATCCATAAATGGGCAACTTCCTACCAAACGTCATGACCACTGACGACACAAATCTTTATAATATTGAGTGGGCAGGGTGGTTGATGGGGTCCCATCAATCTACAGCAGCTTCTGCTGATGTGATAGCATGAATCCTGCATAATCATCTAAAAGGCTGAAAATGAAGAGAAGCATTAAACCTGTCTGGTGGAGCTCATTTAAAAAAAAAAAAGAAAAAAGAAAAAAAAGAAACCTAACACTGGAAAGGGGAAAAATCCTAGATATAGATAGTAAAGGCAAATAAAACATATCCACATAGCAGTGGCACCTTTTCAAATGCTTCCTGCACTCACAAGGATACTGGTAGGTATGAACAAAATCACTCTCAGTTAAGAAGTGTAGCTGTCAGTTTCTTTTTAGCAAGTAATAAAGACTCTATAGCCTCTTTTCTTGCAAATGCAAAATATACATTGACAGCAAAAAAGACCAGTGCTTCAATGATGCACAAATTAGCCCACTCTTATGGAATATTTTTAGAATTAGCAACTGCTTGTCACTGTAGCTTGGAATATGAACTCTGTAACAAAATATCCTTAGACTGTTTGAAATCCAGTCTGCTAGAGTGGTTTGCTTCATGCTCTGGCTGCATGGATTTCATTTCTCAGATCAGTGTTTTCTTAAGAAAAAAATCATTCCATTAAATATACATATTTGGGAAATGTTATGATGCTCACAGTCAGCTGAAATTAGTTTCCATCTGCCTGCTTTAACACATAGAGATTTGAGGGGAGTTAAAGGTGATAGAGGGTTCATTGCTTCCCCACCCTTTCCCCAGGGGACTCGGTTGTGCCTAGAGGCTAAAGCAAATTGCTTAAGAACTATGTATTTAATATTCCTCCTGGTAAGAACTTCAAAAGAAGGTCCCCAAGTTTTTAAAAAAAAAAAATGACCTGAGGGCATTTTTCAACAGGATCTCCACAAAACTTGGCTTACACAGTCCTGCTTTGAACCGACTGAGCTGCATCTAAAGAACTTCTTAGTAGACAGACAGAAAGGCGTAACATTAGGATCCACCCACGTTAGTGTTTGGACAATGTTCACCAGAACACTACCCAAGCTCTGGTTCTGGGGTAGAAAACTTTAAAGTTTTAAAGCACAAAAACCTAGAGGATTTTATATACTTTTGCACTGATGTAGTTCCATCACAACAGAGCCCAATTCTCAAAATCCATCCCCCCTGTTGTAGACGTTCCTTGCTATATTTTCCATTCACTTCACAGTCTCCCTGGGGCAGGGACCACCCTTTACTAAATTGCTGCATTACACATAGGGAGGGTCCCAAAGGCAAATGGTGCAAATGTTAAAAATACAAGCACCTCTCTTAGAATTAACTGCTACCACAGTGACTCACATCACGTCTGGGGGGGGTGAAAGCAAAATTTGAGCACAGCAACCATGGCTCCAAGACCCAGCTATGCCGTCAAAGCAGAAAAGCCAACGGGTTTTTACTAAAAGCACCCTAAAGAGAAGAACTCCTTCCTCAGAGATTGAAAAGAATGGAGAAAACCATTTCAGAGCACTGAATAGCCCTTCAGACATGAGCAGGTGCTTTTCTTCTCCCTCCCTCCTCTGCTTGTCTTCGAGATAACACTAGCTGATCTCCCTGGATATGCTGTCTAGGCAAAGACATAAGCATAGCTTTGACTCTGGGGATCATAACCCCTTCGTTTCAGTACTGGGTGGAAGTAGAAAAGCATATACTCTGTCTGTCCAGATGGCATAAATATTTTCCATGTGTTTCCATGACAAAAGATAAAGATAACACAAGAAACAGTTAGAAAGTGGAAGCGCGTGTGAATGTAACTGAGATTGATGGTCCAGAAGTTTCTCTCTTGGCTAGATAAAAGATGATGAAGTGGGAATGAGGAAAAAAAAATAGGCAGAAAAAAAGCTAAAAGAATATTCATCACTGCTCCATCAAATTCAGTCCTGCCTGAACGCCAAATGTCAGATTTTCTTGGTAATGTACAAAGACTTTTAAGGCTGTTCCAGGACATTGTAGGAAAGCGTGCAGTTTCTTAAAGCAATATCTTTTTAAGCATCTGAGCCAAAGAATGTCACCACTCTTCCTTAATCCAGTTTTGAGCTCACCAAGCACACAGTGCTGAGCCTAGAGCACAGCTTTCCCATGCAGAGGTGGATGTTAAACATGGTCCAGTGGAAGATGCCCTGATAGTTCTTACTTTGCTTAAAAGCCCCCAGGTTTTACGAGGGATAGTGCTAAAAAGAATTGACCATCATTCCCAAACAGTTCCCATTTGTGTAAGGCTATACTGTGAGAGAATACCCCGAACACATTACTGTCTCAGGAATGGCCTGAAGGATTATACTGAAAGGATGAGTCAACTCCAGTAAAAGAAAGCTGTGGTATTTGGTCCAGGGGAGACTGTCATGAGCCACAACATCTCATGTTAAACAAGCAAACCGTGGACATCCAACAAAAATGCAGACAACGCAACAGAATATTCTACTCCTCTTAATGTCTTTGCTTTACATTTGAGATCATAAGAAAACCTTGATATCCTAACAAATAAGTGCAAACATCCTAAAACCACCTTTGCTATTCCTATTAGTCTTTCTTTTATGGGGCTTATTCTTTCTAGCATACTTGGAAACAATCTCTCCAGGCATTAGGGCCAGTCTATAAACCAGCACCTTCCTGGGCAGAGACTGCAGACTGGATCTTCTTTAAAATGTCTAGATGTTCCACTAATTAGAATTGAAACTTAAGTCAAAAAACACAAGTGGATTACTGAAACTACATTCTGAAAGGTCGGAGACAGAAAGATGCTCTAAAACACCTACTGATATTTTAGTAGATAATCTCTTTGGAAACGTAAGGAACTGCTTCTCTTAGCCAGGTCTACTTGTGTCTAAGATCTCTTGAGGAGCTGAACTTAATTGACAGGACATATTGCACAGACATTACTACAAGATGCATCACGTTGCTGTACTGAGGCAAAGATTCTTCCTTAAATACCTCTGAGATTCATCACTATTGCTTTTCAACAAGACCAGGGAAAACTCCAGGGGGGGATTTTCAGCCTCATAAGGCCAAATGTAATTTGTCATAATGTAATAATGATGATGACAAATAATCTGCAGTTTTTAATTACTTAACAAAATCCTATTACCCAATGAAAAGCTAGAAATATCTATTGCCAATATCATACCTGAATATATTAAGAATAATAATCACCATAAATTATTACTTAATGGCTAAAACAATCAGGAAAAAGCCCTGTTCATAAACTCATTTCTTTACCACCAGCTGCAATGCTGGTATCCCAAAGAAAACATGGATGTTCATTTTAATTTCACACTCCATTAGGAATACAGGTGTAAAAAAAAATCCACCAAATAAAAAGTGACATGTTCTGATGGGAAAACACATAATTTTCATTTCCATATCAATATTAAAATAATTGAGGCAGAAATGCTTAAAATTTTTAAGGGAAGCTTTGCTCTGTTTTTCAAAGCCTGGTTAGCCCAATTGTTGATTGATAGGGGACGACCATGGCTTGCATCAAGTGACCCTCCTAAATAAATCACCATTTTTTGAGAGATTGGAAGAAATAGATAAAAAGTTCCATCTGATGTCACTCTGCTTTTGAAACTGTGCATTTTATTGTCATTCTCTTTTCAGTGGAACTTTCCACTGCTTTGAAAGGGAGCTGTGTTGAAACATTTATGGCTCAAAAGTTTGTGCAAAATACTGTTTAATATAAGCAGTAACTAAATATTCTCTTCTGCCATAGACCTTGATAGTGTAGAATGCCTGGTAGAAAGAGCCAAAGTCCAGAAGGTTGGCAGGCTTCACCCTGGTAGCCTATAAATCTAATTCTTAAAGGATTTCTGATCAGGATTCTCTACAAATTATAGCTATTGTGACAAAACATTCCCATTGGCAGACAAGTGATTTATGGAGACAGTTTTCTTCACTGAAGATTGAAGCTATAGAATGTTCCTAACATTGACCAGTAAAGCTATGGTATGGTCATAAAGCTGTGATGTGAAAAAAGAGGGTTCTTGTAGGATAGAATGTCAGAAATTCTTTATATTCTGATATTACCAATGCAGAAGATGCATCTGTGAGCAGGACAGTTTTGTGAACAATTCCTCCCTCATTTGGAGGCAACACTGCAAAAACTTCTGGCTACTCTCCAATGAAAGTGTTGAAGAATGACAGTAATAACAACAAAGAGAAAGACAATCCTGAAAGACCATATACCAACAATAAAACACAAAAAAAATACCATTAATGTCTTCTTGAGAATGAGATTGCTTCAAAAAGTTCACTATTTTCTTCTTACCAACATCTCCATAAGGCTTAATTTAGAGGCTCTTCATAGCCCAGCCTTTCTTTTTTCCTTTTCAGAGCTTCCAGGCTTTTCTTTGCAGTAGTATTTTCAGAATGTACCCAAGAACTTGGTATCTCAAAATGATTATTGGAAAAGAAAAATAAACACTAAATACCTGCTCTCACTGTAGATATGTGTAAACTTACAGCAGTTAAGAAGTGTCTCAACTTTGCACTGTTAAATTTTAGCAAACTTTTTAACAGGGCCATTATTTTTACCAGATCTGCAAATATTTTTCTCAGGTAACATTGCCTCATAAACCACTGGTGTGAGAATGTCAGCTTAGACTTTCTAAGCCTTTCTTGTTTTGAGTAAAAATAGTTACCAGTGACTTGTGATAAGTGATGGGCTTTTATCTTTCTGTCTTTTTGTTTTCTGATCGACGTCCCATGACAAGCACAGGTCTCTCACGGGCAATCCTGTGTCCCTTGCCATGACTTCCCGATTTTCTAAATTCAAATAGAAGTAAAAGTGACATGCTACAATCTTTTCCTATCTGGTTTTGGATTTTACACATTTCTGGTGTCTTTGAAAAATGACTGGTAGGCTTTATGAGAAAACTGAAGATGCTGCTCAAAGAAATCATTCTAGAAACTATGGAAAAATATAACAAAGAGGAAGGCCTTGAAGATGACCAAAGGATGATCAGGTTCTGTCTAAATCTAACATCAAGAAATCTATTCTCCTTTGACAAGCTGAAGAATCTAGCACATTTTCAATTAATACAAACTGCCAGTCCAATTGTACATGTGATCAGTAGCAGCATTTCAGAGAAAAACACTGGGACATGGCTACAGGCTTATGACATGCTCACCTTGGCTGTGTGTAAGGGAGGAAAACATTCATTTTCTCTGAAGCTAGAACCTCCATCTTCACATTTGACTTCAGTGACCATGAATGACAATAAGGAAATGTGAGGATAGCAATGGCAAAGACTGGAATGCCTTGGTTTGAGGTTTTAGGTCTTAAATGCATGGTGTAAATGCTGTGCGCGTAAATTGCACATAGCACTGTAAATAACCAAGAATAGTTTACTTTTAGGTGTTAGGGAATTCAAACACAGGCAAAACATGCACTGCAAAAATCTTGCTACCATTTATGCTCAGCCACAGGTACTAATAAGATATTGTTAAGTACTGAAGCTACTAGGATTCAAGCTGCTGGTTGAGCCTTACCCAGTCACAGAGTTTGAAGTCAAAAACACCCCAGCTAAATGGTTACATCTAAATTCCTGGAAATAACGGTCAATAAGATTTCCTGTACGTACCTCTGTATTAAGTTTAATTATTTTTATACCTTAAAAAAAAAGCAGAATAATTAGAAAAAGGAATTTTTCACTTATAATAGAAGCTGAATGTCCGCTTGAAGAGGAAGGAAGGATCTGAGGTTTCAGCCCAGGGAGTAAGAAGACTATGACTTTATAATTTGGCTTCATCTAATAAACCAAGAAGAATGCATCAGCAAAAAGCAAAAGCAGATAAACAAGATTTTGGGGAAAGGGTTAAAGTAACATGCATCAGCATCTGCAGACAGGTTGAGGGCTTTCCCAGGGGGTGGTGAGCCCAAAGGAGGCACCTCACACATGCGAGGCTCCATTGTCTCTAAGTCACAGCCAGGAGAAGTAGACAGCCTACAAGTTCTCATTAACATTTCTTTGATACTTGCTAATAATAAAAACGTATTTTTGATTGTTCAGTGTGTAAACAGAATTCTGCTTCACATATCTATGCTTTTTACCTCCAGCATGCAAATGTGACTACGTAAGCCCAATACAAAATGTGTGCTGCACTGCATCAGCTGGGGTACTGGATTTTGGACCTTTTCAAGTCGAAACATATTGTGGGGTTTGACATCATGCTCAGATCCTTGTTCTGTCTGATACACAGGGATCCAAGATGACAAACTTTGTTCTGAAGGTGAAACAAAGTCAGGTTCTGTAACCTCAAATGTTGCCGTGAGACAAAACAGTTGTCTTCTGGCCATATCTCATCATAGGCACTGGCACTAATCCATTTCCAGGCATCACAGCTCATAAACTCAGAACTATTATGGACTCGATAAAGTCAATCAATACATTAGTTAAGTGAGATGGAATGATTTAGCTCTTACGGACAAAAAAATATAGGGCTCAGTATTTTTCGTTGCTGTTTTTGAGCATCTCGGAATAACAAATCCCAAGAAAAAAGAGTTCAGAGAGACACCCGTGGCTTGGCACATTCATTTGAAATAGAATCAGGAAAACAAAGACTTTTTGTTTAGTTTAAATAAATTGAGAGGTCTTCAAAGCAAGAACTGCTTCCTACTATCTGCTTTACAAAGCCCTCTTGAAAGGTTTTTCTTCTGAGACCCTACTTCATACTGAATATGGGCAACAGCTTGACAATATACTGCTTTTGCCCACTATAAATTTGAAAAGACAAACTCTAGAGTATCAGCATACCATCAGTGAGTTTTTCAAAGGTGAAAAAACCTATAGTACTTAAATGACTTCTTTCTAGTGCCAAATCTGAGCTAGATATTAAAGCATGGTACAGTGGTAATGGGAGGAATTGTGGTACACTGGATGCTACAACATGCATTAAAAAAACATTTTGATGCAAATTCTCTTCAATCTTACATGATAATAAATAATAAAGGTAAAGAGTTGCATGTGTTTACTCACATCAAAATAATCAATAATGTATGTTGACTTATCACAATCTTTACAAGGCCTATTTTATCAGCGACTGCCTTTTATTTTAGAAAATAATTGAATCATATTTAATGTTTCCTTTTTTAGAGAAAAAAATATTCACAACATGGGAGAGAGAAACTGCATTTTTGTAATGAAAGAAACCCCAGAATATTTTCATGAAACTATATACAATACTCAAATTGCAATATTCAATACTCAAATATACAATAATTTCATATAACAGCAGTTAGATCTTCTACCTCCTCTATCAGTCTACATTTTTATTTCAGAGAACCTTGCCCCCATCCCAAAAGAAAGTTCCCAAGCTGACAGATACTATAACTTTTAATTAATTTCTTTTTAGCTAGAATAAATCCAGAGGCTTCTAGCATAAGCTATGGCAGTTAAAACGTGCAGTGAAAAGACTGTTTAGCATGACTACTAATAATAGTGAAGTTATTTCTGACATAGCAAACAAAATAGTGAAATATTCTTTCAGTAGTTTATTTCTATTAAGTTTCACGTTTCTTGCAGAAAGACAATGTGTGCAAGACTAGCTATTAACAGTGGTAAGGAAGAAGTAAAATCCTCTAGCAATAGCTCAGAAAAGCCTATTACAGTACCTCTCTCAACTGGCTCTTCTTTAGGTGTGGCTGAGGGCCACAGAATGATACAACAAGAACGCAGGTATCACAGATAGATTATTTAACCCTACCAGCACACAAAGGAAAAGCATCAGCAATAACATTAATATGCACAGTGGCAACCTTCGATGCTTTCATAATTTATATTTGACCTCAGTAAGAAACGTGGCAAAAGATTGTTGTTTTCCCGTGAGTCTCATCTTTTATGAAAGGAGAATAACCCCCTGCATCAACCCTTCACCATGATCACCCAATAAGAACCTACAAATGTTTGATAAGTAGGATTTTGCAGACTAGAACTGAAGCACACTGGCAAAGCTGATATGTGTAGAAGTCACTATGGTTACTGCCTACACTTGCTTTGCCTCCAATAAAATCTTTCATTTCCATAAGCATTAAAATTCACCAAATGCACCAAAATTATTCAGACAAAAAAAAAAATAATCTCCTTGGTTTATGAGCCTTTTAGCTGCGTTGCTTTCATCTTTTTAAGCTTAGACTCTTAGCTGAGGCATATTATTGCACATCTGTGTGTAAGGACAATTACTGCAGTAGAAACCTTGTGGTGGAAATGCTTCGTTAGACCCCAGCTTCAGCAGCGTGCGCGGAACAGCTCTCTGCTCTTGGCCACTGCAAAGCCGAAGCCCAGAAAACGCCGTGCTGGATGCCAGACGAGAAGCACTAGCTGGGGATTTAGCAAGCCAAATTCAGATGAAATACACTTCGTATTATTGTAAATCTTCGCACTTCTAAGAAAATTAAAGCTTGGTCTTCCCTGATTACATTCCCTGTCTGCTGTAATAAGAAATAATTCTAAGTAAAACTAATTTATTTATTTATTTGCTTTATCTTACGGTAGTCAGCATGACTTTTCCTTTCAGTATTCTTACATAAATGCCAAACTGGCTAGACCTTCCGTTATTTCCTGAATTCAGTGTCATTTAGTATACCATAAAACTGCTCTTTAAAACTGTGTCCAGCGGCTGTGTCCTCGACAGTCACTAAAAAACATTTCTTACTTTTATTCTGTTACTGCAGGTAGCTTTCTACTTAAGTTCCTCCCAGCACGCCGGGTGATTTTGCTCCCTGCTATTGTCTGTTATTTTCAAAACCTGCCTGAGCCCCCATCGCCGCTCCTCCTATGTATGAGTAACCTATTCTTCCTCTGTTCACTCCAATACCTCCTTGCAGCTAATTGCCTTTAGTCACCCGGTGACATATCTGACAGAGGCAGACCAACGCAGTCTTTATCAGTTCCGCTGTTTTCCTTCATTTTCCCTGTATCCAATTTCGCTGATGATCCCTTTAGGTGAAAGTTCTTAATATTACTACTCATACTTTCAACGAGGCCCTTTGAGAAGGTTTCAACTGAGAACCTTTTCCCTGTTTTTCAGGAAGGGCAGGGTGCCCACTGGGAACAGGACATGCAGGTAGAATACTTGAAATCTTCAGCAGGAATTACACGGAACTATAGCTGTAGTTTGTAAAGAGGCTTATTTCTGCCTCTGAGGCAGGAGATACAGTCCCCTTGACACCCAATTGCACATAATCTCTTCTAGCCATTGCCAGCCCCAAGCTCTTAAACAACAGCCCCAAAAGCCACAAACAGACCTTTCCCAGAATCATAAACACCTTTTTAAAAGACAGATATGCAAATTTCACTTGAATTGAGTTTTTAGTTGGTAGATTGTATTCCCATCCAGTTTCCAACCTGCAAGAACTAAGAATCTGTCTATCATACTTTTACTTTCTTAACCCATTGGAAAACAAAGCTTTTCCTGTAATCCCTCATTTCACATTAACAGACTTTGGTCAATGCATTACAAATCACACACAACAATATATGAACAGTGGTCACTTTTTTACGGACAATTTCCATTTATAGCAGCTAGGTACATTAATGAGGGAAGAAAGTACTTCCTAGAACTTCAAAAGGCTCAGCCTTTAATCCACTACCTAAAATCTCCAGTCTTTAAGGACAAACCTTGTCACAAGGCAACTACTTTATGCCTTCAACAGAAGTCATCAGTACCTATGTAAGTCATAGAAAGTGGTATGAATGGTATTGAACAATTGACTGCTTAAAATTTTTCCATATGAGAATGTGAAAAAAGTGTTCCTTCTGATGAAGTCTTAAAAAATGCATATGTGTCCAGGTTTCAGCAAAAAAATAATAGCAGTTTAGTGGGAACTGGGTAACTGTGGAAAAAGAGTCCACCAAAAGGCGGATATTTACTGGTACAGTGTTACTCTGACTTTTAAGCTGTTTTCTGTTACTCTTGCCTACTTACTTGTGCTCCTGTCTTATTTCCTGGGAGAAATGCCAAAAAAATAAAGTGACCTCTGTATACTAACTATTAAGTATGTCACATCATGCTACTTAAAATATGTTACAAGCTGGTTGGCACAGAAACACACTTTCTTCTGTCTGGAAACACATATACCCAGTACAATGAGAATTCACAGCCCCAGCTTCTTGGGAACCGAGCAGTCAGCCCTAAATACGGCTTCATACGGGGGTTCAGCTGCAGCACTGCAAGACATGGCAGAGCATCGTAACCCATAAACAAGATAATTTCTAATGGGACGATATTTAAGATGGATACGGACCTTGTTTAGATTAAATTAATCCAAGTTAGGGAACAAATGACCTGTAAAGCTATGCATTATGCTTTAGAAATCATTCCGAGTAAAGCTACAAGCGCATAAAAGACATGCCCCCACTTTATCTGAAGCGCAGAGAAATACGGTGCAGATTCGCAATCATAGCAATTGAGCACACAGCATAAAGAAAACACAGCTATAAAAAAAGGCTATTACCATATAGAATACAGCTGGCAGATAGATTTAAGGAGACAACGAAGATACTAAGAAAATGGCCAACTTCTGTGGGCCTGGAAGGTGCTAAGAGACAAAGTGAGCTGCAAGTGGCTTGTAAGAAGAGGGAGCAGAGAAAGCCTGCAAGGAAACAAGCAGGGATGGAGGTGGGGATAGAAGTCTTTGCTATAACCAGGGAAATCTGTCCCACAGCCTGTTCTACCATACCCACGTCTGTGAGACGGGCAGAGGAGAGTCTGTAATCGTTATCCACTGCCATGCTTGAGCCGGGCGTCTGCCGGCTGCAGGGGCTGCCGAGCGGTCTTCTAGGAGAAAGATTTCATCTCTAGTCTTCATGCCTGCAGTCACCTCTGTCGTATCACAAGTGGACAGCTCCATCTAGAGGGCAAATATTCCCTCCACGGTTAAAACGGCCTAATTGCGACCCTAACGTCTTTTCTTTATCCACAGGGCAGCACCTCCTCAAAATAGCGCTCCAAGCCGCTGTCCCCTCGGCAGGGATTCCCAGCGGGAGCAGGGAGGCAACCACAAGCCTCAGCCACCTCACCTTCTGCAAAGCCCGAGCAGCTGAAAATAAAACCAAGCTTTCCCCCCAAAACTACCTCTTCGTTTGAATGGTCTCCAACACATTCGGCCTGCCAGACCGATTTTGCGGCATCCATAAAATGCCACAGATTGAAGGCTATTCTCCTTCTGGTGAAGAGAATGGGTCCCAAAGGCAATTGCTGCATGGACTCCTTACCACTAATGTCTCATAAGAAATAGAAAGCCAAGATTTTTCCCACTAATCTATATTCCCACACGTCAGTAACAAACAGAGCATCAGTAGTTAATACGAAGTTTAAGAAATGTTTTAAAATGCTAAGATTATCAAAGAGGATGTTTATAATCCTTTCTGTTGCGAAGGCTTTCTCCACTGAACACAGAACAAGCTACTCTTTTCTATCGATTGATTAATATCTCCAGCAACGTACTAATACTGTTAAAGAGCTTGACAACCCCGAGAGCACCGAATCACGCACTTTAAAAATGACATGCAAGTCTAACTTCATCCTCTCCATTCCTGTGATGTGGGCTCTGTGCCAAGCTATTCCCACAGAAGAGCTGCTCTTCTGAACTGATCAGGAATCCGAAAAAGCCTTAGAGTAGATGTCTCTGCACTCCCTTTTCTCCCAGCCACAGACTAAAACATGTATCACAATGTAATTTAAAAAAACTTAACTCCACTGTAGCTTATTGTGCTCTTGCAAGGGCTTATTCAAATAGGCAACCAGTTATATCAATATTATTCTTCCTGTTCACTGTTTTTCAGGCTTGCGGGGTATGTATCACCAAATATGCACTTTTTATAAATCAATGTATTTAGATGCAGACAAGCTGTGTATCTGAGCAACAGCCCAGCAAGGAGAGACTGTTGTCTATGCATTAAATTTTCTCAGATTACTCATTTATTATACAATAGTGTTCTAAATTTTACCCATCACTTTCTTCTGGTGTTAGTGAGGAAGAAAATTTTGACTCAAGTTTACCTTTTCCATAATGATGCATTCTGCAAGTTAGATATAAGCAGTTAACATGAATCAATTTAAGATTAAAACTGCTAAGCTGATTACTGTAAGCAAGACATTTCTGGGGGGAAAAAAAAAAGAAAAAAATGAATGCTTCTTTTCATATAAAATTTAATCACAACTGGCTACTCATTTCCTAATCTATACTCTTTCTGTGTTTCTCTCATTTAATACATATTTTTGCAGTAAGAATACAGAGCTAAATAAACAAGCAGAGGCAACACAATTTACAGTTCTAAGTTTGGTGGGTTTTTTTTTACCAGGCATATATTTCATGAAGTATTGTTCTTTTTACAGGATTCATTGCTTAAAACAAAACTAGCAAACTACACAGTCATTTCTTCCCTGACTTCTTCCTACTTTAGGAATTCATATCCAGTTTTCTGCTATTCACAACAAAATTAGTTGCAGTGATGAGTCATATTTTCATGGTAGCAAAGAATGTGAGATGTATGTCTATTTATGTAGCAAATGTAGAATAGCACATTCGAAATTTTTTTAATGTCTCTTCTAACAGAAGTGCACGAGCATGGGTGAAGAGCAAGCTCAATGGTGACAACGAAAGAGGCCAGTGGACTCTCACGTGTGTTTGCAAATACATCGCCGTATTATATAGATTCAGTGCCATTGAGTAAACACCTACGGTAAGAGCTGGGTATCAATCAAATGAAAATGCCAGAGCTGACCTCCAAGCAACTCTACTGATTTGCAATCACTTATGCTCAAAGACATTCCCACCTTGCAAGCTCAGCTTCATCCCTTGGCTTCAGACCCAGAACCAACCAGTCCTCAAGCAAGTCCTGCCTCTTTGCAGCGTCCGGCACCGATTTAAATCAATGTCTCAAAAACCAGGGAGCTAGGTGGCCACAGAAGTGGCATCATCAGTGTACCCCTGAAGCATACCCCACAGTCCCAGTTTTTACTTCGGTGGTCAATAACTGAAGAAGATAAAGGTGAGAGATGGACAACAGACTTCCATTATTTCAATAAGTTTTTTGGAGGCAGTCTTTTTATGGAAACCTGAATTAATCTAATTGGCTAAAAATGAATAACAGCTTAGGTCAAGGTACAGTGCTTAGAAAGGTGAATAAAGTACAGAGGACAAGACAGCATGCTCAGAAAGATGGTCTATTATGGTATATAGCTAAGGAAGTGGTATAGGGTAGAGATAATTTACAAAAATTTAACATAGCCTTCTGTATGTGTCAGGAACACACGACACACAAAATCCTGCCCTCTCTGTGATATTTGGAATGGTTTATCCCTTTCTCCCTTGAAAATGATATAATATATGAACAGTGACTTTCAGAAACTGGACCACAGAAGTATCCACGAGTCCGATCCCAAAGCTTCAAACGTGGAAATTGGAACAAAACTGAGACTATTTCAGTCATGGTAGATCAATGTTCCTGGTCTAAATTAGTCAGCTGCCTGTTATGCAAGATCATCCTCCCTGCTAGTCATTCTCACAGGGTATTTACAGAACACTACATGGGAATGGTGAGAATCTGAGTGAAGGTACTACCAGGAGGAGGCTACTTAAAAAAGATCATACCGCATGCATTTCCAGGCAGACATTTAAGTAGACATTTCTATAAAGTATTTGCTTTTTCACATTCCATCATATATACGCACACATACGTATATACACACATGCACACGTCATGTTTGCATGTCATTGCAGGTAATGTGGGAAGGAAGGAATACATAAATATGGTTTTTCAAAAAAAAGAATCTTTCTAGGGCATTAAATATTTCTGTCACTTCTGGATAGCACAGGCTTATTTGGAAATGGCTTTCAAAATGCAGCATTTGGAGAAAAGTATTTCACAAATCAAACTGGTTCTCTCAAAGCTTATTTTGCCGTGATAACAGTTACTGGTGTAGGAGGAAGAGGGAAAAGACAAATCAGGGAAATTTGGTTTTATGTCATCTCAGTGGATTCAGATCTTTCCTTTTCCAGATGTTTGATTCAAGGTCCTGAACAAGTTGTAAGCCATCGCACTAAAAAGATCACAACAAAATGCACACAAGCAATTTTAACACAACTATCTGTTGCTTTTCTATTCTTTTCTATCCTGCACTATCATTCCCTTACCCTCAGTGGGTTAGGGTTGAGATAAAGTTTCATCTGTATGGTATAATTCCTGGCTGCTTAACTCTTGCTAAAAACTCTTTTTTGTAAAAAAACATAACAAGTGAAGTGAATATAAGGTGGATTATCTCAAAAAATCTCTCCGAATTGCCTTTTGCTGCTTGCATCATATGACAGCGTTGTTCTGTGTGCAGAGTTATCTCGATTCCTCTTCTATCAATACACTCATAAAGAAGTCAGGGAAGAGAAGATAAGTTATATCCCAATCTGCCATCATTATTTTTACACTATGTTTTAATTTTTGTTTCTTAAGAAGTATAGTACATGAATTAGAAGCAGCTTGATTCATTTTATTTACACAGAATACAATCTGATCTGCACTGATTTAGGGTCCATCTTGTTTGCTAAGGCACGGGATAGGGAACTGGGATTCTTGAATCAAGCAAAGAGTTAGGCTACTTTTGTTTGATAAATAGCAGCATTTTTCAATAGCACTTGACCAAAAATGCAGGAGTTTCAGCAAAGCCCGCCAAACTCCAAATGGACTGTCTGACGATTTGGCACAACCCGAGATAATGCTGAAAGCAAGTACGGCCAAATTAGTACTTGCATTCAGTTAAAATGAAATGGACTGTAATATAAATAGATCAAAATTGGGCCCAGATCCTGCAATTCACTATGCAGGCAGACTGTCAAGTGCAGAATCAGCACTTTGGTGAGCAGAAATCTAATGAGGGAAAGCTCTAAAAAAAAAAAAAAAAAATTGCTAGAAGAAAAAGTACTGAAATCCTGCACATAACTAGAAATACTTGCTAAATACACAGACATTAATAGACGACTTAAGAGTAATTACTTCCAGCCTGTAAATGATTCTCTTAACGTAGAGAAAAAAATTTCATGCAACAATGTGTCTAGCTGGTTTCGAAAAAACTCTAAAATAAGCCTGACGATCTATGTTTACCCAGAGCAAGGCAAGTGTTTTAATAAGTATTAACCAGCCCAAGAAGCAGTGCACTTCCTCAGCACAACGCAAGTGACAGAGATTTTAGAAGAAGACTACAGATGAGAGAGAAGGAGCGAAAGGTTAAACACACAAAGAAAGAAAGGAGTCTTTAAATGCTGGGCTTTTTTTTTTTTTGCGAATCACAGCCTACAATGCAGTTCCTCTGCTTCATGTTTGCTCTGAATTAAAAAAAAAAAAAAGAGCAGTAGCAGTTTGGTATTCCTAAAAGAAGCAATTTTATAGAGAAATCTATTTACGTTAACCCGATAGGTTGCATCATGTTATATAAATAAAACCTTAAACTGTGAAACAAGGATCTGCTAGGAAAGTCAGAAATTCGATTGAAAGAGACGCTGTGAAAAATCTGCAAACCTGAACACCAAAGAGAAAAATGAAACAAAGAAAACAGAACAGGTTTCCAGACACTTTACAGAGAAAAATATGTACAAATAATAAAGAAACAACAACAACAACAAAAAGCCTTACCATGATGTTTGCACAACTGTCTGTCTGTAGCCCATGCTATAAATGTGGATACCTTCTACTCCCATCATCTCAGCCCCTCTAGTGGCCAGTACCTGAAGATCTTGCCTTCAGGAGGGACAAGATCTATCAGTATGTACCATTCGCTGCTGCTCCTGTATCTTGTCAGAGATTTTTTTTCTTAATTGTGTAATTTTTTCTGGAGATATAACTTGTCACCTTTTATTAGCATTTTTGTCGGTGCTGCTGCTACGTGCATACATTTAATTGCTAAGCAACAAAGAGTAAGCTCTGCACAGCACATTCAATTACTGCATTCCCGGTGCCATGCATTGTTACTAGTGCACTTACATAATATGAAATACAAAAAAAAAAAAAAAAAAAGGTAAAAATATTTATTTCTGTTTCCATAGCATCTAGAAGCCACAAATCTGGAATCAGGCTCCATCATGCTAGCCACCAGGCAGAGAGCTAACAACTAAAGACGAGCACAAGTGAACCGATGTGAAGAGCAGAAAAGTTAAAAGTAGAGCTGAATTTAAGCATTTGCGCAGATGAATAGGCTAAATTCAAGGCTCAGAGGCGACTATCCACCTGCAGCCAGACAGTAGTGATTTTCAGACATTAGGGAACTGCCCCCATGGCTAAAATTCCTGAAATACTTGAGGCATGTGTAACCGTGGGACCCTTAAGATGCAAAGCAATAATACACTGCAAAAGCTTATCAGTTTGGAAAAGGAGATACATCTGCACTGGATCGAGAAATAAACTCTCTTCCCTTTTCTCTTTAAGGTGTAGAAAAACCAGAGCAGACAGTATTTTCTCACAAAAATTACACTTTGCTGTCTACTTTTCCTATCCAAATATACATTTGTCCCTGTAATTGAAGGGAGCTGCCTCCGAAATTTGAGCTTGGCATGAACACGGATTATTTGAGTTTATCATAAAAGAGACTGCAATTCTGTCTTTCATTTATTGAAGAACAGATATATTTATCAAAGAGTTCTCTTTACTCCTGAAATGTAAAAGGACAGTCATCCATACTTGCTCTTGGCATGATTACTAGCCATTATACCCATCATAGTCAGCACTGCATTTCTAAATAGTCTTCTCTGCAATATTCATCAGGAAAAGAAGATTGGAAAATGATGCCATTATTGTGTAGGTGTACAAACTTGCATCACCACATACAACTATTTTTATTTCTGCAGTTAGATCGGAATTTAGGTATTGCACCTGACTCTCACTATGTCCTTTTGACACCCCCCAAGTAACCCAAAGGGGACGCAAGTTGGCTACAATGAACCAGTTGGGAAGACCTGGTAGAATCATCCCAGACTTTATTTTAGCATATTATATACCGAGAATTATAGAAGATATACTTTAATCATAGAAACACAGAATTGTTTATGTTGTAAAAGACTTTTAAGATCATTGAGTCCAACTATAAACCTAACACTGCCAAGTTACCACTAAACCATGTCCCTCAGCACCACATCTACACCACTTTTAAATACCTCCAGAGATGATGATTCCACCACTTCCCCTCACCTGGGCAGTCTGTTTCAATGTTCACAACCCTTTTGGTGAAGAAATTGTTCCTAATATCCAATCTAAACCTCTCCTGGCACAACTTGAGGCTGTTTCCGCTTGTCCTATCGCCTGTTCCTTGGGAGAAGAGACTGATCCCCACCTCGCTACACCCTCCTTTCAGGTACTTGTAGAGAGCCATAAGGTTTCCCCTCAGCCTCCTTGTCTACAGGCTGAACAACCCCAGCTCCCTCAGCTGCTCCACGTAAGACTTGTGCTCTGGACCCCTCACCAACTTCACTGCCCTTCTCTGGACATGCTCCAGCACCTCAATGTCTTTCCTGTAGTGAGGGGCCCAAAACTGGACACAGTATTCGAGGTGGGGCCTCACCAGTGCCAAATACAGAGGGATGATCACTGCCCTAGTCCTGGTGGTTACACTATTTCTATACAAGCCAGAAAGTCTTCTTGGCCACCTGGGCACACTGCTGGCTCATGTTCAGCCGACAGTCAACCAACACCCCCAGGTCCTTTTCTGCCAGGCAGCTCTCCAGCCACTCTGCCCCAAGCCTGTAGCGCTGCATGGGGTTGGTGTGACCCAAGGGCAGGACCTGGCACTTGGCCTTATTGAACCTCGTACCACTGGCCTCAGCCCATCATCCAGCCTGTCCAGATGCCTCTGTCGAGCCTTTCTACCCTCCAGCAGGTCGACACTCCCACCCAACTTGGTGTCATCTGCAAACTGACTGAGGGTGCACTCATTCCCTTGTCCAGGCTGTTGATAAAGATATTAAAAAGAACTGGCCCTGATACTGAACCCTGGGGAACACCACCTGTGACCGGCCACCAACTGGCCACATGAGCCATGGGCAGCCAGTTTCTCCAGGAGAGCGCTGTGGGAAACAGCGTCAAAGTCTTTACTAAAGTCTGGGCAGACGAGGTCCACAGACAGGTATCAAGTCTATTAGTCCCAAGGATCAAGAGGAGTGCTAGGAAAGCAGGCAGCTGCTATTACATCATGGACAGCGATGTACACAGTCTTGCCAAACAGCATCAATGCTTCCTCAGGGTTCCAACATTTTTACATACAAAGAAGCTGAACTTCTCTAACAGCTAATGAGTCCTGTCTCATTTGGAGGGACTGAGAACAGGGCTATGCCTGTGTTCTGGGCACACTGTCCTTTGTACTCCCACGGGAAGACCAAACAGTATTCTTCTAAATGAACCCCAGCAGGAGCCCACAAAGAACATTATCAAATTCCTAAACTAATTATTTAAAGCAGTACTTAATCACACAAAGTGCTCCTGTATTAAGTTACTCAAAACATTAACTACTTACCCCCTAAAATATCTTTGTGAATATATTATTTTTATTCTTATTTTATAAGAAGGGAGATGGATGCTTGGAGAGACCATATATTTCCAAGAACTATGGAGTCAAATCCCATAGCCTCTTGATCCAAAACAGATGCCAGGCAACCAGCTGCCAATTGGGAGACCCCATTCCTGCCTCCCGGGTGACTTTGGATCAATTTGGTACAGAACTGAGATAGAGATTTGTGAGATAAATACTGAAGAAAATGACAGACTTTCCAGCTACTAGAAGGAGCTCAGTAATATTCTTATGATCCAGAGCCCTACAGCTCCTTGGACTAACGGTTCCACAAAAGGTAGCACAGAAAACAAGTTTCACATCACTGGCTTTTAAGATAGAAACCTTTAAAACCCACTGAATGAGGTAAATTAATGGCATATTACATTATACTTTGTGTGCTGATAACAATAAGAACTTAATCTTTTTCCTCCCATTTAACTTCCTAACATTCAAAAACTACTAAATGAATAGGTATGCTTCTACATTTGATAAAACACAGCTCATTTCTGAATTCTCAAATTGAACATTAATGGTTTCTCCTGCTTAGCACAAGACAGCAGGATTACCTTGTTTGATGGGATTTTCCCTAAGCATCGGCCTAAACACCAAACACGTCTGGGCCTAGCATAGCCTTCCTGAATTCGGTGACACAGGCAACCTCATAAAACTTTCAGGGTTCAACAGTTAGTGAGGACTCCAGCATGACTGTGAACCATTCGGTGCATAACAGTCTCTAAATTTGAGTCTCAGTGACAATATGTGTGATACAGCCAACAGGGGGGGGAAAGAAAGGTTACCTAAGACCATTTCGATCACACACTTCACGGCACAGAGTTCTGGTAAACGCTTTGTTATTCCCCCGTTTTTATAACTGCCCTTTCATCCAAAGACGACTTGCAGTCATAACCTGTTTGGCTTTGAGGGGTTCAAGAGGAATGCATAGGGGTTGTGTGTATGTAAGTATGCAGGCCCTCAGTAACAAGCTTGCCCTTAATAACACGCTTTAACTTTCGGTCAGCCCTGAAGTGGTCAGAGAGTTGGACTAGACGATCATTGTAGGTCCCTTCCAACTGCAATAGTCTTCTATTCCATCCTAAGTGTTGCTCATAGCAGCCACAGAGCCCCGGGGAGGCAGGGTGGTGCCCTGGTCCAGCTGGGGATCTGCAGCAGCAACGCAAGAGCCCTGGGCTAACGGGGTTCAGGAAGGGAACTTGTTTTCCCCTATAGAGCCCCATTAGAGAGCATGCCTACTTACAGCAATAATGAAAGGGAAACAGCCGGCGCTTTCCAGGCTCTTCCTGCTCTTCTATCAAAAAGAGCACTGACAGCAGCAAGTGGCCTTCACTCCTTCTTCCCACATCATGAGGGTTAATGGGGCCACCCTTCTAAATGAGGTGGCAAGACAAGCCTTACTGGGCTCAGAAAATTATATTTTTCTGAAAAGAATCAAATTGAATAGATTTCTCTCTTAGAATAGATTTCAACAGCATTTTTCAGGGACTAGATTCATCTTACAGAGACCACCAGCAATAAGATAATTTCCAGCCAGTACTAAGCTAAACTTATATATATTTCTAACTCAAAACAACTTCAAAGATGCGTCACAGAAAACTGAGTCCAAGCCAAATTAGAATTGTGGATTAAAAAGACACTTTCAAAAGGTGTGTGTGTAAAAGGCTCAAAGATATTTCTCAGTTCAGGAAACAAAACTCATATTTTGGTTGTTTTTTTTTTTTTTTCCTTTGCAGACAGATCACTCAAAGGAAGCCAAAACCACACATTCGCCGAGATCAAGCATATGGAGCACCCAATAGAGTTCTTCCCCAATTGCAGTGCTTCAGGCACACTTAACATCAACAGCTTCCACAATTTTTCCTGAACTATTATTTTCTAACAATAATACCTCTTTTTCTGTATCCATCATTTTTGTGAGGTATGTCTTTAAAACCAAGCTGTTAACATATGCAACTAGCATGCCCTTTTTGTCACACCAGTGTGGGGAGAGAATGTTATCCATGATCCAGGCTGAAAGTACTCACAGGCCAGATGACAACCAAGTAAGGAGCCGAACAGTAGCTGTGAATTTTACTGTTGTAATATTATTAATTTAAGCCTTCTATAAAATTATTTGTTAAGGATGGGCATGAGGGAGAGGAACATTATAGGAATTTCTGTAATTTAGTACCTCAGAGCAATGAACAGCAGAACACACATCTTCAAGCACTTGTCTCCAAATCAATGCTTCTTGCTTGTAAGGTAGAGGCAGGGAATGCTTTATTCGCAATATTTCAGAAATGGCTAAATGCAGCTCAAATGACAAAACTTTTAGAATTTGTACATTGCTTAAGCTTTGAACCTGATAGAATCTGGTAGAATTTACACATTACAGAAAAAGGGATCATCAGCTCCTGAAATACTGAGGTGTAGTCAGTCTCTATTGTATTCTAAATTTTGCTGTCATAACAGTAAATGAAAAATCCTTCGCAAACCCAAACATTTCAGTCAGTTGAAAGTGGGTCATGGGGGATGGGAGGACGTCCCACAAAATCAGCATCAACCGTATGGGGGTAAGAGGGCACCAGTAAAATTCTAGGAATAACTCAAATCTTAAAGTATCTCTGCATAGAGGCAACAAATATTTGAGGAAATCTTATAGTTCTGTAGAAAGCACTTTGTGACACATCAGTGAAAGAGGTCTTTGTCTGCTGGCTCCATTTGCTTATGACCACAAAAACAAAATATCAGAAATATAAATTTTCAGCAGCCTTTATTAAGATATACATATTTGCATATCCAGGTCAAAATTGAAAGGCTGTCATCTGCATTTCCCAGAGAAAAAAAGGGAAGAGGCAGGAATTAAGACTATTTTGAACACAGAAATTTACTCTCCATAGCTGTTGCCATCTACCAGCTCTTATGCCCGTGCCACTAACTTTATGATATTTGGTACATTTGGTTATGTCTTGATTTAGTCCAAATCAGTTCTGCAGTAGATAAAAGAGAGAGGACCTTTTGGATAAAAATAGCAACTAGAAACTTTCAGATATTGAAGATCAGACTGATTTTCTTCAGAAAGAATGCACGCTAGGCTGAAGAAAGCCTTCACTTGTTTTCTAAAATAATGAAGGTATTGGATGAGGTGCGCTTTGCATTCTTGACTACAATAAATGTGGGAACAGCTTTCTACGGTATGTTCTATGTGAAGAAGAAAATTGTGATATTCTACCAGCATGCAAAAGAAATGTATTTGAAGTAGCATCGTATTATGTACAATACAAAATTAAGTACAGCAGAATTATGCAGTGTGTTGTCCCTCAACAGCCCTGATAAACACCAAGTGTTTTCACAAATGGAATAATAGCATCCATTATGTTGTCTCAGAATACATATGCTTCATAATTAACATTATTAGAAGAGGAAAACTCTGTTCTGTAAAAGCAGTGCAGTCAACTGACATTCATAATACCTACCATGCAGTCCATTAACCTCAGCAATTTTAAGTAGCGTCATAGTCATCCATGGCATTTCAGATTTCTCACGGCTTCAAATCTGTGGGCAGCTTCACAAGCTTTTTGCAAAGTTTCTCATGACTAGGACATCTGTAAAATTCCCTCCAGACCTTTCTTCAATTCATCTCTTGTTATGCACTCAGTAATTCACATCTCTGAATAGAGACTAGATGATCTGAAAGGTCCCTTCCAACCTAGGCAATTGTAACTCTGTGAATAAGGATAAATGTACGCCCTTAAAATCATGCTCTACTGAACATAACATCTTTTGTAAAAAGCTTATTGATAAGTTTAGGTGCTGTAAGATAATAAAAGCATATTGTTCCTTAATCTTACCTTTTTTCCCATTTCAGTGTGAGTTTTTGATGAGCAGCATTCCCAGCTGAGTCTCAGTGAGGAGTCAAAACAATTGGATATCGATCTTCTGGCTTTTACCAACTAATCCATCGTTTAACATGGGTGTCTTCAAAGGTTTTAGCAACTTCATTATTTAGGTGAAAAAAATGTATATATTTTATAGTCATATGAAACAGTGCAACACTGACTGATGTGTTGCTTAGAGACAACAGCTCAAAGCAGGATCCTAAAATATTCAAGAAATTACAGTATTATGTGAGTATCGGTGGCTAGTATTTTCATGTTTTGGTTTCATATCTTGTAAAAGTGATTTTCAATCCAGAAGACAGTGCAGGTAACCCACTTCTCTTTAGGTAAATAGCCACTGAAAAATCTCTTTTGGTCTTTAACGTCCACTTAGTTGCTTTTGAGTTTGGCCACTCTCCTAAGGTTCATTTTGCTGAAAATTTTTGTTACTCAATAACTGTCAAAGAAAGAGTATTAAACACTGCTTCAATGTCAAATTTTCTTCCTGGATGCATACTTGGGAAACATATAAAGGTAGAACTGGGATGCTAAATTTTGGCATGGTAGTTTTTGTTGATTTCCTTAATTCACAGAGGTAAGAAATTGGTGCATCTTTATTAATTCTGATCTCATGAAACTAGTATTCTTTTCCTGCAAGGAACAGATTCAGATTTCATCAACAAAATTGAAGATGAACTGCTATGACAATAACACCACATCTGACCTGGTTTAGGATTTTGAGTCTGAGAGTCAGACTGCAAATTCCTGGGTTTTTAAGGACTACATGTGCTTGTATGCTCAGAAACAGGGAGAAAAAAAAATATATCTGAATTATGATCTGAACACAAGAAGGGAAAGATAGTTGCTTTGGATCTTGGTTGTACTATGCAATTAAATTTTCTAAACTAAAAACTAAATTTGCAATGGCTTATTTCTGTCAGGGTAGTTATAATTTACCAACTCCTAGCAAACACAGGAAACAGTCAGGGCTTAGCGTGCATCATTACAGTTATGCTATGCCAACCCCCTCTACACCAGCAGAAAACACATTTTGGTCTGGCAGCTTTCCTATTCTATCTATTGGCCCTAGTTTGTGCACAGTTTTTGACAGGGTGATGCCTTCAGACTCCAGGGATTTCTGGAAAAAGGGGAGGAGGGGGGGAAGCCAAAATGTGGCTTTTGTCTGAGGAATGATGCTGTAGCCAATGTCCTGCACCCTCAGTCAGCTCCGCGTTCGATTTAAAACTGTAAAAGCAGGGCTTTTGCAGGCAGGAACAAAATTTCATATCTGTTTGATATGCAAGAGATGACACTTAATAAGACAAATAATCTAAAGAGAAATTTTTTTTTTATTATTTTTGCGTATTCCAGTGCTGTCTACAAGTCACCTTCCCCCTTTCCCCCCAAAGAGAACTGTGAACTAACTAAACACTAAGATTGATAAAACAGAGTATCCAAATTTGTAAGATACACTTTCTAAAGGTCATTTTCTGTAATGTTACGCTGATCACCACCTGATTAAATTGCCTACTGCTCCAAATTTAATGAGAGACTGAAAATTCTCAATGGTAATTGGGACAGACGATGTCTTTAAAGAGAGAAAGTGAGTGGGTAGCTAGTTGAAGCACAGAAGAATGCTTATTAGTGTGGAGGTGGAAGACGTCCTTACTGAGAAAAACAATTAAAGACTATTTTATTTGGAAAACATTGAATTTTTATTTGTGCTACTTCACTGTGGTCCTGGATACAGTATCCATTCCATAACGGGTGAAAACAAAAAACAAAACAAAGACAGAAAATCCATCAACCAATAAGCCAGCACACTCTCTCCTGCCTACAACTGCATACTGTATGGTAAATTTAATGATTTCACATTCGTCTGTATAAAAGATCTGCGAGTATTGTCAGGAACTCTCTAAGTGATTTGTGTCTTGCTCTGTTTTTCTTACAAGTAAAAAGTTTCTTACTCCAAACAAAGTCATCCTCAAGAAATCCAAGTACACAGAAAGATAAAAAGACAAAGACAGTAACAACTATCTGCTTGCACACTAACAAACCACTACATTAAGAAATAAGAAGTAATTTCAGCTTAATTAGATCCAAGTCCCATAAAGACATTAGGTATTACTTATGTTCTTGCAATATGATTATCAAAAAGTTTTACTGGGGATTGAAATGGCACTAAAGTAAACTGCTATTAAGTATGTGGCTCAGTGTGAATTACTAACACAATGATAAAGGGACAGTTTTTATTAAAACGGCTGTGTCTTTTAAATCCTAATGAGACTTTTTTCCCCTAAAAGAGAGAGTCTGAGAGTCTATTTCAAATAAGTATTATTTAAAGGAAATCCCTTGAACTGCATTATATAAAAGATCTAGTGAGGCAATTGCAATAGACCTTCTGAGTTCACAATCAACAGAATTACTGGCATTTTTATGTCCTTAAGCCTGCAACTCAGTCTTGATACCTATATTTTACCCCGACTGCAAAATGCATAGACTGGCTTGTTTGAAGTTAAAATGTCATAAAAGCAAAATTTTTAGTTTATATATTAAAAAAAAAGTGCTTAAGATCCTGTTTTAAAAGTGCCATTGAAAAAATGGTAATTCAGTGTTTCTGAATTAAAGGCAAAAATAGCATAAGGAAAATCTTTAAGTCTGTTCTAGTTCTGTGAAATTACTAGTCCAGCAATCAGGAGCTGTGATGGGTCTGGGATCCTCAGGTCACAGCCTGGAGGACTGTACAGGTGCCCTAGCAGAAAAACACTCTTTCAGAAGCTATATTTGCTGTTCCTCAGCCTTTCTGTGCCAGAAGCATGTCAAAATACAGATGAATTGTGGTTCAAGACTGGGGTTAAAATTTGTCCTCGAGCATATGACCATGGTTTGTTGCTCAGTTGAAAGACTGACTTGTTTTCTAGTTCCCAATTTTCTTTTATTTCAGAGCAGGTATTTTATTTAGAGCCATATCTGGCTAGGTGAAAAGGACAGACATCAACTGCTTATTCAACCGTCTGGTATAAAATGTTTAACAAGGCACTGGGAGAGCAGCAGAATGTGCAAAACAAACAGCAAGCTCAAGCTGTAAGCAGCAGAAGAGATTGAAGCATGAACAACCACAAGCACAAGCAACCTGGCCTCCCTTCCAAGCAGCCAGGAGAAATGGACTTCAGTAAAATGTTATTTCCTATGTCAAGAGAAAGCAAAGGCGGGTTCAATTCCCACCAGGTCTATTATTATTTACAATAGAGACAAACATCACTCCTGGTGTCCTGCTCAAGGAGAACAGGAGAAGGGGGAGAGCTCCAACAACTTTCAGCAGCAGAAAGACCTAACTCTTCACAGCACAGTCATTCTTCTGTGCAATGGAAAGAGATGTCATTGCTAATTATGGCTTATTAGTGCTATTGCATTGTAAGTTATCATAAATAATCAGACAAAAAAATTAAAAATGACAGGCACAGTAGTACTTTCACACTGTCTGCAGAAGAGGTTCAGGCTGGAAAGCACATTCTTGTTTTGAAAATCTTCTAGCTTTTCTTTCTCTGAAGAGACTGAAATCCTTTTGCTTATACCATGACTCAACATAGCCTTCCTCTAGCCAAATGGTATTAGTCTGCCTCCACAGGTTTGGAGTGGATACCCCTGTCCCTGCTAAGAGGTCTTCTCTGCCCTCAGACCAAGCATTTGTAAGGCTTTTGATTGCAAATGAACAAGGAAGAAATCTTTGAAGACCCCTCTGCTCACAGGAAAGCTCCCTTTGCACCAGCTCTTCCCACCCACCAACCTCTAATTTTCTGCGATAGGTACCGGGGACACAGCAGAACAAGATGTCCACACAGGCCAGAGATTCACAGAGTTGGCATAAGCAGCATGGAAACCTTACCCATCAATACTTCAAGTCAATCGTTCAGCTCTTCTAACTTCAGGAAGGGTCAGCGTAGCACTTAGTCCCTTGTCAACCTCATGTGCCCACAACTGGAGGTCAAGAAGAGGGGTGGCACCAGCTCGGGGCTTCTTTTGATGCTTGGAACATGTTGTAACCTCTCTCCAACAAAATGGAAGCACACTACATCAAATATCACTCTACCTCACCATATGCCCTTACCAGGTGGGTTTTTTTGGACCTGTTTGAATGTGGTAATGTCTACGGGGTGGTGTCCCTGCCCACGGCAGGGGGGTTGGAACTAGATGATAAGGTCCCTTCCAACCTAGAACATTCTATGCGATTATGACTGAACTCCATTCTGACGTGGAGAAAGTTTGGAAGGGTTCCTCCTCCCTCGCCCTTAAGCACAGGACAGTGAGGAGCACCCATGGAAGAGCCCACTTTTCCTCTTTGGGTCTCCCCTCACTTCTCAGTCTTTGAGGAAATATAAGAACCTAACAACATTTCTGCTATAATTGAGCTTTCAAGCTTATGTTTACCAAATGGTTTAAAATTCTGGGAGGAGAAGGGGCAAAAAAAGAAGAAGATACAGAAAGAAGAAATATTGGAAAAGCTAGCTTAAGTGCTGAAATCATAATATTTCTAGGACTGTTTCCATAATGCCCAGATTGCAGTGGTGTTATAAGATCCCCATTCAGTGATCAGTTGTGAAAAAAGCGCTGCCTCAGAGAAAGGCAATCCTTGACAGAATACAGAGAGGAGAGATGCAGATAAAAGCAAGACAGTTACAATTACTAGACTATACAGTGGTTATTCACTTCACCTCTAAAGAGAAGGCATATTATTCACTCCATCTGAACTCTGTTCTGTAAGTCTGGTTCTTTTATACACTGAAGACTACATTACTGAAGAACTAAATGAACATAAGTAACATTTACATTCAACTTGTAGTTCCTATGTCACAAAGCTTAAGAATGCCAAGTAGATAAATCCAAACAAATCTAATTTCCCATTTCATGATAGAGAGATTCAGGAATAATAAAGCATAACAACTTAAGAGTGGAAAGGAAAAGAAAAAAAAATCCCTGTATCATACTGGGTTTCATTTTATTTTCTGAGACATACACATTGCCATTAATTTGCAGGCTATATACTAAGACAAGGACATTTAGTCATGAAATCACTGTCAGTGAATTGAGAACTGTCAAGAATCTGTTCATCACAACACTTGTTTCTTCTTGATTCACTTTAACAAAACTGAATATTAATGCACAACAAAAATAGTAGTCTTTGCATGCAAAACTTATGTGTTTTACTGAAAACACCCCCACTTCCTCCTACCAAACAGCTGTGTAAATAGTATATCCAAAAAAAAAATTCTTTACTGCTAGAGCACAGAGGAATGACTGAGGTAAAAGGAAGTGTTTTTGTCAAATGCCTTGTTTAGTGAAGGCACTTGAATGTATTTTTATTTTATTTACCAATTATAAAGCTGCTTTCATATTATGTAACATATTCTAGGCCAGAATTAATCTACAATAAAGCTAAGATCTGAATGAATCTTTAAAGAATTATCGGCACTTTCTACACCATCTATTGGTGAACTAGAAAGAGTCAATAAAATAGGTCTTACTAGGAAAATAAGCATTACGGATAGACATGAAAACTTGTTCTTAATCAACTATTCATGTGTGATGGGAACAGAGACACCTTCAAAAGTGCACTTTGGGTCCAAAGTAGGAATAGGAAATCTCAAAATAGGTATATGAGGCAAGAAAAATAGTTTTCCACATTTATCTTGTGGCTAATTGGTGCACATAATGAAGTATGTTATATCTTGCTGTGCGCAAGAGCATGGTCTGAAATTTAAGGCTTTTGATAGTTCTGCTACCAAGAAAATTTATATGATGTTGATACCTCTTGTGGGGATGTGTTAAGTTTAAGTCTACAAGCTCATGTTAATGTCTTGATTCATTTTAGCCTGTAGGGAGTTTGTACAAAATAACATTAGTTAATTCGGGGTAGTTTCAATGCCACAAAGTGTAGTTCTGGGTTGATTTATTTCAGGACAGGTTTTTCAACCAGTGCAAACTGCAACTGCTTAGAGACATACTGAAGAGCTTCCAGCCTGGAAGCACATGCAGTGACCAGGTGTGCAGAACCACCATCAGTTTTTCTTTTATACTGTAGGAAGTTAATGCACAGTAACCAGTGGTATTCTCACAAGTCTGATCTTTTTTCTTATAAGGTATTCTTGGTGATCAACAGTTTTCTTTAGATTGTGTACTGGAGCCTTGTCTTGACTATTTTTTATTCACTGTCCTGATTGTGAACATACTGCTAACATATGACAGAGCTAAGTGACTTCTGTTTGGACCACCAGGCTGAACTCAGACTTCAGCAACGCGATGCCCGATGACTCAAACTTCTCCATTCAACACAGACAGTTGTTAGGATCTCCTACCAAGCACTGCTCAAGACAGCACAGGAGGTAGGTCAAGTCAAGAGCTTGTGCCTGACACCAAAATACAGCACTTAGCAAGAGGCAGATACAAGGAAAGGAGAGGGTAGAGGGAATCCATCACGTCTTTTTAAGGAAAAGAGACATTATATTCCCTATATAGACTGGACACAAACCTGACAGAGCTCTGTTGCTGGCCAGCAAACAGATCAAGGGTTGCACAGAATGTAAGAAGGAGAAAGAAAGGAGAAACTGTTAGAGATACTTGTTCATCTGACATTGGCATGGGCAAGTGGAAAACCTGAGATGGGAACTACTCCTAAAGCAAAGCTGTGGGTTTCTCCACACAGGCTTTCCACATGCTGTAGGGGAAGGACTGCTTAAAATAGTAAACACGGAAGGGAATTTAATTCTGTCACGTTTCAGGACTAGAGTTTGCAAACATGACCATCAGATATCATAAAAGGGCACTTGCTTTCAGAAACAGCAGTCAGAATAGACATTTTAGGTTAAAAATACAGACTATTGGCCTCTGGTGGGGGTAGGCGGAAGAAACTAAACTACAACTAAACATGAGATTCCCAAACACTAAAGTTGATTTAACAACCTGACTTTCAGGATGCTGAGTTCAGTCAGTTATATATAATTTTCTTATGCTTGATGTTCATTTTAACTGAGCATAGCTATGCTAATTATAACCTCACTGTACTCTTGCTCTCCATGGGGCTTCTACTTTGCATAGGGCCATATTTTAATTAAAGAGAATGTTTTCTTCTGTGCCACTGATACCCACCCAGACCTCCTTGAAGAGGTTTCCTCCGGTCCAACTGTGCATATATATAACAAACGGGTGCAAAGGGGTAAAGTAGCTGCAGCTCTAATGTAATTGAAAATAAAAACTTCAGCCTCTCTTGCTCACAGGCTTCCTCTATTTTTTTACTTCAAATTTCAAAGCTTTGTGAACACTGAAATTAATAATGTTTGCTGCCTCACCCTTTTTTTTTTAACTATGCTGAAATAACATTGACATTTCTCTGGAAGCCTCCACGAAATTCAGGTGATGAGAGATACTTATATTAATTGACAAAACTAAAGTAAGAATAGGAAAATGTCTTCTTCCTCAGACTTCAAGAATTCACTAAGAGAAATTTGCATTTGGTGTTTTCTTTACATGGATTGGGCTTTTGGGCATAGATCCAACAGGACAGATTAAAAATTAATTACTTCTATTCACCTTGCAATATTCAGAATACAAGCTGCTGTCATGAAGAATGCGTATGAGATCATAACTGGAATAAGCCTTTTTCCTTCTATTCCCAGGTACCAGAAAAATAATACTAGAGATAGCAAGAAAAATATTCCTATGTTAGCATTTC
The DNA here is from genome assembly GCA_033628505.1 of Tringa tobata. NCBI lineage: Eukaryota > Metazoa > Chordata > Aves > Charadriiformes > Scolopacidae > Tringa > Tringa tobata. The sequence continues at coordinate 357,794 of JAHREE010000215.1, forward strand.
ATTGAAAGATTTTGTGCATTCAACAGAAATTTGAAAAACTTATTTTCTGTTTGTATCTTCATTCAAAATAATAACCTAATTAAATTTCTGTAAATGGTAATCTATGTTTCTGTAAATTGCAATCAAGAGAAAACAGTTTATACATTAAAAAATTAAAATGTCATAGGGAAAACCCTTCTGCACACAGAGGTCTCTTCCCCTAGCTCTACAGTTTTGCATTTCAAGTCAAAAATATTAGTCATATGTGATGTTGGAGGTGTGTTATGGTATCCTCCGTGTCAAAAAGATCAGCACTGAGCTGCTCAATGATCATACAGAAACAGTTCAACTAACCCAGATGTCACTGGCCTGGGTGACACAATTATCATCTTCTCCCTCACAGCAACAAATCTATCAGTGGAAAAACTACTGCCTCCTCGATTCCTCCAAATTGTCTTTCTACTTGCAATATTGCCATTTTCCTTAGAATACAGACACAGCTACATACCACCCCACTGTAAAATGTGGGGGACACACAACAGTGACCACTGAGGTATGAGAGACCCCTGCCTTGGCAGGGCAATAGCAGGATCTAACCTTGCCCTTTCCCAGTCCTGCTAGACCATCCCTAGCTATTTTCATGGATGCTATCTGTGCATTACTACTGTCATTCTAACGTTTAAGCAAAATTTTTCTAAGTGAGAGCAAGCTGTAAGTCACTGTAACTATTTTTCACCAGAATAGAAGATGTGGGTGATTCAGCATCCATGCCCTTTTCAAATCCCAAGTTCCCACCAGTTCCAGCAGAGGTACCATCGCTGTGCCAAGATGGCACTGCAGAGTGTTTGCCGTGAGCGATCAAGTACTAGGAAGAAAGATGAAAGCACCTGAACAACTTCTGCTAAGAACACACAAGAAGTGGTTGAGCCAAGAAAAAGGCCAAAGTTCAGTACAGAAAATATGGCATTACCAAAGTTACTAATTGAAAGAGACCAGTAGAATAATATAGCCTCTGTTCTCAAACACAGTAGGTCACTGGCGGCTTCATTTGCCTTTTTATTGGGGTAAACATGAGGACCCTCAGGTGTGTGCGACCACTGTGAAGAATAATTCAGGGCATATGCATATCTTGTTTATATTCTTCTTGAGAGAACTAAATGCCCATGTATGAGCAACACCCATTATTATTATTATGTTGTGTATATGATTACCAAGAGGTTGTGACCTTTCTTCCAGGCACTAGGTTTTCTACACAGATGTAGAACTTATCAAACAACCTTCTAGTGCAATGCAGGCACCAAGGCAGTAATATATATCACTTACTGTCTTGATCCAAATCTTTGAAGCCATACTTTGCTCTGGTTGACTCGGATCACTAGTAAGAAAGCTTTCTCAAAAAAAAAAAAAAGAAAAACCAACAAAACTATACTCTTACTAAGAACAGCCAAACTAAGAAACTGGGTTCAAATTATTTCTGGTTTCCAAGGGAATACCAGTATTGATTCCAATGGGAAGTTCAGAGGTGGAGACTCAGACTTCCTCAGTAAGGAGCAAACCAGCAGTGGGGAGCCTGAGGAGAAGGAGGGACAGAGACTAAGGAAGTGAATAGCACTGAGATGGAGAACAAGAACTGGGACAGATTGGAAATGAGAGAGAAGGGATAGTCCTGATCATCACCAGGAATTTCAGATACTTAGTATTACTCTTCTGGTATCCCAGCAAGAACCTCTGAATCCAGCTCATTCCTATTCAGTCCTGGGTCACATGCTATAAACAACCTACCCCAATATCGCCTGTTCTGGTCACAAAGCCCTGTGCCACATCAACACCAGTAAATAAAATTCACCAAAGAACACTCTCTTACTGTGAGGCCAACAACAGTACAGCCTGTCCAAACAACTCTCTGGACAACTGTCTCCATTAAAATAGGGTAGCTATATCCAAAAAACTGCTGATGGGTCTTGTCCGTAGTCTCAGCCATCACCTGTCTGTGCCTTGGACCTGCCCAAGAGACAGACAGCTTTGTCCCCAAGCGAATAAAGCAGTAACAAAAATCCCCATGCTAATAGTTTTACAATATGGAAAATAATAAAATCTATGGATTGGAAAACAACAGTATCTCTGGATCTGTGGACAACATTAAGAACTGTGCACCGCATGGTTTCATTTACTAGCATAGATATAGCCTAGATCCTTATTTACAGTCTGGCTGAAAGCGTATCTGTCATTTCTAACTGAAAAGACTAAAAGGAAAGGAAGAACTGGGAAGGGAAGAACAAAAAAAAGAGCTCAGAGAAGCAATCTGAAAAACAAATCAACACAAAATCTGTGTTAAAAATATACTAAGGCAGTGGAGCCTTGGAACAGGTGCATACTCTCAGATGGAGAGGAGCTCATCTCAAACTGCTGTGAGGGACAAAAATACCTAGCTACTGGCACTTTAAAAACAAAAATCCTGAACTTTTGCAGTCCTGGATAGAAACAAAATACTTCCCCCTTCAGTGTTATTTGCACTTAAATCTAGGAGAAATAACATAAGGAGACAAAACAACTTTTGGAAATTTAGTGAGCAGCTATTGAAAAAATATTAACTCTTTACTTTGCAAAAATTCTCTATCGACACCTCACACTGCAGATCTTGGGAGTGCTGGAAGCTGGAACCTCACACAGTACTGCTGAGAGGCAGGTCTGCCGCCCCAACATTTGACCACTTGGTTCTTATACCTTCCCAATAGCACTTGTAGCTGCACAACTGGGAATTCATGCATCTTACAAGAGTAAGTTTCAGTCTAGATTGGTTCTTTGGTCCTCTTCACTGCGTGCTTGCAGAGATGTTTCCATGAGCTTAGCAGTGGGGGAGTGTAGGATCCATCAGCCCAGGTCAGGACTGGCTCTTCCACGTCGACATCGACAGGAATCACTCTTGGGACCCCAGGGCAAGGACAGGCAGCCAAACCCCTCTCAACAGTGTCCTTGTGGAGGGCATGTATAACTACAGCAATATGAGCCTAACTTCGTGGTGCCATCACTGGTTAAGTTTGTTTAAGCATTAATAAGAGTAATCAAAAGTTCCAGAAGACCTTTGGGAGCTCCCACAGCACAAATAAAAACAATATTTTGATCTTTCTCTTACTTAATTTCTCACTTTTGGATTCTAACATCACTGCTGAAATAGGATAGAATCACAGGCCAGAACTGGTACTATGGGAAATTAATTTATGAGTGAAGAGGAGTAATTCAAGATGTTTCCTGCTTTCAGCTACCCCCAAAAAAGTGGATTTCATCCCCCAGGTGCCCTCCCCTTGCTGCACTGCTGGCGTACGTACAGAGACAACTCAGGTTTGACCCTATTCTCCAAGAGGGCAGTTTCTTACTACCCGTAGTGCCTCTGCAGCACAGTTCACAGATAATTACTGTCTCATCAGGTTTCCAAAATGTTCCCCATCCATCTTACCCATTCTTTTCACCAGCTATTGTCAGGAGCTTTACATATTTGATCACGTAATCTTCCTTTGCTTATTATTTGTTTTTATTATTATTGTACCATTATAATCTCATTATAGTCTTTTCTAGTTTCAATTATTGTATTTATTTTTTTCCTGAGTCACTGTAATTGCTTTTAGTTTTTAATAATGTTTAAAATTTCCACTCTCTGAAGCACGCATTATCATGCCCATTATGAAATTCAGTTAAGAGGTTGTCAACAATCTTGGTTTGCACTCGTCTTGGATTGATCTTTTTGCAATGCGTGATACATGGAGCCTGCCTTGCCAATGCCTCCAGCCTACAAAGGGAGATCCGCTTTTAAACAACAGGATCATCAGCATATCAGAACTCATAGGAGAACTGGTCTTCATATTTTTATGGAAGAGAAATGTTTTATAAAATCCTTAAAGCCTTTGAGCATTATGAATTTATTTTCCAATCCACCCAACTGTGGGAATTACTGGTTTTCTACTCTGTGTGTTTGGTAAAACTACAATGTTATGACAAGATTTTGAACTTTTGTGACTGAGTGACCACTGAGCTTCAAAAACTTAATCACATCAATAAATGTAATAAAGTAACTCCCCTCTGACAGAAAATAAGACGACATTGTCCTCATTTCCCAATTGTTTCTCTCAAATGTGAGATTAAGTGTATATGCACCAATCACACACACCCCCTCCAAAGAAAAATTAAGTAAATAAAACCTAAAAACCAATCCTGAAATGTTTTCCTGCACAGGAATCCTGTAACCTGTCAGTAACCTGCTTAAAGTCAGTATAGCTGTATTTGCTTGCATGGATTGTCCCCAAGAAATATTTACAGAAACATTTATTCAAATTCTAATGATGCAGTTATTGAGGTAACAGAGATAACTTCACTACTGCATCTGATTTAATTAATTTACATGTTTCTGATTTACCAGGACTGGTGCTTTCCTAGAAATAGAACTAAATGCATCTAAAATTCATTGATATTGTAACATAGGTTGGGAGTTTTCTTTTTTTTTTTAAAAAAATAAATAAAACTTAATCTCTCTAGCAGGCAAGGAACTTATGTAATAAAAATACTTTTGAAAAAAACAGGACTTCCTTTTTTAAAATAACTTTGGACCTGAATTCATCAACAATTTGTCAGCAACCTGAGCTCTTCTTGATCTAGGAACATTATTTAAAGATGTGCACAAATCCCACTGTAACAATGACAGGATTTTCATTGGCAACAGGAAAAAAATTGCTCTACTCTGCTCAGGAAACACTTTTCAGTGTTTTGAGAAACATGCCTCAGCACTTAATCCCATGCAAGTTGCATTCATCACACACATCATAAGGATGTAATATTTGCATATTTTTAAAATTTGACATTGAATTTAGCAATTAGATGGTTTAGGACACAGCACATGCCTTTAATTGTATGCAAAACTAGATTAGAAAAGTTTTTGAGTATTTTGTGATACGGGATCACTGGAGGTGGGGGACATGGTTCTAGCGGATGGGCGCACTTCTCAGCAAGGCACAGCTTGACATCCTGTTATTCCCTATTGCACTTAACATCCAGAGGTACTGCTATGAAATTGCTCTTCAGCTTGCTCATCTGCATAACTAATGATCACTTTAGAGACCAAAAGATCCATCCATGATAATATCAAGATAAAAGTTAAAAGCTCTGAAGTTACAGACAGCTGGGAAGAAGATAGCAATTTAAGTATAATTTCCAGGAGAATATGCAGGCTACATTGTACAGGTAACAGGGTGTGATGAAGAACACATTTTGGCCTGCTCCTGAATCCCTTAATTACCAGAAAAGCAACTCACATACAGTTAATTGTTTCACAAAGAGCTAGAAAGGATCATTAAATCATCTAGTTCTGTCTCCATTTCTCCCCAGACTTCTACATTTTACACAAAAACTCCAGTCAACTTGGTTGTCTAAATCATAACCTTTTAAAGAGGCACACATCAGGTCTCCACAGCGGTCTTACTGGCAGCAGCATCTGCGTCTTGGCCACTGAAACACCAATGCCCAACCATTTGCAGAGAAATTACACACAAAAAATAAAAAAAAAAAAATATGAAACGGTGTAGGTGGAATAACAAAGAGAGGGGAAAGGGAATTCAGTATTTTTAAAATTTAGTGCTTACCTCACTACAGCTAATATCTAGTTTTATATTTAGCAAAATTGGCAAACAGCAATTACAGTCTTAAAAGGCAATCAATGCATGCACCCAGCTATGCAAGTAAATAAGTAAAGCGGCACAGATGAAGATCTTTAGATTTACCTGAAGTGCATTAGCAAGGTATTTGAATGACAAGTACCTTGCAAATTCTCATAAGCCAAAGTCAGAAAGGCTAAGGAGCCTGGAGTTCAGAAGGGTTATCATTTGGCTAGGTGTCACAGCATGTGTCCATGCGTATTCTAGAAATACACCTCTGATTCCACAGGCCTGGCCTCTCTGAGCTGAAAGGGTCAACCCCAAATTCCTCCTATATGACAGGTATGAGACAAAACAGATCTGAGCAGGAGCTGTTTAGAGATGAGGAATTTGCCACAGGAAATGGGCATTCCACCAGCCATTTCCATCATCATCCTCACTACAAAAAAAAAAAATACTGCCTTATAAGCAGCCTGCCTTGTTCTATTTTTCTCAGATAAGTTGAAGAATCTTGTGTTAGATGATGCTTTCATGCTGGAGTGATGCTCAACTGATGCAGCCAAAATACGCCTGTTTCTGAAAAGCCAAAGCCAAGCCTTAAGTCTGGCTGTGAGGCACTTTACCCAGATCTTAAGGGGGGGTTCTCTTTTCTGCCTGCCCATCTGTTTTTCCAAGGTCACTTAAATAGGCAAGCAAGAAAACTGTAATGTACTACTTACAATTTCAGGAACACCATTTGTATTGCTGAACCCCTCTTCCTGTTCACTAGTCCTCTATTTAAATGCCATATCAGTAAGCTAGCCCTTCAACTCCCAGCATGATCTTAAAACAATGCGTTGCATCCTTCGTCCAGCATCGCAGAATGGAAAGAGCTGAAACTTCCAAGAACATAATCTTTGCTATTCTAGTATGGTGACCTTCTTTTCTTGGTCCCAATGGGCCATTTCATCTCCCCTAAACTGAAATAATTTTGTTGGAAGGTGTCCAGCTGACTAGACACATGTGAGATTGATTTATACAACTGTCCACTATGTTCATGGTGTTCCAATTGTTCGTTTCAGAACTGTTTGCACAGCCATTTCAGAAAGCCCTGTTTCACTACTGTTTCAACAACCTTTAGAGATCTGTCTTTCAACCAGTGTCCAACCCATCAAATGCGTGTTCTCCTATAATGGAGCAACAGTTTTATAATCATCTGCATCAAGTTGCAACAGCTTATAGTGCTCCATGCACATCTGGCTGAAATGAACCAAAACCTTGAATAAAGTTTCTGTTGGCAAGATCTACTCTCATAAAAACATGTGAAAATCCATTACAGAGCCTAAACCTGTAACTGCTTACAGGACTGCTTAAGACAGGACTCAGTTTTTATATCAAATGAAATTAATTTGTTTCTGGAGTCATACTGACTTTGAATACTGGTATAGTACTGACACACTTACAGGGTTGTCCCAGATATCCTTGAATTATTCTAGTATTAACAATGAGCGAGAAAGTTTCCTCAAACAACTGTTTCAGACTGTTGGATGTAAATAACCTGACTCTATCAACATTATTCCTAGATACCTAGTCTCACTTGCATAATACAAGGCCTCCAACCTGAGATTTCAAATACAGCACAGAAATATTTATTGAAACCCTCTAATTTCTTTTATCATCAACACTGCAACTTTCTTCAACTACAATGGGTTTACTCCCCTGCTAAAATGTTTTTGTCCTTAATTTTGTTAAAATCCTCCATTACACTTTGTTCTGCCAATTACATTTTTCACTAATGCCCTTCAGCGAACACACTTTTAAGTGCTTTGCTGTATCAGATCCTCATCAAGGAAGGAGTCAGGCATACAGAAACTTTCCTATCTGTGATGACAGAAAGCCCAGGAGCCAGTTCCATATAATTTTTATCTACACAGCCATATTTGGAAATAATCTTTGCATTTGTTAACCAACCCGAGGTGATCCTGAGCAGAGACAAACTCATTGAGATCAAATATTTCATTAATAGATTCCCAGACAGACGATAAAGCTACTTTTGCATTGCAAACCAATAGTCAGACCTTTACTTCAATAAAGAAATTTAAAAAAAAAAAAAAGTAAATGATTCCAAAGACCCCAAGAAGTTATAATTCAGCTACAGTTTCTCCAGGTGCTTTCATTTCAAAAAAATCTAAGTAGTACATACAGGCTGAAAAAAAGTTGATTAGGTTTTAATATTATAGAAATCTGAAAGAAAAAAAAAACTTAGATAGAAGGCAATTATGCAGCCTTCACTATATGCATATATGCCCTTTAATTAATTTGCATAAAATATTTAATGCTCAAAATCATCATTGCAGAAGTGTGCCTAACTGGATTTGTATATTTTGTATAAAAGAGAGTCATTAGACTCCTACAGATTTACTTCTCAGTGTGTAATTTGAATGTGAACATATTCAATTAAAAACATTTAAATAATGAAAACAAGGTTTATCACTGGGATGGTAGTTATTTTATAAAAATATGCCAATATGAAATGCAGAAATATTCAAGGGTCACTGCAGTCATTCAACTAATTTTTTTACTATTATTTACTCACTTACTGCTGAACTTCCAGTATTTTCTTTGCATCCCAAAGCCAATAACTATAACACAAATGACGCTTTCATGTTAAAAATTCCAAGGGTGAAATTAATAAGAACTAGTTACATGTTTTTCTTGCCCTTCTGCAAAGATTGCTTCTAAATTAATTCAAATGGAATGAACTAGATACCACAGATAAGGAGATATACAGAAACGGATTTATTTTTTTTTAAGTGCTCATTTTACCACAGATGCAGGGCTGGGGGAATGAAAGAATAAGAAGAAATGTGTTTGTTAATGAAGAAGTTATCATGCCGTAATTCCTATTTAACTGGAAGACAATCCGTAACTGAATATAACTGACTTCTTAAAACTAGAACTTCCTTCTTACGCTTCCAATTCACATAACTTTAAAAGAATTTATTGGTTTGGGCTGCTGTGTTGGCCTATATAATTGGCTTTTCAACTAATAAAATTTTTAAAAGTTTTAATTTGGGGTTAAAATATAACTAAAGGACAAACAGTCTTGTGATCTATGAACTCTGATCACATTTCCTTACCTTTGAAAGGGGAAGTTTCAGTGCATTCACTTCACACTTGAGGAAAGGACTTTGAAGGATAGAGTAAAAAGTAAGATTTAGATTTTTCCAAGGAAAAATGGTCAAGGTCCAAGAAACTGTTTCAACATTTTTTTCTTGGAAAAGAGAAATCTCAAATCAAGGGCATTAGTTTCCAAATACATAAAATGCCATTACAAAAAGGAGATAATCATCTAGTCTCCATGTCTGTGGTGGGCTAAACAATAATATTTAACTTGAAGTCACAATGGGGTACACTCAGTTTGAAATATTTGCAAAATATCTAATAGTAAGACTAATCAAACACAGACCTACATCACTCCAGAAAGTTGTGGAACCTGTCAGGGGTGGCACAACCATCAGGAATGACCTCCAGGCAGGCTCGAATGGTGCTTACGTTGGACAAGAAGAGATTATATGATCTGTTCAAATCCTCCTCCAGACCTAGAGGTCTTTTGTGTTTACTTGAATGAGTTAAAACAGAAAAGTACATCAAAAATGTGTGGCCATCAAATCAGATAGATACAGCTATAATGAACAAAGGCAGTTTTGTACTGGACTAAACAACACATCTTTAGGCAGAACTCTTACATATATCACATTCTCCAAGCAAAGTTGAATTTATCATAGAATTATTTTATTAAACTATATACAGAATTACGGATTAGTCACCAATTCCATGAGAAATTGAGCATATAGGCATATGTGTTATAAATTCATAGTTACCATCCACAAGGAAGATATCTAATGTACAGAACATGCTAGTGAAGGCACAGAGAGAGATGCTACTCAACGTTACAAGACAGACTAAATTATGGACAAGCCTTATCATCTAGATACTTCTAGATACATCTAGAACTTAAGAAATGACAATCCAAGACACTCAGAAAGGAAGAATATTTCTCAAAAACAAATCCCTGGCAATAGAAATCAATTGTGTTAGAGAAGACATGCTGCTTGTGGGAGTCTAAAGAGCAACAGCACTGTGGTACAACAACTGCCTTCCCTTCACCCTGGCTGGCCAGGGTGCAAATAGAAAAGACAGTGAAGTTTAATGAACTGATGCAAACTCCATCCTTAACTTTTTTTGTTGTTGTTGGGAAATAAAAACCAACAATTAAGTAATACAACACCAACAAACAAACTTCTATCTTTGTTTCTGTTGCACAATGAGCTGATCATTGGTACTCCCATCTCATATGCCTTGAGAGACAGAATTCAAGAAGTAACATGCTGTGCACACATGGCCAATGCCAGGAGGCAACAGAGAGGAACATAACACCAAAAATTTTTTTTACTCCAAGTTGAACCTCCCAGATTCTCCTAGAATGCTCAAGGTTAAGCCTCAGCTAACATCAGATTCCTTGGGTGGGAAAATAAATATTTATGGAATAGTATTTATACCTTAGTCAAAAGATCCAACAGGAAGGCAACAAAATTCAAGTTAAATAACTACAGTTTTGTAGGAAGCTGTATGTCTTCTAAAATGCCAGCAAAGATGTCAGTGACAGTTAAGGATGTTCTGCAGTTTACTGTTGAGAGCAATTTGTTAATAACTTACATGACGATACGCTAAAAGATTTTTTCAGAGAAATCAGCCAAGCATTGCACAATGTCAAATAGCTAAGAATCTGCTAGACCAAAAACTACATTATTCAAATATAAATATAGTGAATAACAACATAGAAATTGTTTCTTACATGATTTAAAAAAAAAAAAAAGAAAGAAAAATTCAGGTAAGTCATAAAGAACAAAATTAGAAGATAAAAAAAAGCAACAAAACTAGAGAGACAATAATAAGTGCATAACATCCTACTGGGAACTGCAAAACATTAGACGTGGAAATAAGCAAAATATCTAATAAAGTGATAAAGCTGCCAAATAAAAAAAAAAAGGATGAGAAGAACTACCAACAAGGGAGAAGACTGGAGTTATTGACTATTCTGAGTTATGAAAGGCCCTAAGGAAAAGGAAAACGCAAGACATCAGAGAATATATCTGTGATGCTCTTGAGTTACAACTCAACAAAATAAAAATAATGAAACAGCATAGGATGTCTTCCACAAGGACTTAAACGATAGAGTTTCAAAAGAAGAAAGATGACTACATCCTCCCCAGACATAAATTACTTGAGTAAACAAGTCAGAGATCAGGTCTAGCAGAAAACAATGAATGCAGCCCAGAAACTATTACTTGTAAACATTTCCAACAGAATAGTATCTTCATAGCTACAAGGTTGAAGTTTTGAAGATATGCACGTTAAGATCAAAAATCTGCCTTTTACTATGAAGGTGAATCTCATGCCAATTAAAAGGACAAGCAATCAAATCTATCTCAGAGTTTACCCTTTCTTGAATTTTAATACCAATAATCATAGAATGGTTTGGAATGGAACTTAGAAGAGCATCGAGTTCCAACCCCCTTCCATGGGCAGGGACACCTCCCACCAGACCAGGTTGCTCAAAGCCCCATCCAGCCTGGCCTTGAACACTTTCAGGGATGGGGCCTTCACAACTTCTCTGGGCAACAGGTTCCAGTGTCTCACAGTAAAGAATTTCTTCCTTACATCTAATCTAAATCTCCCCTCTTTCAGTTTGATACCACTAGCCCTTGTCCTATCACTACACTCCCTCATAAAGGGGAGTGTGTACGTGTGTGGAATCATAGAATGGTTTGGGTTGGAAGGGGACCTTCAGAGACCATCTAGTCCAACTCCCCCACCATGGGCAGAGACATCTTTCACTAGACCTGGTTGCTTAAAGCCCAATCCAACCCAACTTTGAACACTTCCAATGATGGGGCAACCACTACTTCTCCTTCTTCCAGCGTCTCACCACTATCACTGTAAAAAACTTCATGTCCATTCTAAACCTATCCTCTTTCAGTTTAAAACCATTGTCCTTTGCTCTCTCACTACAGGCCTTGGTGAAAAAAGGTTTTTGTGTCTTTCTTATAAGCCCCCTTTATATATTGAATGATGTACAATGCAATCTATTTTATTTCAATTTAACACAAGGAAAGACAACCATACTGAAGGCTTACAATCTGCCCCCTATGAAAAAAAACACGCAAAATAAAATACTATCATCTCCTTCAAAACCATCTTCTCTGCCTATGCAGAGGTGCCTTCATTAGCACCTTGAGTTCATAGCTATAAAGAAGCTTGTCTCAGCATGGGAGGCTGCCTCAAAAAGCCAGTCTCTCTCTGAAATGGTAGAAAGTATCTGAAGAGTCCCTGTCACATCCTAAAGAAGCCATCTCCTTTGGATGATACCAAGACACTTGTTTTTGCACAGACAGAAGATACCTTAAGCACCATCCAACAGCCTATATCTTATTGGACATGAAAGCATTCTGTGCCTTTGAGGAGCACCGTTCATCATCATTTTATCCAAAATCTAAAAAGTTTCCAAGTCAGATAGATTACCTCATTCCCCACAGCAACAAGATATTCAGAATACCACTAAAGAATCTGAGAAGAAAAACCTACAAATTGGGGTTTTGGTGTCTACCACCACCACAAGAAAACAAGGACTCGAGCAATGACTTGTACTTCTCTGGATCAACAGCTTTCTTTCATTAGCTCCCTCCCATTCCCATCAATTTCTCTAGAGCATTTTTCAAAGTGACTACCATTAAATAAAGTTATCACCTGAATTTGCTAAACACTTCACACAGCAGTGAAATAAGCATCATAAATCACAAAGAACAAGAGAAGTACCTTGCTTACTGTATGGCAGTTCTCTATAAACTGCTGAAATGCATTTAATGTTACAAACTGAAGCAAAGGTGACTGTCTCATTGCCATCCTGCAGCCCAGAGGAAGAGTTCAGAACAAATTCCCAATAACCTAGGTGCCAGAGATCTCTTCACCACACCAAAACCAAACACGCTTCCCCCATCCTAACTTGACTTTTTCACTCCCCATAAACCACTCCAGAAGCACAGCGTAGCCATACCATTCACTGGGCCACCTGAACAATTTATCCACAGTTTCAATCCTTGAAAAATCCGACTACCCCTTTCAGCAGTAGTAAGTCATCCTGAAACCGGTTTCACAGAAGGTAGGTTCATTTCTAAAAACAGAAGGCGAGATCGGTAATCGTGCAGGAATTTCATTGTCTCATCAGTGAGTACAAAGTCTGCCTCCTCGACTCAAGCTCCCCTGTTCAGCTCACAAGACACAGGGTCCTCAGCGCTGTGGGGGACGCGTGGTGTGCCCCTGCCTGCGACCTGCCAGGCAGAGCAGGGGTGGGTGGAAATCAGCCTCCCCACCTCCTTTACAGCATTCAGCAGGCTAGAACCTACAGAGTTCTCGATACTGCACAAAACATTTCAAGTTGTGCATAGTTCCAGAAGATGATGCTCCACTTTGCGAGATGTAATTTGTTCCATGAAAGTATATTCTTTATTCTTAGACAGCAAGCTATGCCTTTCCAGCTATGCCCTTGGATGACCGTGTCACATAAGCACATTCAAAACAATCACAGGCAAACAAAATCTTTATTTTCTGCATTAGTTAGCAACAAGTGTACTTTCGCAGTTTAAGATTTTCTTATTTCTGAAGCACTTTATAAACATTATTAAGCACTCACTGCTCCCCTCTGAGCTAAGCAAGTATTACCAGCAATAATGTACTAACCACCAGCACGTACCACCCCACCACCGGGTTAGGAAAATGATTAAAGACCAAAGTAAAAGCCCTTGAAGCTAGAAGATAAGTCTTCAGTGAAAATGAATTAGATACTTTACTGTTCAGATGGTCAAATGCACAATACCTGTCACCAGACTAATTTGGATGGATACTAATAAAACAAATGTCCTGCTAAAGAGGAGGCTTATAATACAGTGCATTTGTTTACTGTGTCTTCTTACTATTACAGTTTCCATAGAAACAGGAGAGAGTTAGAAAATTTCAGCACTGGGCAACAAATTCTAATGATCTTTTTTAAAGAATCATTACAATACATATTTAGTGCAAACAAAATACATCAGCGAGACTTAGGTATGTGAAACATGGATCACTAGTCCTAATGCAGAGGTGCTCATGACTGTACAGGACTTGTATGTCTTCACAGCATCAAGAGAAAGGACACTTCCCTTAACACACATCAGTAACAGTCCACACTACGCTGGCCCTTCCTCTTCAGGCTTCTCAATTTCGTATCCTTTCCTCCAACTGCCCTCCAAGCAAGCAGGGGAGCAAAAAGTACTGAAGTGTTTTCCAACTGTACTTCCCTTTCCCTGAAGCTTATGTGATATCTCATCCCTTACATTTATAATCACCTACGGCTTAACCATGATGTAATTTCTTATGCCTTGTGGGCTGATTTCTGTGACTCACAATTTCCAAATATATTTGTGAAGGTGGTTCATGAATTAAACTTCTGTCAGCTGAAGCTTCCAGCATTGTTCTGCCCATGTTCAGTATGGAGGCTCCGGGCTCACAAGAAGTTTTAATGGTACAGTACAGAGGATCAGTCCTCGATTTATAAAGGACATTCAGGAAGGCATTATATAAGGTAAGAAAGACCGCAAGTGCCCCCATGGCTTTCTGTCATGCCATCGTTATTCTTTGGCAAGTTTAGGTTTCCTATATATACACACCACTGAAAATCTTCAGATGATTCATCCCCAGGGCTTGCTGTCAGATGAGCACAGTTGTGAGTTATGCTTCTCGTAGTTTCTCTGGTACTGTACTCTCACCCCTCGCTTCTTCCCTGATTTTAAGCTGTCTCCGGGTGAGACCTGGAGGACCCTGGGACAGCAGCCTTCATCAACTGCAAATCCACACTTCCTCACTTCAGCATTTAACTACCTAAGTCTAGCAAACCAACATATTTTAATAAAATGAATATAATCTACAAGTGGCAACATGCATCTTATCTCATAGAATTACTTTTACATAGGTATACTGAAATATCACCTTTCTTTATGGTGAAACATCTTCACCTTCCCTGCCCCAAAGATCTTTGCCCCAAGAAGGATAAGATAACAGGACAGTTTTTGCTGTTCCTAGGCTCTTCCTCTGCTTTTTCCCTGCTTAGCAACATCCCTCCTCTCGGCTGCCAGTTTGGGAGAGGTTCTCTGGAGATACAGCTGGTGTCTTACTCAATGCAGAGTCATACTGAGACGACTAAACCACATGTGTGGAAGCACTTGCTATGGTTTAATCTTAAGTGCAGAGGGTGCAGCGCTGCCTCTGGTAATATACTTCCACAATAAGCACCACTAACAGCTTTGGGGATCGTATGCATTATTGGTGCAGAAGTGTTTGATATTTCCCATTGTGACAGAAAGGAGACAAGTGGTTAAATTACTGCCTGTTGTGCATGATTGTAGACATTAGCAGCTGTTATTTATAGTGCCTATTATGTTATAACATCCCAAAAGACAGGAGAACCACGTCATACAGCATTACTACAAAAAAAAAAATCATTCTAGCACAGAAAAACCATTTTAAGGATAGAGAATATCACTGTAGTTTATCTTTAAATGGAACGTATGAACAGCTCAGATGTTTTGATAACAAAATGTATGTTTTAGTACTCCCACCCCACTAGCTAATACAAGAAGAAACAGGAAGGACAGGAAAAACTGTACATTAATAAAGGCAGCTGAAAGAAAAGTGGTATGTCTGGAAGAAGCCTCCACCAGTACGGCAGTGGAAGTGGGATGTCCTTGTCTGGGAAATACACAGCTGGAAGAAAAGAGAGCTCTCATGGTTTTAATTGAGGAAAGGCTTACATATTACACCTTTTTAAATCTGTTATTCAATCCTCAGGAGTTAAATACAAGTCCAAAATTTTTGGCAGACTACTCCAAATTAAGCAGCAAGTGTTAGAGCAGACAAACATTGTCCGAGCATCTCATGGAGTCAATAGTTATCTAACACTGTGAGTCTCTTCGATACAGAATTCAATTCCCCATACTCTCCCCATTCTTCTAGTAAAAAGGGGTGGTGGAGGAGTAGGAGGTGGTGAAGGAGAAAATAAAGCAAACAAGTTTCTTGAAATAGTGAATGAGAATTGTAGTCCTTATTTTCTCTAACTTTTTTTTTTCCACAAGAAAACTTTTATGACAAAATCCATTATTCCCACATCTCCTGGGGAAAAAAAAAAAATGTTTTGCCCTTCAAAACTTTGAAGAGTTTCCACAAAACTGGGGATTGTGATACAACTTAAACAAATCTGGGAGAAAAGACTGCTGGTCACTTTCGATGCTGTTGCCACTGCTTACTCCTCTCAGGACTGGGAGTCTTCCCACAATGACATATTTTTAGGACCTTTAAAAGGTGAGGGAATAGTTTCTTTCGGCCCACAATCAAATTCCTCCAATAGTGATGAACTATCAATGAAACATCTGAAATATCAGTCTACTGTACCCATGTGAAAGCAATGACTCCAAGACTCCTCCAAGCATTACAGCTATATTCCTCTGAGACCTATATGAATTCCCTTTGCTCCTCACCACTGACTGGTAGTTGTTCTAGAAAACAGAACTAACATTTTACCTTACTCCTTGTATAAGTAGCAATGTCTATCTTTCGATTTCTCTGCTCACTTCCACACTCTTTAACTCTACCCACACACTGCACTCTGTTGGCCAAGTTGTACATTTTGGCAGTGGACTTCAAAACTGTGTTCCTTGGCAAGAGAGTGCCTGTGTATAGTACACACACATACACACCCCCTCAGTCCACGTGATTTATATACCGCCTGGGCAACCATTTCACAAATAGATGAAAGCACTAAAAAATAAAAATCCCGAACTGTGGCATATAGAAATCAGTCATTCTACATACTGCTTTCATTTAGCGATGCTTAAGTCACATTACTAACATGACCAGTTACCAGAGCTGCCTCCAGTTTCCTCTCTTCCCTCGGGAGCTGAGCTGTACTCGCCAGGAATGCTTTACAAAACATTTCAGAAATAAAGGTCAAGTAAGCTTTCTTGCAAGAGATGCTTATTTCTGGAGAGAATTTCCTCCCTACACACCTTCAGCCACCAGGGCTCTTGGGATGTTAGACAATGAGACTGCAAACAACACGTCCTTCCTTACATTTCTAACTCAGTGAAGCTTAATTCTAGAGACAGAGTCCTTCTACAACCTCTGCTCCCCCTGCCCCCACGTATAAGAGTGAGACTCTTGTGAAAGTGCTATTTTACAGCTAAGGCTTTACATCCAGTCCCCAGAGCACAGGGGCCAGTCAGCACTCACATTTCAGGGGAGAACGTTTTATTGATCCTGGAACATTTAACGTGACATCGAAAAAACAGTGAAATCTCTTCTTTTTTTTTTTTTTGTTTTTAAGACTACATAGTTTTGGGTGAAGCACAACCGTGACTTCTCACAGCAGTAACAAGAAGGGAAAAACATCCCTCGGGAGGAGCCTTGAGCTCCAAAAAGGTGACCAGCCAGCCTGGTCACCATGCAGAGGCTGAAGCACCAGCACACTCCGCTGTGACCACGCTTTTTACTCCATAAGCAGAATGGCACCGAGACCTGCGCCAGCTGGAGTCTTAAAACAGTTTTATGCTCCCACACATCCAGAGTCTCCCAGCCCATCCAATTATTTTAGGTGGACTAATACGTGTTAATTAAGTCTATACCTGGAAGACTTGATACTGAAGTTTGAGAACCTATTGATCTTGAGATAATGGATGTGACTCCTTTGAAGTTTGAGTCTATCCCAAACTGCCTGTATTTTTGCACCACACAGAGACAAGATTTTAGTGGATTAAGCTGCACGGTCCTAGGTAGACAAATCCAATAAGAAAAGGCAGTCTTCTGGCTGGTTTGAGACTGGGAGTCCATAGTTCCTCATTCTAGCTAGATATCTAGCAGTATTAAGAAGTCTAAAATGACCCAAAGGATGAAAACTAACTTTGGAGGGTAATTTTTATCACAGCCTGAAGATTTCCTCCTAACATCACTGCAAGATACCTACTTTCAGTACCAGTTGTGCCTTATCCGGATTCTGAAACCCTGGGAGAAGTGGAATCAATGCCCTGGTCCCTTATGGCTATGCTCCCTGTGCTGCTGATCTTCTGTAGATATGAGAAAAGCTAGAGAAAAACACTGATGAAAACCAAAGTTTGGGTAATAGGCTTATGTTCACCTTGTAGGCTCTGGCAAGGGGAAGACAATCAGGAAATCATGAAGTGAAAACCCACCCACTCAGGAATATTAAAATAAAAGATTTTGGTATCTGTACTCAAAACTCCTTGTTTTTAACTATTTAAATTACATTCATTCCTACTATCATATCACCTTTCCAGAATCGAACTATTACTAAAGAAAAACAAGTAACCAAAAAAAGGTCTTATTTTTCAAGTCTATAGCCAGTGTTAACATACTCAACCAAGTCAACCAAGACTTCTGGAAGAAGAAAGGTCACAGACTAAAGGATATAAGAGTTTCTGTAGCGTAGAAATGAGACATGAGACATTTGCTAATCAAAGATGATGCCATGTTTAGGAAACTGTCATATGTCGCATGAGGGAACTGCTACACCCTGCATTCTCTTCTAAACAAATCTGGGGGTGAAAAAAAGTTAACATTTCAAGGTGCCCATCATCAATACAAGTTAATGAGTTTAAGCTGCAGCAAAGTAACGCATCAGGAAAAGTCTTCAGTGGTGAGGTCAGGGAAGCTTAATAAAAGGCTTGGAAAGGCCACAGAAGCATCTGTCACAAAAGAGGCAAGTATAGCTCATCCTCCTTTGGGCATGGCGTAGCCTGCTCCCTTCCCATTCCCAACTCCTTGCTAATTTCACTGGTCACTTCTGGCCAGAATAAGAGGAATAGCGGCCTGTCCTAGAGAACCTGGACCTTCTCTTTCCAAGGATAGGCTAATATTAAGCCACGGCTGGGGTTCAGCCACCGGGGAAGGGGCAGAAGAGCATATAGAAGAATATGCTGATTGCTCACCATACACCCATCCACAAGGCGTCTGCTCCACTGTCCTGACTTTGCTGATATGGTAGTGTCAGCAATGTGGAGGGAAAAAAGGAGAGCAGGAATCTCTAGGGAAACATGAGAGCCCTAAATTACTTTCTGAATGCATTAGGTGATATCCTTTGTTTCACTTTCAGTCCAGGGCATTTAGATTAGGTCTTCTCCAAACTGGATGTTTTCCTCCCCTAGGCTGGTGTGGAACTATTCAATTAATTACTGTTAATATTTTTCACAACGTAAGCTACGTCTGACCAGAAGTTCTGTCTGTTGAGTTCTCCCTTCTTCATCCTTTACTGGTGATCCTGTACACCCCTACAGAGTTACAGTAACAGGTATTGCTCATAACAGCTCTAATAACACACTTTATTTATTTTTTATTTTGCAAGAGTTGGCATGAGATGCCTAGCCAACTCAAAGCCAAACAACCTTGATATGAAGGTACACAAACTTCTGGATTAACTAGAAGATTAAGAAAATACCTACTCTTGCTTTATTTTCCCCCCTCTAATTCACATTTCCATGGAAACCAGGCTGGAAAGTACCAGCAGGCAGCCTGCAGCTGAACATCTGAATGAGAACGCTCATGTTGAACTCAGCACGCAGACAGCAGGTGAAGTCTGCAGGAACTGTCTAAAAATCTATAGCTATGCCTTGAAAGTAACAGGACAATCTCAGTTTAAGCAAAGAACTTCCAAAGAGGATGATACATAACCCGAGTGAATATTCTTGCGTTGGACCAGCTGATAAACATTGTGTTCTATAAAATATAGGAATAAAATTTCTTTATCTCAAAGGCTCAAGATAAAAATTCATCACAATTAATTATTTCAAAATGTTCAGATGGAAGATGATATGCTAGTGAATATGGCAAGTTATTTTTGTAACAGGACTTTGCCTTCTGAACATTGCCCTGTAATTCCTTCTGTGAAATCAAACTGGCTGCTGTACAGTTCATACATACGCATTGTGACCCCAGTCACTTGGATGGCTCTTCTTACAAACATTCATTACATTAGAAAAAAAAAAAACCACAACAAAATATGTGTTAGAAAACACATTGCATTTGAGCACAAATCCACACTCCTTTTGTTTTAAAAGCTACTAAAGCAACACAGTTGTAGATAAAATTTAGGCGGGGGGAAGGGAAGCAATGTTAACTTCTTTATCCAATTTAGTAAAGTTTAATGCAGCAATTCTTTTTAATACTATCTTAGATTTTTTTCTCCTGTTCAATATTTGCTCTTCAAGCAACAGGAAGAAAAGCAAACAAGCAAAGGATGAAACATTACTGTCTTGGGCTATACTTTATCCAATGAAGAGATTGGTTATTATTAAACTCCTGCTTTTGTATCTAAAGCAATTACCACTCTCTCAAGCAGATATTATTCATTCTTTGCAGAGAGCAGAATATTGGTCGCACTTTTTTTTTTTTCCAATGTACTTTCAGCCAATGCACTGGACAAAAGAAAATGATTCTAACAAGGGATTTAATGTCTTCTGCAAGTTCAATATCAGCACACAAGAGCTGACCTGAAAATGGATGATGAAGAAACTTGAGACAGCATAAATCTTTTTTCTTTCTTTTTTTTTTTTTTAAAGAGTATTTCTTCAAGTTTAAAAGAACTATTTATCAGAATCAAGTCAGCCAGCTAGGTACAGCACAGAGCATCCGCACCTATGTTCTTCACTATCAGAGAGGAAATGTAAGCTTAAAGCACTAAAGAACGAATCAACCCAAGAAGCTGTTATGACTATTGATCCGTTCCTTCCTTTGGGATCTTCAGTGGAAAAATGAGCCCAAATTTGCAGTCCACGACATATTAAACTCACAGCTATGACGGAAAAAGCATAGTACAGAAGCTGTTTGTGCAATTTCCTTGCATGACAGGAAACTAATAATTGTGTATCAAGAGCACAACAGCGGCACACAAAGCACACAGCTATCAGCATCTCCGCAGCACAAGAGTGTCCATTTAACAGCTTCAACAATGGTAAAAATCTCACAGAGCACCTTCTGTTACTGAGTCCCATTGATAACTCACATTTTACTGCACTAAGTATATTTGTGCTCACCTTGAGGATCATTTACTGTGCTAGATCATGACACAGGGAGCTCTGGGATAAACAAAAATCAAACTCCAAATAATTCACTTATCTGGTCTAAGACTGCTTAAACACAGCATACACAAAAGCATAAGGCTTCAGACATATTTCCTCTTTTTATTTACATGCAATTATCTAGAGCTAAACAACCCACATGTAGTGACTGAAGAGCTCTATTTCAAGCATGACTGGAAATAAAAATAAATTTTAAAACCACATAAATTTAAATGAAAAGCAACCCACATCACGGAATATTGACTTCTCTGTTTCAGAGCCGCACTCTTACCCCTCAATTTTTTAATTTTTTTTTTTTTAGGAATGCCAAAACATGTTGTATTTAATGGTTATCTTTGTTTCAAGGATAGAAACCGAGTGTACTGCTCATACCATGTAAGAAACTCTTTAAACCACTATCATAACCAAGACCCACACTAAGGGAGGGGGAAGGACAGCCTCAGCATCTGCCTAAGGTTTACAGAAGTGATAAGGGGGGAATTCTGACTTGGCTGAAGAGTTCCCACTGGCAGGGGATGGATCATTGCTGGGAAATATTTATACAGAGAATCAGAGCTGGCTGCATGTGTACACAGAGGGTGGTGGATGTCCATCAAAAGGGGTGGGTTATTTCTCCCAGCTGGAGCTGGTGAAAGGGAGGGTTATAATTCAAGAAAATAAGCAAGCTGCTCCCCACCAGGTCATTAGTACCTTCACACTGTTTCCCCTTATGATCTTGTTAGTAACACCTGTACAGAGCATGTAACTGCTTTTCTTCCAATTAACTTGATAACTGCTAATGCGTCCCAGTTGCTGCTAGCTGGTTAAGTTACAGGAGATGGAAAGAAACTGAGAAGGGACATCAATACAGCTCTTATAGTAGTGGCATATAACAAGGAAGTGCAGAATAAGTGTCTTGTCTGGGATCTTTTGCTTCCTGAGGCACAGGGAATGTGACAAATAGAGGTTCTGGAGACCAGCTAACATGATAAAGAACATACATCACGCCAGTGCATGACATACAAACTTTTAATTTAGTAATCAAAATATAGTTGTGATTAATGGAAAGCCACAAATAACACTGAAGAAAGGAAACATCACTGTCTATTAGAAAGGCTTAATGCAAGCAACCAACCTGCAGCATTCAGTGTTTTATTTAGAGTGAGATTTTGTAAATGTTTAACATGTTTGAAAAATGAATCATTCTTTAACCTTTGAAAAGCCTAATCTTATTAAATACATGTCTTCTTCCAAACTGCATTGCTGTGGAACAGCTGAATTACTTTTTTTATCCTCCCTTTTGAAAGGCTCTGCAGGAGATGTTTTTATAGCCAAGTTACAAGCACTGAAAATAAAAGCTCATGGTGGAAGTACTAACACTGTTAACTTCCCAGCACCACAAGGGGAAGGTGGTGGGTGCTCCCATCTACCCTTCTTTCCACACACAGCTCTCTTCTCCAGTTTACAAACACAGCCTATCGATACTGACAAAGTGCTGCCACTTCAAACTCACATGCAGTGTAGGGAGGGACAGTGGGATGCTCAACTTTCCCAGCAGCACTGGCTCCGTGCTTCCCAAGGGCTCGTTTCCTTCTCCAGGGTGCAGCCCCCATGCCACCAGCATCAAAGAGGCTGGTCGTGGGGGCACTTTTGAACAAGAAACCCAAGACCCCCAAGCTGTCCCCTCCTGAATGGATATAGACAAGTGGGGAAACTACTACTGTGTCTCTCCCTTTCCCCTATCCTGCTCCCTACAGCATCTGTGTTCTTCCCTAATGGTTTTGGAGGTCTCATTTTAAGCTTCTTTCACTCTTTCTTCTCCCATCCCTCCCCCTCAGTCCATCTCTCTATATCCCTCTCTCCTTTTTATTGGGAACACCGAAGTCTGTATATTGCTAAATTCCTCCAAGTGTCAGCAGCTGAACACAGACATAAGACCTCAAGCTCATAATCAGGCCATTTCTCTGGGCTCACTTAATGAGAATGGAGCTGGACAAGATTATATACGATGTATGCATTTGAATGCAAATAGCACATTCCACATTTACACTAATTTAATGAATGTCATCTTCTTAGTTTGATTAAATATGCATTAACTAGTCCAAACAAGAAAACAGTTCACCTATCTCTAACTGACTCAAGTTCAAATCAAATTCAAGAATTGAGTTGTTCTTTTCCTCCAGAAACAGGATGAAAAATCCCCAGTGTCCTGTCTGAACTCTTCTCCCCCTTTCTGCCAAGAATTTAAACACCATAAACAGGGGAAATGGCAAAAATGGAACACAGACATCATTTACTTTGCACCTGCTGGAAACTCCTAACTATACAATAGGTAGGCATAAAAATATTTGCTGTAGCAGTCACACAGAAGCAACAGAAGTTACAGTTATTTTCATACCTAGGTGTGCTCAAGTCGCACAGCAGTTGTTAGGTACCAAAACCTGATAGGATTCCTCTTCAAAAAGTTTAGTTCAAGATTTTCAAAAACAAGTTTTACACTTGCAGGCTCCTCCTTTCTCTTATGTCCAAATGAAAGCACTGTTGAGAGTGACTGGTAAATGGTTTTCTTAATATTGATTATAAAAGCATATTTCACCCGCTTTAGATAAATGGTCAGAGTCTTACTGTCCAACCCCAAGCCATCACTTCAGGAAACACTGCCTTTGATATCTACTTGATATGCTTCTGTACAAGTCAAGAAGAGTTTGGTCGTTAAAGGAATCTAGATCAAATTCTTATATTGGGAATAAATTTAAAAAATATATAATTGGCGCAGGATATTAGCACAGGAGCACACAGACTGGGCTGTGGTCATTATAGAGTGTCTCCTTAGTCCAGTTTTCAGGAAAACTTGAAATAATTGTAAAGGCCAAAGTCTTTCTGCAATCTGTTCACTAATTATAAACTTTCAAATTCTTGCTAGAAGAGGTGTATTATTAACTATCTTACTATAATGTACTGCTCCCACGTTCACAGATGAAAACAGAAATGAGATTTTAACTTTCATTCCAGCAGTTGCAGGTAACCAGAAGTCACACTGCAGTTCAACACAGGTGTCAAGTTCTCTATGCAATTACCCTTAGTGCAAACTGTGCCTGAAACACAAGTAATAGCAAGCCAAAGAGCAAACCAATTTATTTTGGTGGTAGCTAATAGCAGAAGGGAGAATGAAGCCTGAAGAGCTGCAAGCATTCACATATGTTCTATTAATCAGATATCAAAAATAAGCTGTATTTTTTCCTTCTACTTCTCTGAAATTAGTCTGCTAAATCAAACTCACGATCGCATACGCAGTTGCTTTCACCCAATTTGTAAAATTATAGAAAGGATTTTAGAACTTATTTTAGAATAAATTGTTTTTCCTGTAATTAAATAATGTAAAACTAAATCATCACTTTCTTCTCATCCATGTCATCGTTCTCATCAACTGATACGTTCTGGTCAAAAACACATGACTTTAAGTGTCCTCCTGCACAGTAGTAAGGCATCATTAGTGAAACTCCTACTCTATGCTTATTTGTCAGAGACCANACAGTAGTAAGGCATCATTAGTGAAACTCCTACTCTATGCTTATTTGCCAGAGACCAGAGGAGTAGACAGAAGGAATTTTTCTGCAGTCAGAAGCACCTCTAAGACTTGCTGCTTAGCACCTTTGCAAATCAAGACAGTCAGGCTACAGGCTCCAGTATTATACCTCTTTTCTTGCCAAAACTGTAACTTTTTAATTAACAAGAGACACTTCAGAAGTTCATACAAATACCTTTACAAGCGAGACCTGATATGATATTGCAGACACCTGTCTCTACAAGAGGATTAGCTCCAGAAAGCTAACAGAATACACAACATTTTCACTGAAAGCAGATCATTTAAACAAAGTGCTGAAGTAGCCAGTCGCTAGAAAAGGACTTCAATAACAGTAAGTAGCAAACAAGACTTCTCTATAACATCTCTTTTGTGTTTGCATTTCTCCAAATCACATTAAAACATTAACTCATTAGAAAAACGTTTACCTGTGTTCCTGTCGGGTAAAATACAGCAATGCTTCTGCAGTATGCCAGGCAGAACCTGTTGCAACAAAGAAAGAAATGTTAATGTAGATATATATTTTAACATCATATGAAAAAGAGCCAGTGATTGCTGGAGCACATATCTGATCAAGCTTTATGCTCTCATACTGCATACAAATTAGCTACCGTGCAATGCAAATGTGAACCCCGCTCATTAGCGATAGCGCAAAGAAGAGGCTTATAAAATTAGCTGCTTACTACCTGCCTCTAAAGCTAGTTTCACCCTCTCCCATAGACTACAATATTAAAAAGCTGAGTAAAAGAATGCGAGGCCATAATTAACATGATCAACTGAAAAAGACAGTATGTTACCAGTCAATGATGTCGCTGCTCCTGATTTTGCCCGCGTGGCCCTGGGGTTAGGAGAGCTAGCTTTCCATAAACCGCTCAGGACCAAATTTCAAAGCACAGCGTTTCCCTCCTCACACACCCAGTTCCAGCAGACAATGCAAAACCCCACAAACTTGAGTAGGAAACTGAAGGGAACGCGGACAGAGAAGGTTCCAAGTTTGTGGTTCACCACATCCACCATGCTGAGATGCTGCTGGCAGCCAGCAAGAAACGCTGTAGACACTTCCCACCACCACCAGCCCTTCCCTACAGGCAGGGCCTCGCCCTTCTTCACAGATTCACATATTGGAATCACCTGTTTTGGTGCAGAAAAAACAGGTGGAAGCTTTAGTGCTCTTACCAGCAATAACCTGTGCTTTCAAGCACCCAAGACCTTATTTTAATCTGACTTTTAAATCTATAATTTACACCCTCTACAATGCTATCAGCATTGATAAAACTGTAGCTTGAAGTTTAAGGGCTTTTCCTTTGCTCTTTCTGAGAAAAAGCCAATTAAAAAATCATGCTCTGAGATGGCTTCTTTAAATTTTCTCTTGGAGGTCAACATGCACCCTTTGAAGTCTGAAAATTAAAAAAACAAAACAAAACAGTTATTTTGCTGTTTGGCAAAGGTTAATAGCTGGGAATGAGACAGCTAAGAGTCAGACACGTACTGCCCCTGCAGCTGTACCGAACGTCCCCATCCCTCCCCGCGGGACTTTTCCAATACATGCTCCAGTAACCCCAGGGGGATGAACACCTCGGCTTGTGTGTCCTCCAGCACAACAAATTAAAGTCTTAAGAAACTTGCTGCACCATGCTTTTTCCTGAACGCACACGTGCAGAGGCAGAGCCATTGCAAAATTTTGCTCTTGTTGCCTTTATAAGCTGAAAAGTCAGCCTGTGGTCAGAAAGCTGCCCTGGACAAAAAGCAGTAGTGAGAACTGTCAAGGCTAAGAACAGTTCCCCCATCAACTCCTCTAAACTCTACTGAAGGCAAAACATTTAAATGAAAGCTCTTACACACACACAAAAAAAACCCCAAACAAATCAAAACAAACAAACAAACAAAAAAAAAAAACAAAACAAAAAAACCCACAACCCCCAAACACTGATTCTGGCATAATCCTAAAGTTAAGCTTGTGAATAAAAGGGAAAACAAATTGTGCTTAAGTGGTGGATGTTAGGCGCGAGGTGGATCAAGTCAGATCCCCAGAGATACATCTCACAGATGCCCCCAAAGGCTTACCAAGAAACTGCTTTGTTGCAAATACAAATTATGGTCACATCTCGGGCTTTATCGCATTACTGTACATACATCTTCAAAATGTATTTGACTTGCTAAGTAGCTTATTTTTCTCAAATTCCTTCTATTTCGCTCTTTCACACACACATGCACGAGGCTTTTCATCCTGGTGTAGGTCTGTGACTGCCAGTGCTTCTGGGAGGCTGCCAGACCAGTGCTTCCTCCACTAGACATGGCATAGGACCTCATGGGTCACCCACGGCCCCTCTTTAAAGTCCACAAAATTTGAGGGAAGAAAGAAAACCCACGTCAGGTTCACAGCCACCTGCTTCCAAGATGTGCACCGGTCTTTTACTTCAGCCTGTTGCAACCCCTCTTAAGCAGCTCCCACCACCCCGAAGTTGAGATACTTGACCTGATGGCTCCCTGCCTACAGAAATACCTCACCAGGAGGCAAACCACCCTGGGGTACATACGTGGGAATCTCCTGTCTCCTACTTCCAAACTCCCGTGTGCTCAGCTATATCAGCTAAGTACCATCCTTTCTCATCTCTTTTGGTCTACACGAGACCTTACAATAAGTAAATGGGTTCCTTAAGCAGAAATCCATCTCCCTTGAAGTGGTCTCAAAACTAGCTGGTTTGCTTCAGGGAGGACTATTTGAGGGAACAAAGTAGGACTTGAACCAAAGTTTCAGCTTGCCTTACGGCGATTCACAGGCAGCAGGCAGCTTGTGTTTTAAGAAGAATCAATAGCATGAATAACAACCTTCTGAAAACCATGCTCGTCATTCTACAGCGTTTCTTAAATTTTAAAATAAAAACCCCAATAATTCTTAGGAGTACAACGTCACGCGTACAAACTATAGCATTTTCCTTATGGCCACAGATATAAATAACAGCACAGTCTTACAGGCATCAAAAGCACAAAAATTAGAAGCAGAGAACAAAGAAATCCTAAAATGAACAGTCTCTCAAAGCAGTGTAACACAAAGGCTGAATTTAAAAAAACCCCACTGTCTTACTCAGACATAAAGTAACATTTAGTTCCTAGTGAATCTGTCACATTTTCTTCCCCACATTCACAAACCATGGAGAAGCATTATGAATTTATTACGAGCACCCAGTTAATCAAATTAAGACTGAAATTAAAAGAAGAGACCAAAAAAGCAGGTCTGGAGTAGCAAGACAATTTCAATGGGAAAAAAAAAAACAAGCTCTAGAACATAATTTTTCCTTCCTGGTAGACGGGATATTGATAAGAGAATAGTGATACTGAAAAGCACAAGCTGGAATAAGACTTATTTGTCCCTTCCCTTCGCTCTCTTAAGTGTTAAGTAGGCAAACAGCATGGCAGAGGCTAAAACAATGCTTCCTTCTCCCCAGCCCTCTAACGTGTTTACCCTGCACAAAGCCAGTTTCTGGCTGGTAGGAGTTTGATATCAACCTCCCACTTACTTATCTACAGCATACAGATTTTTACACTGTACCCATCTCCATGGTATCCAAGAGCCTCTTCACACTGCTCTCCTCCCACTTTCTCCCCACTCTGTTTCTTTCTTCCCTAGGGAAAATGACAGGAGAATTCCTCAGCAAAACTGTCACCTTTCCCTCTACTTGTCTCTCCTTTTCCCTGCTGCTTTCCTTTCATTCATTTGCATGCTGTAATCCCCAGTTTATTCCTTAAAATGCCTTATGTCTCAGAGCTTTTTCTTCAACTTCACAGATAATCCCTGGGTTAATTTTATTATTTTTTTTTCTTGTGGTTTGAAACTTTACCTACACAGGTGATTTGAGCGAGAATCTTCACCCAAATCAGATCTGGAGTGATTTCTGCTGTAGAAATCAAAACATGGGAGTAACTGGAGGGATTCACATGCAGGGGAAAAAAAAAGAGAGAACAGAATATTGTTTTAGAACATAACTTCTTTTTCCTCAGCAAAAGAGAAGCAGGTTTCAATTATATTAAACTCATGATTTAACCTTCAGTTGCTTTATAAGCTCTCAGCTGGGAGCTAAGGCATTGCAATACTAAATTAAAACTGGACGCATAGATGCAGAAACAGAATAAATAATACAGCAGGTGGTATGTCCTTAACATCAAGGTGCTTCCCTAGCAGTAGCCAAATTAACTCTGGCCCACAGTACACAGTTAGGCAATCACATGTAGCAGGAACGTAGTCTTTGCCCATGGTGCTGAGCTGAAAGCTTCCTCAAATTCAGTGAAAAATTCTAATCGATGTTGGTGGTCATTGATAAAGACCTACTTACATTTGTTTTCACTACAGCTTGTTGTGCTTAGAGATATATAAATATATAGCTGTCATAATTAGTATTCAATTTTTTAGTTGTAGCTATATGTAATACAGGTATGTGCAAGGCTTCTCAGAGCAGCACAGAGCAGTAACATAGCTGCTCACAATTTAGTAAAGCTCATATTTTTGTATGTCTGCTTGGAAACTTCATTTCGTAAAATTAGAACATCTGAGTCCTCTGAGTTTTCAGCATGCAATACTTTTTTAGAGTGGCTTAACAAGAACTAGAATTAATTCCTACAAAATCATTTTAAGCTTGGAAAGTACTAACCTCTAACACAATTAAAAAAAAACCCAAACCAAAACTTACAGAGAAGTGGAAACATGTGAAGCAAAATAATTTCAGTATGGAAAATGCCTCTGTGAAATGGATATCTACTCACTTAAAAGGATCTGCTGCATGAAGATGTTCGGGCCTCTCTATGGTACTGAATGATAAAGATTCTGCTTTCTACTCCACTTATAATTGGACTGCTAAGATGGCCATAGAAAAGTGAGCTGGATACTATTTTCCCTTGTCCATTTACATATTTTTTTTCTGCTGAAAAGTAAGTCAACTGAAAATAAATGTTTCACAGGTCCAAAATTACAGAACACCCAGCTCAGGATTCTGAGTGCTCTATAGGTGAAATTCAAGGCAGACATTAACAAGGATTTGTACTGTGGTTTATAATTTGCCAGAAGGAAGGAACCTCAACTTGAATTTCAGGTTCCAGGCTGAGATATGGTATTTCTCTCTGCTTTTCAAATCCTAGAAATCCAGTGGACCCAAAGACTGCAAAGTCAGAATATACCCTTTTGGCCACACCAAGCACACAGGCCACGCTCGTGGCCCTTGTGCTCATGTACAACCTCTTCCAAGGACTGCCTCTGAGGTAGCCCCCTATCCTCCTAACCCTCCTCCCCCAGAAAACTATTACAATGAGCATGTGAAATATTTTGATTGCAAGAATATGGTAATATTCATAAGAATATGTGTCAAACACATAGTAGGCCAATGTAGATTGCTTTATAAAATTTTAGAGAAAACATTCCCAAATTTGAGCTGCACTTGTGCACCGATGGTTACAAATAAACGGTCCTGGGTCAGAGTCATCCCTCCAAGTGTGCCTTGCATCTTGTGTGGAAGCAGTACTGTTCTGGAGAGAAGTGAGGTTAGATACTTTGCTGTGATCCAGTGAGTGAGTTCCCATCTTTTTGTCTTTCAAATGTTGTGCCACTTCTTTTGAAAAGGTAGGCACCTCCTAGCCCTTGCTACCTGCACTGCTCCATGCTAAGCACTGCTGCTTTCTTACCCTTCCTTCCAACCTCACAGAAGGAATTTTAATTGTTTTCACTCTAAGGATCATATTCATTTTATCACTGTATTTGCTTTTCCTTATATTTGTCTCAGGGCTTTTGTTTTAGGGAAGATTTCTTTGTCAGATACTACAGAGATGTTTTGAGATAATGTTTGTAAAAACACTAGAAATCCTGCATTTCCTCTTCTATGAATGTCTTTTGTTGCCTCTTATCATTACAGGGGCACGTTATATTTTGAATCTCCTTTTTATTATTGTTTCCTTCTACTTTGGACTTCATATCTGAGGATTTTAGATGTCTGTCCCAGCAACTGTTAAAAGCAGGTCCTACCTCTCTGGAAGCAATTCCCTTCTGGTTCTTAAGGAGAAAGGAAGCACACTCAGTATTTGGCTTTTCACAGCAGCCAACTATCTAACGGGTCTGCAAAGGTATCTGCCTTCAGACAGGGCGTGAAAAGTAGGCAAGGTTTCCCGTTCACAAGTTGTTGGGTGATATGAACCGTCATAAAATCAAAGGTTTATCATTCTAGCATTAGCATATTTCTTCTTTCAGAACAGACAGGCTCGTGCAGCCAGGTGCTGAAATGCTACATCCAGCCAGTGCCTTCAGCTTCCTAACAATATGCAGTTGGTTCAACCTACAAGAAGCTAAATCTGAACTTCAGTCCGCTCTCAGAAACATAATTATATTTGGTTATGCTTTTTAAGGGGTATCTAGGGAGTGCGTCAACAAATATCTGTTATCATTTCAGTTCCTGTAAGAACTCAAAAGCAACCTAAGATTACCAGTGGGTCTCTTCTGTGTCTCACTTGAAGCTGCTATTGATACAACCCACACCGGCACCAGCAACAGTTCCAAGTTACTCATAAAATCTGTCCTTGAAGCACCTGGCTGCGGAGGAAGAGAGCAGCAGGACCAGAGGGACCTGGGGCTTACCCGGACCCGCGCGTGTCCCCGGCCACAGCAACGCAGACCCTGCTTTTAATGGCAAAAGCCAGCGCGAGCAGAAAATATTAAGAGGCGATTATTTTTTTTTGCGTATCTGGTACTGCCAAAAATAGTAGAGATTTTGCAAGACCTTTCAATCATTCCCCGCTAGCTGCCAGTTCCTCTGCCCTCCCAAGGAAACAACCTTTCGCCGTAGCTCCTGATGAGCTGCACCCCGCTGCAAAGGCAGCCTCTGCCAGAACGTCTCCCACCCACGGCGGCTCCGGGGAGAAGCCCGTCTTGTCAGTTTATTTCATTTTATTCTGATGAGATGGCCCAGACTTGTCCAACTTTGTTTCTTCCAGATTTTACTAGACTGCTGTTGTCCAATATCCAATTTCACATATACACCGGTGAACCTTCACACTAATTTAATGTCAAAACAGAACTTCCTAATGATCCATCTGCTTTGTGGGGTTTTTAGTACCAGTATTTTCTTCTCTTATTATCCTCTACCTTAGTCCACCATTCCCAATTAGATATCAGGAACATAAATAAAACATGAAGATTTTGTTGAAAGGACAAGTTACACTGAAAATAGATAAATCATATTTACCATATATCATATACTTTGATATAGTATCAATGTATTCATAATATCATATCTAATCACATTTAAATATGTATGTTGTCCTCTTTCTTTTTGAATAAAAGGAAATGTTGGGTTAAGGAAGATAAATCTCATAAATATTCTGAAAACATTACAACACACACACTAATACGTGTTATTTCAGATTGTATCCCATCTCAAAAAATGGAAATTTTCTAAACCCCTTTCCACGATTAAAGGGAATATTGACACCAACAACAGAAGCAACGTTCCTTTACCAGAGTTTTCAACTAAAAGTGACAGACATTTAAGTAATGAGGAGCTCACTGACTGCATAATCTATTTTGTATACCTGAATCAAAACTAAATAAGGGGAACCAACCCTAGAAGAAAAGCTGCAGTGTTGCAAGGACCCGGGATAGAAGAGCTCAGCACCATGCACTCTCTGGCTTCATTACTCCTTTTATCCAAGTCACCATGCCAAGTCTGGCTGAAATACAGGTTTATAGAATCATAGAATTGTCCAGGTTGGAAGGGACCTTTAAGATCACTGAGTCCAACATCAACCTAACTCTCATAAAACCCATCACTAAACCATGTCACTAAGCACTATGTCAACCCGTCTTTTGAACACCTCCAAGGATGGTGCCTCAACCACTTCCCTGGGCAACCCATTTCAATGCTTAAGAACCCTTTCAGTGTAAAAATTTTTCCTAATATCCAGCCTGAACCTCCCCTTGGTGCAACTTGAGGCCATTTCCTCTTATCCTATCGCCTGTCACTTAGGAGAAGAGACCAACCCCCGCCCCTCTACAGCCTCCTTTCACGGAGTTGTAGAGAGTGATAAGGTCTCCCCTCAGCCTCCTTTTCTCCAGGCTGAACAACCCCAGTTCCCTCAGCCTCTCCTCATAAGACTTATTGTCCAGACCCCTCACCAGCTTCTTTACCCTTCTCTGGACTCGCTCCAGCACCTAATGGCTTTTTTGATGTAAGGGGCCCAAAACTGGATACAGTACTCGAGGTGAGGCCTCACCAGTGCTGAGTACAGGGGGAAAATCACCTCTCAGGTCCTACTCACCACACTGTTCCTGATCCAGGCCAGGATGCTGTTGGCCTTCTTGGCCACCTGGGCACACTGCTGGCTCATGTTCAACCGACAGTCGATCAACACCACCAGGTCTTTTTCTGCCAGGCAGCTCTCCAGCCACTCTGCCCCCAGCCTGTAGCGCTGCATGGGGTTGTTGTGACCCAAGGGCAGGGCCTGGCACTTGGCCTTGTTGAACCTCTTCCCATTGGCCTCGGCCATTGATCCAGCCTGTCCAGATCCCTCTGTAGAGCCTTTCTACCCTCCAGCAGATCAACAATCCCACACAACTTGGTGTCATCTGCAAACTGATTGAGGGTGCACTCATCCTCTTCTCCAGGCTGTTGATAAAGATATTAAAAAGAACCGGCCCCAATACTGAACCCTGGGGAACACCACCTGTGACCGGCCACCAACTGGCCACACGAGCCATGGGCAGCCAGTTTCTCCAGGAGAGCGCTGTGGGAAACAGCGTCAAAGTCTTTACTAAAGTCTGGGCAGACAAGGTCCACAGACAGGTATCAGGTCTATTAGTCCCAAGGATCAAGAGGAGTGCTAGGGTGAATTCTGTGGATCAGAAATAGCTATAGCAGGCATTAATACTTCAAAGGCTGGTCACAGCTATTTCCTCAGAAGTTACGAAGAAGTCCCCCTAGGGCTGCAATTGTTTAATGAATTTACAAGTAAACCATGGAGGGTGATTTGGCGCAAGAAGCTACTTATGAAAAAAAAAATTACTGAATTATTATGATTTATTTATCTTTAAGCATCTGACTGTGTTTTGATCAAATAAAAATTCTAGAGTCTGCTATATATATTGAAGCAGAACAAACATCTTCATTTTCATTCTCTAAAATACGAAATACGGTAATAATAGTTCGTTTTTTTCCCCTGCATTAAGTTATTTAGATAGAAAGTACGTATGTACCTTGCAATGCCTAGACTGTGAGGTC
The DNA here is from genome assembly GCA_033628505.1 of Tringa tobata. Classification (NCBI taxonomy): domain Eukaryota; kingdom Metazoa; phylum Chordata; class Aves; order Charadriiformes; family Scolopacidae; genus Tringa; species Tringa tobata. The sequence continues at coordinate 391,440 of JAHREE010000215.1, forward strand.
TCCTAGTTGGAGATCATGGTACTACAGCAGAAAGACAAACGCGAGACAGCAGAACTCCCAGGGAGAAGGATGCCCTGGTATTATTCTCGTTACTGTGGTACCATGAGGGTCCACACGGCAACAGCAGCACAGCTTGTGCGGATAAAAGTGAGTATAGAGCATGGCTACAGCAAATCACAGTGAATGTTTTCAGGCTAGGGAATTCTAAGCCCTCTAGCAGATAGGTCCTGGCTACCTCCCCATACTCATCACTTGCCAGGGTTGGCTGACAGACTGTCAGCACACACGCACACATATGCACTGCAGATACCGCTCCCGCCATCCTTGCCGCAGAGATTTCTCATCTTCTCAGTTATTTCTCCTGAGTAGAAGTCACAGTCCTTCTCACAGGTCAGCCTGGATCCTGGATGCCAAGCTGCTCTTTCCACAGGGCTCGGGGCTGAATCCCTGCTGGGCAGATGGGGATTCAGCGGATCTACAGGGAGGAAAAAAAGTCCTCCTGACTCAGGAAGAGCCTCCAGTGAGGACACCAAACCCAGTGCTGGAGAGGTGGAGGTGACTGGCCATCGGGGAGGGGTCTGGACCTGGCAGCACCAACCTGCACTGCACCCCTGGTGATTCACTGGAGAGTACTTGACCTCTCAAAGGTTTTGTTGGAGGAGAGGTGAGATGTCTCCTTGCTTCCATCCCACCCACACACTGCTGAACCAAGCCAGTTCAGCTTGGTCCCCCAGTTTTAGTCTGGGTAAGAATTGTGGAATATGATTTTATTGTGGCTTATCACAAGGAGTCTTTTTAATGCACAATGTCAATAAATTATTTCATTCAAACCACAGATAGATTAGATAGAACCATAGATTATTATTCAGATAATAATAATATATACAAGGTAAATGTCAGGGAATCCCGAGTGTTATTTTTCCTTGCTGCTCTCGAATTCCATTTATGTGTTAAGGGATCTTAAAGATTTTGATAGCCATATTTGCACTGCAGAAACAGATCCATTAAACATGTAAAACAGAGTAATAGTCCTTCCCTGCATCTTTGTTAGAAAGAAACTAATCTTCATTAAAAATTAAAGTTTATGGTTTTGTACTAGGACTTGGCAACAAAACTCTCCCAATGGTCTGCTTTATTCTACTGTGTAGGAGTCACAGATATACAAGGAAATTCAGTTCAAAAATTATGAGTAAGGCAAGAGAGGAAGTTTTAAGTATAAAAGTTGCCAACAAACAAACAAAAAAAGAAACGTCCTAACTGTTCATCTGCATTTATGCTCCTGGTATCACAGACCTTTCTCACTATCAAAGAATAACTCACCACATCAGAAGTGGTGACTGGAACTAGCAAGGAGGTCACCTTATACTTTGTAATTTGTTAGTAGTTTAACTGTAATGTATGGTTGCTTTTTAAAGCTATTTGTTATAACCAATTTCAAGTTTATTAATAGCTAAGAAACAGAAGTCACCTATATATGTGGGGCAACCAAAGTCCCCACTGTATTAGGACCAGAGTCTCTCTGTTAAAACTCTGGTATTACACTTCAAAGGTAGCTTTATATGTTTGTCACTTTGGAGAAGCTGAGGCTCTAGACGTAAGTAGCACTCTCCATCCTTGACGGGACAACTGCAGAGGTGAATTATCTGTATGCAATTTCATCCAGCCGTTTCCCCTGGCCAGGTGAAAGATGCCTTGAAAACTGGGGACCAGGCACATTTTTTCCAAAGACTGCTTTGTTGTTCCACGTGAGTCATGTCCATGTTGTCATCTTTTGGCCCAGCACACAAACTGAAGCAGCAGCAGGCTACATGCATACACAGAACTGGGACATTTCGCTCCCGATGGACAACTGCAAGTGACGGCGGAAAAACAGAGAAGGAAGGGTTATTTTTAGGCATACTTATTTCCTAGATTTAGGTTACACAAATCCTTCATGCAAAGAGAACAAACAGAGAAGGATGCCTGTGCCTTGTTCATGCCCTTGGCAACGTTTGATAGCACAGAGGGATATAGATTTCAGAACACAAAGCGACTACCCACACCTCCCTCCCCAACGAGCAGGCATTCTTATGGAAATAATAGCTTTCTCTTTAAGACAGGAATTTGTCTTTATTACCCATGTTTCATTCAATACTGAACGATATGATAGCTTATTGCAAGCCCCAGTCATTTGGGGAGATTTTGCTGAAGGTGGGATAAAACAAGGATAGGTCTCAGCAAGCAGGCTATCATTTTTTCAATTCCAGTTGAACAGTTATGCTTCTGGGGATGATTTCTGAGGAAGGAGACTGCATAATTTGTGCAGTCAGTTTTTGAGAATACAAAGTGGGAAAAGCAGCAGGGCAGCTTTAATCTGCTTAATCTTTCATCAACTTAGGGTCTATGTACCACTAGATGACCCTAAGATGCATACACAGAAAGGGTATTTTTGGTGAAAGATAGATGTAACACACACACAAAGGTGCCTATTCCTCTGCAGCTGATGCTCCTCCGGCGCTGTGGAAGGAGCCAGGGGGAGCCTGAGGAATCCTCAAGAGTGTTACAAAGCCAGCAGTCATCAGAGACCTGATACGCTCTTGGGGATAGTCTTAAACTGAGCACTGGAGATGACAGCGCTGCCTCACCTCTTGAGAAACAGGGAACAGAGGCACAACTTGTCTACAGTAAGGGAGATCGAGCTGCAAGTCAGGCATCTGCCAAACAGAGATGCTAGACTCTTATCTTTTAACAGGCTGCCACGATCAGTTATTGTGAGATATCATTCATCTTCTCTGATGAAGAATTTCTTGATTTTGCACAATTAGCAGAATGTTACTCAGATCACAAAGAGCTTTATAATTTCACGGTCAGAGGGCTTGCCAAAAAAAAGACCAAGTTCCTGCCTCTTTGTTAACACTCATTCAAATATTTTGTACGTTACAGAATTACTTTCACTGAGCCCAGAGAAATGTCCCCAGTGTTAGAGCACCAGAGAGGGTTACAGCAGCCTCCACAGAACAAGGGAGACCAAAGGTAGACACCTCATTTGGAATTAATTGGAGGAGTATATGGACCTGTGCCAGCTACATCCCAGAACAGCATGCTGTGTACTCCTCTAAAAAGAAACAATTACCCTTTTCTTCAGCTCTGTATGTTTTGGGGGTTTTATAAGGCTTGCAAGGGGCAATGGGGCTGCACAGAGTTAATTAGTTTTCTGACCTGGACAAATATTTTACGGTCCTTTTGTGATGCTTCTAGAGCCTTGATTTGCCACCCGAGAAATACATATAAGAACTGGTGGAAGGGCAGAGGAACGTTTTTTTGTTGGCAAATGTATATGTGGAACGACAGAGCTTTTATGTATGTTGTTTTTTAATTACAAGCTAAAATAAATGTAGCTTTAGAGGGACTTTTTTCCTTGCTGTCTTGGCCATCTAGTTGAAAATAGGTTGTTTTCAACCTGTTTGTTTTTAATCCTTCCTTTCATGTTGCTTTCAAGGAAATGTCACTTCCTGAGAACAAAAGGTTAAGTTCACTCAATGCAGAACTATATAATCAGTCTGCTTGACAAGCCTAGTCTGCTGAAAATATTAAAGAATGAGCACCTGACTAGTCGACAAGCCATCTCCATTGACATAAGTTCCTGTTTCAGCATTTTAATTATTCTCATGGGTCATCCCATCTTCAGAAACGTCAGGACTGATGTTACCTCATCACCGGTAAACACCAGCAATTTGTTTTTTCCGAGGATTTAACTCTGCCTCTTCAAACCAGAATCTAGAATTAGCAACGAAGTTGCTCAAGCCTGTCCCAGTTGCATCGTCCTGATCAAAGACTAAGGGGCTGTGCCACTCACTACTCAGATTGCTTACTCTAGCCAAAAAGCTATTCAGAAAGCTACCAAAAGTATTCTTTTGATACCAGTCAGGATTCCAAAGTGTAAGTAAGTGTCCTATTTATTTACACAAATATTCTGTGCAACTACCACAACCTCCCACTGCATTTCAGACTGCCTTAGATCAGTTTTTATTATTCAAACACATAAAAAGCCATGAGGTAACTGCAGCTAACTTGCTGTTTGGAGTGCTTGGAGTGAATGTTATGAAAAGTTGAGTGTTTGTTGCAATCAGTACAGATAGCAGAAAAAACAGTATGCAATCAAATGCAAGGAGTCTTTGGATGTTTCAAAGTATCGCCATAGAATCTTGCAATTTTTAAATCCTTTTTTATTTTCCTGGGATTATTTTATACTATCTCATGGCAGTAATGGCAATTCATTTTGTTGAACTACCTCATTACACCGCCAACAGGAGACACTGTGATCTATGAGCTAGAACAGAAACTTTATTATTATGTGACATAAAGTGGAAATTTATATCAATGCAACTGTGGGGAAAAAAAAGTGTTAAATAAAATAAGCTACTACTTCAATACCTATGGGTATTTCTCATTGTCCCAGCTTTGGGAAAGGATGCTCCTTTAAATACCATACTGATTTTTGGAAATGTAAGTAAATGTTTCCTGTCTCTCAAAGGTGACCTGCTATTTGCCGTCCTTATTTTTTCATATCTAAAATAATGAGCCCAAGAGAAATATCAAAATTATTTATATGATCATACAAGGCAATACTTAATTTTTTCTTCATTGTGTTACTGACGAAAATATGTTTGAAGGCCTTCCTCCTATTCACTTACATAAAAACAATAATTAATTCATGCTGCAACCTATTCAAATTCATGGATATGACATTGTCTATTCTTGATGATAAAGGAAATAGCATGAATGCCAGTCCACTTCGCAGTGCTGGACTCCTCACTGACGTGTATTGTGCACTTGTCATCCTTCCTAACAACGAATTCGAACAATTGGAAATGGGAAACAGACGCTTGGCATTCTCTGCTGGAAATCAGACACTTAAAAACATGGAAAACTGAAAGTCTGAATGTGGTTACAGATTTAACAACTGGCATCAGGGGTGAAACAATGTAATAAGCCTTTGTTTAAGGTATTCGCACAATAATGTGCACAGAGGAAGATCCACACAAAAATGACATGTAAGTGGAGGAAGCGAGTAACAGAATAGTATTAATTAGGCACAGAATAATACAATAAATATGCCAGGGGTCGTGTGTGTTTGCTCTTTGACTCAGCACAATCAAGTCCTGCTGGAGCACAGATGCTCTTTACAGTTTAGTATTTTGTTGTGATAAATTCCAATTCACAAGTCACTGACTCGAGCCCCAATTCAGCAGCCTGCCTGCATCTCATCACATGCTTCACTTTAAAGTATATACTTTAGCATTTGTTGGGTTACTGGTAAATCTATTATTAAATTAATAAATATTTTAAATAGTGAATCTAGTAACATTTACCACGCACATATTAGGGTCACAACTTCAATGTGTATGAATATTTCAGCTGATTTAACACACAAGTATGTAATGAAAAAAGTAAACAACTGTCCCCATTTGCTACCATTTTACAGAGATATATAGCTGTGATGCTGCCATCAGCACCCATGCAGTTTATAAATTTGGCATCCCCTGCCTCACACTGTAGGTGGAGCCTACTTCATGGTGGTCCTAAGCATGGTTTATTACATCTTTGAGACTTTTGGAGCATTTTTCTGAGAAAGAGAGATACCAGACTGGACAACAGAAGATTACAACTAATTGTCTACTGGTTGGCATATGGAATCCATAAACAGGGCTTTGAGTACTGCTACTTTGAATACTTAACAAATTTCAACATGTCTTTGCAGAAGCAAATTAAGAGAATATACTGCTGATCTCTAATTATTAGTGCCCTATATATATACACACAGCAATATTATAAATTATGATCATCCTTTCATTTACAGGTACTTTGCTCATATAATTAAATGAAAGTTCTGAAAGATTTGGTCAATATTTTTATGTTTTAATGCCTAAGGGTAAAATTCATCCTTCAGGCACTGGTCTGAGAAAAGGATGAGGATAACACTCACTAAAGCAGAAGCAGTCCCATGAGGATGCCTGCAACCCAAGAACTGTACCAACAGCAACAGCACTTCTGCTGACTCAGTTACACTGGAGCAGGTGGGTTTGGAGTAAGAGGATATGCTTTGCTGGAGGTATAAAGGAAAACAGAAATATATAATGTATGTTCCCATATGTATGTTTATAGGTTTTGGTCGAAAAAATGTTAGTAAAATCTAGGCGTATGCACTTTCTCTGAATGTGTTTGATGAGGGCAGAGAGGATGTAATTGGCTTACTTATAATTTTTAAATTAATACTGTCTATATTTATTATATTTTTTGATGCCTGGTAATGAGATGAGAATTTGTCCCTGCTCTGCAAAGAGCTACAACAAGGTAGGAAATGCAGAATGAAAAATAAAACATGCAGCACCATTCCTGGGATCCGGGGGATAATCCTTTGCTCCCTGCTGCTTTGCCCAACACCACAAGTGCAAAGAAGCAAAGCCCATAATGCTCAAATAATTCAGTGGTCAAACCTGGCTCTACTAAGTGATGCAAAACAATCATTACTGAAAAACAGCTAGACCATAAAAACGAATATGGCTACAGTTCCAGTTAACCCAGTAGTCTTCCACAGTATCAGCACATTACTGATTACATTCGTTACAGTAACAGCTAGGAATAATAACCTATTGCTCTTCTAGTTTACATAGACAATTTCTAATTTACTATGATGAAGGGTACTACAACAGACTAGTGGCGTTGGTTTCAAGGAGGGGTGATCAAGTAAACAAAAAAAGCACAGAAAATGTGAATGCACAGCCTAAAATCCCAGCATTTTTCATGCTTTCTGGTACTTCAGAAAAGCATTATCAGTTTGGTTTTTTCCCAAACATGTAATTACCTTATATATTTCCATACACACCTTGACATTCTACATGGTATCCTAGATATGTTATTCAAGAAATCCTAAAAATAGTAGTGTAAATAGACAAAACAGTGACTCCTTAGACTTCCCACATTTTTTAACTGATTAGACAGCATTATAGCTTTCACAGCAGCAAATACTATAATTAAGTCTATCAATTTCATTACAACTTCACTGTTTTCACCTGCTCATTCTCCTTCTCCAGAATTACCCTTCTATAGCTGGTTTAACCCAAAATAGCATCTGAGATGCACGATTATAATTTGGGGCTTATTGCAAAGGCTGTTTTTGGAAAGTCCATAAAAAACCTGTTTGTTCCTGTGAACTGAGTGTACGGGATAAATGAAAAGGAAGAGGGGCTCACATGCAGCTTTGGGGATGGTCTGCCTTGTGAAGGCTTTTGTGGTTCCTGTCCCCCACTACCACCATTGTCCTTATCTCAGGAGTTACATCCACACTGGAGGTACCTCAGCTACCAGACCATCATCCAGAAGCTGCTGAGCTGCCCCTGCTTGCAGCACAGAGGGCTTAAAAGAGATGGGATGAGGCCACGCTGGTGCTAGCAGAAGAGCTGTCCTGCTCTTTCCACCCGCTGCCCAGACACCACCTCTTATGCACATTCGGCTGCTTATCCAGCCTGATGCTCAGCCCATTCAGTTCACTGAGCTGGCAGAAAACAAACCCAGATATAAATGAAAAAATAAGTCAGTTGATTACTGCTGGCTTAGTGAGCTGGATCCTGGCCTTAGAGAGAGCGTGGGACCACGCAGCCAGGGATGAGGGGGAGGTGAGACAGAGCAGAACCACCTCGTTTTACATCAGCAAGACCTGCACCTTAAGAGAGATGAGGTCGATGTTCTCCTCTGACCTCACCTCAAGTTGAACAAGGGCCGCTTTCCATAGTAAACCCTCTCGCTAGGTGTTTAAAGTTAAACTCAGTCCTTTAGACAGGACAGACCTAGAGCTGAGGGGACAATAGCCTCGGTGGAAGGGTGAAGGCAATAAGCAGCCAGGGACCCCCTCGCCTGGCTGAGCTACGGCATTCACAACTGTACTTCTCTTGAGAGAAAACTTAAAAGAACTTAAACGTAAAACACCAAAACTTAACAGAAAAGGAAAATAGTAAAATATTTACTTTGCAAGAATTGGAGACAAGAGCAGAGCCAGGAGAGTTTCCACCTGAAACTTTTTACTTAGTGCCATGATAAGCAGGAACTGGATCCAGCAGCATCAAATACTCCTGGGAAGAAGTCACGTTGGAGTCCTTACACAGTCAGCGACACTTTGATGAGTACAAAGGTTGTCCCTCTGAGTCCTGATATAGCCAATAACAACGTATTTTTAAAAATTCAAACTAAAGATCAAATTTCCAGGGAATTATCTTTGCCCAATACCAAAGCTGGCATTTTTCCTTAAAACATACCTGAATTCTTTCAACCCCCCAGGACAGTGAAACTACCCTTTGTGAATGATTCTTTCACGTGAAAAACTCTCTTATGCTCTGTAAGCATAAAAGGAGCTCAGAAATTATGTCTGGCGAAGTGGATATCTCTTATGAGACTGCCAAAAGAATTTATGTGCTGTTTATGAAATGTGGGTGACGTTATAAAACTGCCGTATCACTGAGAGCCTTTATCTGTGTGAAATCTGCTATTTCTGGTAGCGTTTCTGTCACTTATCTCCCAGGCCAGAGACAGTGAATGATTATTACACGTAGAAGACATCCACATTAGATGAGACAGTCGTGAAGCAAAAGGCAGGCTCAGGACCAGGCATGAATTGGCAAAGCAGTTCCCTACCTTTTTCTTCAGAGAGAACATTTTCAGGCAGTGAAATTTCCCTGGATGGCTTCCAGATTTTGTTCAGTGACTATCTAAATAAAAACACACAAGGCAGTCCTGGAAGCAGGGATCAGAAACGCACGCCTTGGCTCCCGGCGGAGAGACCTGAAGAGGCAGCAAAATCTTCCTTATCTTCTCCCAGAGAGTAGCTGAATTTCAAAAGAAAGGCAGTGCAGAGTTTTTTCTTCTCTAAAATGACCCACAGCAGTTCCAAGACTTCTTATGACTCATGTTTATACCTCCAAGGGCTGAAAATTAGACTTCCTCAGCTGCCAGGGACGGAAGCTACTCCGTAATAAGCTAGGGCTTAGATATACCCTGTGACTTCGGCTCCCAGAGACGGGCACCTGACTTAAGAACCTTTTGGGTCTGGACCCAAGAGTCGTAACTGCGTTTCCCTGGCTGAGCTTATCTAAGATTTTTCCTAAGTCAGCTGCTCCAAAGCTGGTCTTGTTCCTGTACCACACACAAAGATCATTTTTCTTTCAGCAGTTTGCTCTTGAATTTAATGCTAGATGTTGTAGCATATGGACTCATTTGCAGACAAATTCACAATATCTTATGAAATTCTGGCAATGAAATAACATTCTGCTGCCTGTACTTTGGCCTCAAGAAATCTTCTTGTTCACTAAGTGTAAGTATTATAATGCTAAAATGAATACACTTGTTCTCTCATTCTGTCACTATAGAGATTATCGTTATGACCTTACGCTAATGTGCTATTTTCCACATGTCCATTGATTTACAGGACTCCATCATGCCTTGAAACAAGCCATTACATATACAACAGAAGCACTATAGCTCTCCATTCTCAGTCTAATCATGTACTGCTGCATCTCTGTTCTTTCCCAAGGCTTCTTTGTTTTCCAGAAACCCAGGGCTGTAGTTACAAAAACATAATGTACCTGGTGCCTATTTCTCTACAACAGCCCATGTGAGATGGCAGAGGACAGCAAAAACACATCATTAAAATCAGAAATAGACTTTTAAAAATCTTTTTTTCTTATATTAGTCAGATAGTTGTCTGGAAAAGGAAATGAGCAACAGTTCTTTAAAGCATCTTTAACAATTCTTTGTAGTTCTGATCTAGTCTGATCCAAAGCACTGCTGGCAGCTGCACTATTAATGTGCATTATCCAGAGAGAAGAACAGAGCAGACCTCTCCTTTGCTACTCTTTTTTTTTTTTCCCTTTTCTTTTCTCTCAAAAATGCTCTGAAGCTATTACAGAAGTCACAGTCCCATGCTCCAGATGGGAGAGCAAAGAGGAACACACGATGGCTCACTCTCTACTTATGTGTTTGGGTTTCTGTCCAACAAACAGTGACGGTCTGGCCTGAGTACTCAGTTGAAAGGACTGGGAAATGCTCCAAAAGCCCCCAGTTCAGATGTGCCCAATGAAGCTCTTACAGCTATATTTACTTTTAGCATCCTTTGCAGTCCCTGCTGACACACCTCACGCCGATTTCAAAGGGAAATTACACGAATCCATACTGACACTTTCAACAACGATGCTTTCAACACACTGACCTTATGCTTTTATAAACGTAGAATCTTTAGCCCCTCCGTTCCAGCATATTGGCTAGGAGAAGGTACTTTGGTCACTTGTTTGTGACAGTGGCTGCTACTTGAACTCAACTGATTACTCACACAAGTCATGTGGAAAAGCTGCTAAGATAAAACATGGAGAAGAAATGAATAGGTGGATAGGATGCTGCTGTACAACAGCATCTGCAACTGCGATCAAGGAGCCTGGAGCAGGTACCTGGTCTAGGCAGAGTAACAGGGGAATAAATTGTGATGCAAACTCAAAACAAACGAAAAAAAAGCTGATGTGAGAGAGAGGGAGGAAATTCACTTTGGAGGTGTCCATAGTGGGAGCTGCTGTAGGCCATTCAGAGCTAGCTCAGGTGGAGGGCTGCTTTGCTAGTGGTAGGTGGAATACAGGGCTCCAGCGGTGCTTTGGCTCTAGCCACCACCCTGAGGGTAGCCCTGGAGGGGCACAGTGGCAGCCAGCCTGCCCCTTCTCCCCATGACGTGGTCAGAAGATATGCTGCAGCATGGGGAATCCCTGATTTTCACACCAAAGAAGCTTGTTTATAAGTGCTGCCACCTTAACAAGTGCTTAACCTGTGGAAATGTTAAGCCACATGTCTTGGTGGTGATGGGCACTGGGATGGCCACAACTGGCTCTAACACAAATGCTAGAAATAGAGGTACATAAATGTCTTTCAAAAGGTTGTTATTCCCAAGTACAGATGAGCCTTGTAGTACCAGGGGTTAAAGAGAAGGTCTCGGGAGGTGAGTTCTAGCTACAATTACCTACAGGGACTATTGATGTCTCTGCTAAGGAAAAGTCAATGAGGTGGAGAGAAAAGTCCTGCTGGAGAACAGAGGAGAAAGAATATTCAGAAGCGGCTGAAGTCTCCACTGGCTATCCTTTAGGCGAAGAACAAATCTTCAGAATTTTCATTTTTGGCCAAAAAACACGGTTGAAATTTTAATGATCTGTGACACAGGTAAGCCAGATGGTTCAAAAGATACTACTGTCATGTTTCCTTATATCTATAGCAATATGACTTAAATTGGCCCACTTGTATTGGAACACTTTTAGATATAGGTATCACAAAGGCTTTTCCATTACTAGGATAGACTGCTTTGGGTTTTGTTGCTGGCTGGGTATCCTGTGTTGCAATATCTTTAGAATGTGTGAGGATCTGCTTATAATTCCCATTTCTAAACAAAAGGTGAAAAAATCCACACCCTAGAGGGATGAAGCAAGAAGCCTGACTCAAAAACTAGCTTCAGTTCATTTCCAAGGTAGACTCAAGAAAGGTACTTCAAAGGCGACTATTAATCGTTCTTTAAAATTCTTCAGTTGTTCTTTAAAATTCTTCAGCTTTCTTCTAAAGAAAGCCACATGGAAAATGTGAAGAGAAAACTAGTTTGGACAGCAAACACTGATCTGGGATTAGAGGAATTGGATAAGGAAGATGTCTGTGTGAGCCACAGGATTCGGTGCAGGGTAGCCAGCAATGAGGAAGACGAAATCTTCCATGGGGTGTAAGCTGTTCATCTCAGCTTCTGTGCCTTTAACTAAGCTGCACCTGGTGTTGCTTATAAGGAATGTAAGATAAGTTAAACATGGCATTTACTTTGCTTTCATGCAGATTTCTATTACTTTTACTTAGATTACTTGCTGTAATTGTGACTTTGTACAGACATACTTTCTCCTAGACAAGAAACTCATGATTTGTAACAAGCAATGCCAAAAGGTTAATGGAGTTCAGAACTGACAGCTGCCTCACAGTCATATTTAAAGGGTTTGCTCAGAGCAGGCCTTGCCCTTTTGTGCTCCTGCGGTATTATCCAGGTGGGGTGCTGATGATGGAATTAGCATCAGCAGCTTGGAGAAGTGGTGGGGAACAGAAGAAATGAAAAAAGCAGCTACATATCCAGAAGCCCTCTGTCTGGTGCCTTCAAAACCTGAAACCCAGCCACCACATGTCTGGTGCCCTCAAACCTAGAAACCCAGAAACCCTTTCGTGATGCCTTCAAACCATAGCGGGTCATAAGCCAGACAGCTTCTTCTGATGGCAGCAAAGGTCATTTCTTTCTTGAGGACCACATGTGCGAGAGACATGGCTGGGAGCAAGCTGGATGTCTGGTACACAGTTGAATCCCACATCACCATCGGAAGGAGGCCATGGGGAGAAGGTGGTGTGACGTGTCCCGGCAGGTCACGGGTTGGTCACACCTGATCTCAGAGAATTCTTAGGGTACGTTAAAGAACAAAGATGCTTGAGTGATTTAACTGTTCAAGGACGGCAGCCCATCACTGCAAAGATTATATTTGCACATAAACAGCTGCATTCATACGAAAGGCTAATGGATGGTTTATTAAGAGCAGCACAGATTTTTCTGTGGCTTGATTTATTGCCCATATGAGTTAACCTCCAAAATGCACCTTTCTTTTCCCCAAAAAGGCTGCAGGGACATCATTACGAAACTGGAGCCTAAGACTTGTTAGCGTGAAGGCTTTAAAATGTTTGGATTTAAATAAATATGGAAAATTGCTGTCTCTATTCATCCTTTTTTTTGGTATTCCTTATTTTCTGTGTCAAAATTTTCAGTCATTCAGTAAGATAACAGAGAGTATAATACAGCACTGTCAACACTTGTGGTTTTATTTTACTTTCCCTGATTTCTTCTTGAGGATCCAGATCATTAATTCAGGAGATTGCAGAATAAACGTTAACTCCCTTTGCTAAAAAGTGTTCAAATCCACATTTGCAAAGAAAAGCTTGAAAATGTAAAGCAAATGAAACCTAAGGCTCAGAAGCCAAGTAAAAAACAAATTGCAAAAGCATTTTTAATAGGAAAAAACCCGCATCATTTTTAAACAATCCCATGATTTTTTGAGGCTGACTCATGATTTTGTAATGTTTAAAGTTGGCAGTACTGATACCCTGTGATTTAGATGACTAATCACACACTGAAAAGCTAATAATCAAAGTAAGCAGTTTGTGAAGTACCCACAGACTAGAAAATATGTATCTCAACTACTCAGCAAAGGCTTATGCATAAATTGACAACAAATAGAATCAGTTTATATAACCGCTTCACAAAGAGAGAAAAGAGCTAATCAGTTAATCAGTTATTTTATTTGTACCACATAATGCTACCAGCTGCAGCAGCGAGCGTGAAGAGTACGGAATAGAGAGAATAAGAGGGTAGCGCTCCAGGGATGCATCCACGGGGAAGGGGGCAGCAGGGAGGGAGCTCAGCAGGAGTGAAAATTGCCTGAAGGCAGGCTGTGGTTACCGGGACCAGAAATTACCTGGGGGAAGAAGGGAAGCAAGCGCAAAATAAAGTCAGGAGAGAAGCGGTCAGCTGGCTACAAAGAGTTAAATCCAGCTGCCATGTGCAGTCCATGGAGGATGAGTACGGGAAGGAAGACAGAATGAAAGCAGCAGAGGAAAGGCATTTTGAAGACAGGTGGGGGCAACAGGGGTGGATGCTGGCTTCTCAGTGGGCTTTCTCATTAGATCGCTCGTTCACGCACAGTAGTTCTCAGCCGGGTTCTTTCCAACCTTTTATCTTATCTGATATTAAGCAGACGGCAGAAGGAGGTGCATGTAGCAAGTGCTTGGCATCAGCTATGGTTCCTAACAAGAAGATGGATTCTTTTCTGAAACTCTGCTCATAGCAAAATGACGTTGATAGAAGAGAAACCATCTACGTGTATTGATGCTGCTCAAGCAGCTTAGTTCCCTCAAAATAAAAATGGCAAGGAAGGCTGATTTCTAATTTTCAGAAGCTAAAGAGGAATTGAAGAATTATAGAGAATATGATGGGCCTTCATTTATTGACTTGCAAAGGCAGAAAACAAAACCATTTTGAAGAGAAACTACACATTTATCTGAATAAGTATTTTTGTAACTACTTCATTGCAAAATATAACGAATATGCGGCATCGGCCCCCAAGTTTGTATCTTCTTTATATAAAATTTGTATCTTCTTTATATAAAATTTATATTCTCTTTATCTAAAATTAAATAGAGCTGCTAGTAGTTTTGGAAAATTCTCCCACAAAGGCATATTTAATTACAAGTCTGCCAAATGGGAGTTTCATTTTCTTTTGAAGAACCTGATATAGACAGGATATTACATTAGTAGGATCTCCAGTCTGATCCTGTACGGAAGCTCCTATATCCCCGGGAAGAGAAAAAAAAGAAGCCACACAGTTTGAAAATGAAGGTCAAATCAAAGCAAGCAAAACCAAGAAATTGGAGTGAGTGGGGCAGAATGATCTCTCTGTGTTAGAGCTTCCTACAGCAGCTGTCACCGAGCAGCCGGCACCGTGGTGTCTAAAGTGCTGCGTAATTGGAGTGGATACCAAAATTTGAGGGGAGATTGCAGACTAAATGGGAGAGACAGAGGGATGTATTTCACAGCTGTCAGCCAGAGAGGAAAGATATTCCGCTCCTTCCTCCAGATGGAGAGCGGCTCACATTTTGATGCAGTGATTGAGGGGGTGACTGAACTGCGTGGATTCATTCATCAGCTGCACCTACAACGCAGCTTTTTGATAAAAGCTGTAGTAATGCACAAAAAAAGGTGGTGTGGGGGGGTATCAGCATCATGAATCCCTTCGTGTAGCAGACGCAGGGGTCACTGAAACCAAATACTGTTGCAGGATATGGTGTAGGGAAGAACTTTGCAGAGCAGGGTAGATGGTTGGACTCGATGATCCCAAGGGTCTCCTCCAACCTAGACGATTCTATGATTCTATGATATTTTTTTTTTTTTTTTTTTTTTTCTCTTTGCTTCACCAATAACTATGGGACTCTAGCTGCAGGAGACCATTCTCTGGTGACAGCTTTCTACCGCTGTTGACATCATTTCTTAATTAACCGCAAGATTTACTCGAAAATATACCTATTGTTACAGGAAGGCATGCAAGCACACAAATGAAAAAAAATATTTAAACAAATACATTGGGAGGCACAACAGAAGAGTCAATGATGAAAAGCCTTAACGATGTGGCATGTAGAGAAAACAGAGAGCTCTGATGTACGTGTATAAGGTGGGCAGAAGTTGCTGTAAACATTCACGAAGAGCAACTCACCGTGCAATATACTGCCACTGGACCGACAAAACAGGCGGTGCATTTTTGAGGGGTGCTTTTAACATTCAGAATGTTTCAATGCATTTATTTTACGGAAACAAACCATTCATAACATTCATGCAAAACACACAAAAATTAAAGTTAAGCCAATCTTCACTAATTCTGCCTTGGCATATAGACTTTGAACAGCATATTCTACCTGCTCTTACTGTTCAGGCTGTTTAATACGTGTTTATGTGATGCTGTATAATATTGTTCCACCTCACTTCTCCCTAGGTGCCTGTAAACTAACATACTGATCTAATGGCAGACATTAAATATGACAGTTTGGGGATCTGCCTAGGGGAACTCATACATTTCTATTTTATTTCATGAACATTTTGCAAGCTTGTACCCTTGTTTATGTTTTTTATTGCAACCTTGCATCGTTTGCTTTGTTTCAAGGAAAGGAGATGCTGATATATGAGGGGTGGTTTGCATGTGCTTCTGTCTTGTATATTGCCTAAGAAAAAAGTCTGATTAAAGTACTAATGCCTTTGCCAGGAGCCTGCCTGTCCCTAAGAGTCACAGTCCCTGAAGAAGGAAACGGCAGTCCAGAATAGGCAGCTTGGGGGAAATAGGAAGGAATTGTGAGCAAGCTGTTGGGAGAACAGTCTCAGCATGACCCTGGAGGGCAAGAGGAACTGCACTGTGGGGCTCAGTCCTCAGCCTCGGTGCTTGTATCCTCAGGAGTCTTTGAGTGATCATGGAATCATTTAGGTTAGAAAAGACCTTTAATGTCATCAAGTCCAACCGTGAACCTAACACTGCCAAGTCCACCACTAAACCACCTCCTTAAGCACCACATCTATATGTCTTCTAAATACCTCCAGGGATGGTTCTTCGACCACTGCCTGGGTTGATGCCGAGAGCGAGGCCAGGGCATCTATGGATTTGGACAGAAGTCAGGGAGACCTGGAAGACCAGGATCTTCTCAGTACTAGAGTGATGGTTATGAGGGGAGACCACGATGGCAGTGGATGCCACCACTACAGTAAAAGTGCAGCAAGCTCTGGAGTTGTCCCGCAGAGGAGAGGCTCCCACTAATGCTCTGGGAGCACTAGTGATCCTTTATCCCAGCTAAACACTCTGCCCTTACCATCATTAGCTTGCTGTAGCTCTGTATCTCTATCCGACCAATTTCTTTCTTCCTTCCCTCTAAAACTGCAAAATGCGGATGCAAAATGCCAATAAAATCCAAAAACTGGCAGTGCTTTATGCATGAACATGAATTCTTGTATTTCAGCCTGCACTACACCCGACAAAAAAGCTGCCTGACATTCATCAGCACCCTCCTCCTTGTTTCACTCCCCATGCTCACATCTCTGCATGCTGTGCAGCCTCTCCGATGGCCACAGAAGCCTC